>VZRW01013112.1:134996-152034 GCA_013398125.1 Aegotheles bennettii
CCCCTGGATGCGTTCCTGTGTGATGGACTCTGGGTGACCCTGCTCTGGCAGGGGGGTTGCACTGGATGAGCTTTCGAGGTCCCTTCCAACCCCTAGGATTCTGGGATTCTGGGATTCTGTGTAATCACATTTGAAAGAAAGCAAACAAAGATACAAGCCAGGAAGCAAATTACAGCCTTTCAGCTCCAGCAATTACCTTCCACTCCAGCCTTTTCACTAACAGGCACTGTGATCCCACCCCTGCGAAACCAGCGCTGAAAGCTTTTAGAAACAATCCTAAACGACACCTTTCCTAAGCCCTGCCTGGTCCCTGGTGTTCTTCCTGCCAACAGGACAGAAAATGAGCTTATTTTTTTTTAAAAAAAGGGTTTAAGTTAAAAGATGCTTCCAAAGAAATTCACATCCTATCACAATCCTATCCCAAGTCATCCAGCGGAAGAGCACGGAAGGAATTTCGGGTTAACAGCTGAGGAATTCCTACAGCATTTATTTCTCAGGAGGAGAAAGGATGATTTAGATGGACACACATTTCCACCATCGAATACCTGGCTGCACCCTGTACTTAAACCTCACAACGTTAGGTGGCACCATAACACCTCTATAGAGCACAAGGGTCTTGCTGAGCCTTGACAAGACTCCGGCGCAAATTCTAGCATTACTTTATTGAATTTATTACCACCCCCATGTGGTGACAGGCTTGACATTTCCTATTGTTAACTTGAGAGTTTTCTGCAGCATCTTGGCAGTGTCAGTTTTTAGCAGGTGCAATAAAACACAAGAAATACAATCTAGCAACCAGCATTCCACTTTCTAAGAGGGATTTTGCCTCCAATTCCAGCTCCCTCCAGAAATACTTCACTAAAAGTATTGCAAAATGTCTTTTTTTTGTTCCTGCCTGCAGTTTGAATGGCAGGGAGTACTGACAGGCATGCCCCAGAACATTTACTGAGCTTGGAATGCAAAGAAACTTTACCTTTTAGAGATGTTCACTGTTTGAAAGCAATCGAAAACATCGAAATACAGAATCACAGTCCAATTCTTTTTTAAAAAAACCCAGTTTATTCACTTAATATGGACTTAAGTACACAGGAAGCCTCACACCCCCAGTCCCTGTCATTTGCCACCCCTAATTTTAATTCTTCAAAGCATAAAGACACAGAACAGGCAGCAGAAGACACACGTGAGTGCAAGGAGATCAGGTACCAGGCTGCTCGTCGTCTGCCCTCCCAGGAGCACCCGAGGGACTCTGCATATACATGGGAGAGCTCAGAAAAACCACACACCCACCCCCTTGTTTCTGTTACGGAGATCAAATCACACTGAGACATACATATGTAATGGAAACCATCACAAGGCCATCAAAATCAGCAGAATCCTGCCCAATTTTGGAGCTGGGCCATCCAAAATGTCCAATGGAGCACACACTGAGTGCTCTCCCAAAGCCCAGCGGGCACATAACCATGCTGAAGGCATGATGATGATAACCATGCAGCAGGTCCTGGATGAGGTTTTAAGCCCCAGTGTACTGCTGGACACACGGCTGGAGGGTTCATGGTCAGCACAGAGAGGTGAAGTGGGTTTGGTTTAGCTGCTGGGAAGGAAGAAAAGTGCCAAGGGGGGAAACTGAAGTGCCACGCCAAGTCACCACTGCAGTACCCAATACTCTGACCTCTTCTTTAAGTAATGAATTATGTACACTTTCAGTAGCAGAGCACAGTTTCAGTTTCCTCCCTGGCTGGTTCAGTGTCCTCAAGTGCCTCCTAAGCAGAACCCCCAGATTTGCCCGTGCCAGCCTGCCCTGGAGCCCTGGTGCCGCTCCGGAGCAGCCCAGCGAGCTGGCACGGCACGGCTCAGCTCTGCAGCTGCCACACACCACAGCAATCATAGAATCATTATGGTTGGAAGGGACCTCCAGGGGCATCAAGTCCAACCTTTAGCCCATCATATTCCTAACCATCAGACCATCAGACCATGGCCTCAAGTGCCTCCTCAACCCGTTTGTTGAACACCCCCAGGGACGGTGACTCCACCACCTCCCTGGGCAGCCCATTCCAGTGCCCAACCACCCTCCCAGTAAAGAACTTCTTCCCAATCTCACATTTGGCCTCGAAGCCAAGTTTAAAAGGTTTTACTAGACTCTGACGAGCTGTGTCCTCAACCTCTGTGGCAAAAGGCAGATGGAGATGGGGGAGAAGGATCCATCTCTGGCTTGGCAAACGAGCACCTCTCCAGCTTGGCTTTAACGATGTGGAGTTTATGAACAATGACACCCCCGTGTACATACCTGCCCTTTCATTTTTTGACTTCTTAGCACCAGACTTAAAATTTCAGAGCTGTGCTTAGATGCTCCTCCCAGGAGCTGTGGCTCCTCACCTCTCCTTGCTGATAAAGCCTCTCTTCATCAGACAGTGCAGCAGCAAGCCAAGAACAGCAGTGCCTGTTTTCCTAGCTGCGTTGCTTCAGCCCAAGAGTCTTGCTTTGCCTTGCCCAAGAACTTGTGAAAACTTAAGAAAACAACCAAGGAGGGCAGTCCAGGCTAGGAGGAGGCACAAGCTGTGTTAAATTCATTATTCTGCTGAAAGGCAAGGTCACAGAACCAAACAGAGAAGGTTTTCGGAAAGGCTCCTCGATCGGGCACCGCGCTCGCCGAGGGAAAGCCCAGCGTGAAGGGCAGAGCAGCCATCTCAGCACCAGCCCTGCACACGTAGGAGTGGATTTCTGTTATTACAAGCAATCTGCAGCACACTTGATAAAAGGAACCCCTGAACCTGCTCCCGGATATCACGAAATCACATCATGTTGTGCTGCAACTGGGAGGAGATAAGATTTCCCCGATTTGAATAATTTCTGTATCACTGTCTGCTGAATTTTCCACTTCCTACTCTGGCGTCTGAAATCCAGCTCAGAGGCCAAAGAGAAAGTCACAGTATTTAATCCTAGGGTGTTCTTTTGACGAAAAACATCAGCTCTTTCATGAGAAGGTTTTCTATTCGTTTGTATCACCTTGATAAAACATCAATTGACAGTGAGAAAAATAAACCAGCAGGTCACAGAATAGAAATCACTTGAAGGGATGGAAAAGATTGTCTAGGGAAGAAGACTGCCACGGAAAGAAAAAGGCTCTTACTCTGTTTTCTCCTGTTTATTTGTAGGGAGTTGAAAGAAATAGATCCTTAAGTCCAGACACTCTAGGCTGACATCAGTTGGTGCAGAAATCAGAGAGCTGAAGCAGAAATCTTCGCCACCAGAGAGCACTCACATTTAGGATTTCTCCCACCTGACAAACACTCCAGTCAAAAATAAAACTGTTCTTACCGAGGAAATGATGCAACTTCAAATGCACTCAGTACAAATAAAGAAAAGAGTTAGCTGGCAAGAATTGGAACCCATAGTCCAAAACAACATCTGCAGAAGGCAGACCGTTAAACAAAGGCACCCCACCACGCAACCGCCGCTGCAGAGCCTGCCATCCACATCATCAAGGGAACTTCTAATTAATCATTTACATGGTAACTCCTCTGCACTGCAAGATAAACAGAAACTTGCCTGGATGGCAGGCAGCACTCCACGGGCCCAGTGCTATTTCAGAACTTGGCATACTCCCTGAGATAACCCACACCAGCCACCGGGGATGGTTCACAGTGAGATCACAGGCTGGGTTTCACTGGGGTGTGAAGCTGCTCCTCAGAAACACCTTCTGCCAGCCCTTCCCTCCAGCTGTCTGGGATCTGACGAGCAGAGCAACTGCTGGAAAAATCATGTCAAGCCACCAGTCGTTTCATTTTCTGTTACTCTAAGAGAGCCAAAGTGGAGCTGTTGGTAATATGGGTCATCTTCTTGTGGGACAAGACCTTCTCCCACCTGGAACTCCTCTTTTCTCACCACTGATCACAGAGCATCACATTCTGCTTTATCTACAGACACACTGAAGCTTTCCCACACTGGCAGGTGCTCAGTAAAGCTCCTTGGTCTCACCCCTTCCTACTCCCTGATGCTACACAGATGCTCCAGAAACAGAAACTCTTCACAGAAAGAAGTCACAGCACAGCCAAGAACCGAAGAGAGACTTTCAGTTTAACTGAGCAGCAGTGGCTTCAAGTAAAGGAAACGGTAACAGAAAAAGCAAAAGCAAGTGAAGACAGATACAGGAGTGATGGAGGTTGTAGTGAGGCTGGTGTTGGTCTCTTCTCCCCAGTTGCTGATGACAGGATGAGAGGAAATGGCCTCAAGTTCCATCAGGGGAAGTTTAGGTTGGAGATTAGGAAGAAGTTCTTTCCTGGGAGGGTGGTTGGGCACTGGAATGGGCTGCCCAGGGAGGTGGTGGAGTCACCGTCCCTGGGGGGGTTCAAAAAAGGGGTTGATGAGGCACTTGAGGCCATGGTCTGATGGTCTGATGGTCAGGGATATGATGGGATAAAGGTTGGACTTGATGACCCTGGAGGTCCCTTCCAACCAGAATGATTCTGTGATTCTCTGATGCAGATGCTGCACACCTCTCTGGGATGCAGAAGAGGGACAATTCCTTTTCCTGTTGCAAACCTCTGTGTGATTTGGGCTGTCCCCCCAAGGGGGTCACAGGTCTTAGCTGGTTTTTACCACCAAATACACACATTAAAAATCCATTACCCCAGGCTTCAGCTCCATTGCCATTGCAAACACGCATGAAGAGGCTGAATTAAACCTCACGTTCATGCAAAGATGCACAGGGATATTCAGGGATGGGCCTTTAGGATGTGTTCACTAAGGCAGGGAATTTAAGTAGACTTCTGGCAGTGAAATCCTATTTACCTGTTTTTAAACACAAGAAAGGACAGTGGGCACTGACGTGAAGGACCAGCAACTCTTCTCATGCTTTGGGAAGTGAGGTGACTTTGCTTAAGGATCCTTCACCCTCTGTGTGTGCCTTTTCTATGGGATCCCAGGTCTCTCTACCAAGACCTCAGTGCTACGTAAAGACTTTATTTTAGGTAAATCTTGAAATAAACTCAGCTGTCAAGCAGGAAAGAATGACTTTCAAGTCTTTCAGTAAGTTGCTCCTAAACTGTATTATAGCAAATCATCGTCACCACAAGAGAACTCAGATAAACAGGATTTGTGTTGGCAGAACTAGAACTAAAATATTCTTGCTGCAGTTGGAAAAACAGACCAAGAAACTGTCCAGTCAGTGCTACCTCCCTGCGCTAGGAAAACAACCCGAGTCTGTCACGACTCAGAGTACGCATGTTTACAGTGCTTGCATCCATCCTGAGGGCCAGAGAAACTGGAATTTAAGTTCGTTTAATCTGCAGGTGAAATTTTTGCTTGAAGTTGTCAGTTTTCAGACATTGCCAGTTTAACAAAATAGGAAATGCCATTCGGTGCGTGTTCCGCACCACCCCTTTCCTGCACAGAGGGAGCAGAAAGGGCAGGGTGAGGAACACTTCATTCATCTGTGAGCTCCACAGCCAGCTTTGGAAATAAAGTTAAAAGAGTCCTTTGTAGTGATGTAATTTTTTTCAAAAGAAAATAGTAAACAGTGAGTGAGTGGTGCCACATCTTCCTCATCAAACCGACTGTACGTTGACCAGGCTGGTTCAGCTCCAGCACAGCTGAGCCTCAAGGCATCCACACAGCTCTGTGAGACCACCATAGAATCATTCTGGTTGGAAGGGACCTCCAGGGTCATCAAGTCCAACCTTTATCCCATCACATTCCTAACCATCAGACCATCAGACCATGGCCTCAAGTGCCTCAGCAACCTGTTCTTTGAACCCCCCCAGGGACGGTGACTCCACCACCTCCCTGGGCAGCCCATTCCAGTGCCCAACCACCCTCCCAGTAAAGAACTTCTTCCTAATCTCCAACCTAAACTTCCCCTGATGGAACTTGAGGCCATTTCCTCTCGTCCTGTCATCAGCAACTGGGGAGAAGAGACCAACAGCAGCCTCACTACAACCTCCCTTTAGGTAGCTGTAGAGGGCACTGGGTAAGGCTGGGGGAGAGGGCAATGGAGGATGTATGCTAAGCTGGCTCTAATGAACACGGAATAAAGGCTAAAGCTGTGAAATGTAGCTAGAAATGGGAATAATATTAAAATCCCCCTCCTTAAACATGACGTTAAGTACTAACCTTACACTGAAAAACTGCCAAACCACTAAAGACAGGAGGCACTGAACTTCCATTTCCGTCTGCGTCAGACAGGCTGAGCTGTCTCTCCTGCAGCAGGGAAGCACTCCACACTCCTTCTACATTTCTAGAAGCATGGCAGAAGGCTCAAGCAGACTTGAAACAGATGACGAGACAAAAGGAAGTTCTCTGAAAAGCTTCCAAGGACAGCATAATGCTCCATGGGTTTATTCCAACCCACACGTGAGGCGGTTGTTATCAAGCACAGGTAGAGGAAAGAACCTTGCTCCTGATTTCCCTGTGTAGAGCAGTAAAACACACTCCCATTTTCCACGTGAGAAGTCTGGCTGAATGCTGTAAAATCCTAAAGCACTTCTCACATTGCTCTGCTTGGAGCAGGAGGTTGCCCTGAATGACCCCCTGCAGCTGAATTCTCCTATGATCCTAACAAAGAGAAGAACAGACTTGGGATAGCAACAAACAACAGCCTGCCACCTACCATAATCTCTAATTTTTAAATCTGTCAAATAAAAACATAATCAATAAAAGGAGAGTAAAAAGAAAAAGCTCAAAAGTCAGGGAGGTTCTTCTGTCTCCTGCCATCACATGTGAAGCCAACTGGAGCACGTGAGCCCAGAGCTTGTCTTGTAAGAGAACTAACTTGTATGTGTAAGACTCATAAAACTACTGAGGAGGAGGAAAAGGTGGAAGCAATCACTCCATAAATACATTGGTAGATGAGTATCATCGTGCCAGGCAGCCAGAACAGCTAATTAAACAAAAAACTACACAGGCCCATACAAAATCAAAATGGGAATGGACTGACCCTGGGCCAACACAGGCTTGAAACTGAGAGCTCACTGTCAGGGGAGCAGCCCTGGAGGAGCATTTCAATGGAGGCAGGAAGGACCAGTGAGCCTTGCTGGATATTGCCTAACTTATTTTATGAATGTGTTTAGCTTTGGCTTCCAGCAACTGACTTCATGATCCATCATGTTCCTTCCACTTTGATGTTCCAGCATTCAGGTACCTAAGCTGCTTTACCTTCATTCACCACCTCCCCTTTCCAAGCCTCGTGTTAACCATAACCTGCCACACCATGACTATCCCAGCCTTCAGTTTTGGGAAACTGGCTTAGTTCATCGCATTATGCACCACTGTGTTAGAGCAAGCTACCTTCAAATGGATCAGTGGACAAGATTGCAGCACAAAAGGCAAAAGCCAGACTGATGCCTGGTGGTTGGGCAGATTTGCATCATGCAGGAGGAACCGTCTGATTTCACCACCCTGGCTCAGTGGTGCATGGATTCTGCAATGGCAGGGTCATCTGAGCAGCATCCAGGCAAGGACCAGCTTATACTTTAACAACTTTTCTTTCAAGGGATGCTGAAGGAACTATAAAATCCTGCAACCCTACAGAAAGGTTGAGAAACACACAGGAAAACGAAGACCGTGAACTTGTTACTCCCTCCTGCCTTCTGCAGTGACTTCAGGGAACAGGAACCGTTCACAGCTGCTGCTGACCCTGCCACAAGCAAACAGAACCTGAAGACACATCAGCAACTAATGACTTTCAACATTATTTTCTAAGCCACCTCTTCCTCCTGCTTTATCACCTTCCCAGTTTTCTGTGTGCACTGCACAATTAGCAGAACTCTGTAGTGATGGCTAACGACACCTCCATTTATTCCACAAGCCGAGGTGCCAAGGTACAATCACAGGACTTCACAGGCTTTCTTTGCAGATGCTTGGAGACTCCCTTTGCTGGCCATGGGACGCTGATGTTCAGATGCTTCATTGTTCCACTTTAAAGGAATATTCTGCATTTGTTAAGCTGGTGCCCAGTGCTGAGCTGTGAACGCTGCCGGACTCTCCTGAATGCAGCATTGTTTGGATACAGGGCTCAAAAAACCCAAGAATCATCTTGCAGTATTGAGATACAGTGCAGCATCTGCAAGTCCTCCGAAAGGCTTGCTTATTCCTTTGGTAGCATTAGATCTAAAATAAAATTAGATGCCTTATTTATACTGACACAGGCCATCCAAATCATGCAAAAATAATAATGCAAATAATGCACAAATATTACTTTCTGCATAATTGGGGGTTCTTTTGGAGTTGTTGCAGTGATCTGCACTGCCTCACCTAGACACAAGTGGTGAGTGTGTAGTCCTTAAAGAGGATTGTTTGTTTTCTGGCCATGAAACCAGGCGTGTATGTGTTTTACAGCACATTGTGAATTCACACAGCTTTTGTGGGTTTGGCTCGTAGGCTGCCCGAGCAGCACAGCACATCACCAGCTAAGGGCTTCCGCAGACAAACTGCTGAGTCTCAAAGCAGCAGATGAAGATATTCCACCTCCAGCTGCCCATCCAGTTCCTTTGCCAAAAATTCCCTTCTGCCACGTTTGCTAAAGGGACAACGATGGACAGGCACGATCTGGGCCACCCCAAGTCCAGATTAACCCTGACACCATTCCCTGAGGGACAGACACCAACAACTTCAGCCAGCTAACACGAGGAGAGAGCCATAAGCAACGGAGGGGAAAACAAATCACAAAGCAAATCTATTTCAACAGTCTGTTAAATATTCCAGCTGAAAGCAAGGACTTTTCCCCCATGCTTCCTTGGAAGCATGTCTAGTCAGGAAAACCATCCCACTTTTTGGTTGTAGATGGTTCAGGTTCGTTGTGGGACTTCTTTTTCTTGTGTTTTCAGTTTTGTGTTGGGAAAGTTTCATCTTACCTGGTGGCAACCTGAACCAGAACTGCAGTGAAATCCCCTCTTCACCATCCCTCGGTCTCACCATTAACAGTGGAGCAGCAGGTGCCCTGGAAGACAACCCTCAAGTCCTATAAATCCTAATTAAGTATGTGTATCACTGCTGAAAAGGCTGAGTAAATACCCTAGGTTCGTTCTTCCAATTAAAGAGTAACTAATATTTTACAGAAAGCTTGGTTTAGAAGTAAAGGGGGTTTTTTACTACACCCAAGTGTAGTGCTTTCCCAGTCATGAGTGTGACTGACCTGGCAGATTCAGCATCAGGATCTTTTCCCCTTTCATCGAAAGGACAACTTCAGAAAGCAAGGAAGAGAAGGAACGATGCAGGGAACTCTTCAAACATCCTTGTGGGTATGGAAATGCAGGGTAGGATGGGCAAGATAAGCAAATGAGTTTGCACAGCAGTCTTAAGTACTTTACATTCTTTGAAGGGAAAAACATCTGAGCAGTAGGAGTGCTGTTATTTACACATCCATCATTCACTGCAAAAGGAGTGGATTTCTAAATGCCAACTGTACCGAGTCGTTAAACACTGATAATGCAAGGGGAACATTGGCAATATGGAAAAAGACTTAAATGGTTTGATTATTAAAACAGATTACTTGATTTACATGCTGTTTATTTTATCCTTTTAAATTATCACCGGAAAGCTTGTGCTCATTTACTTCCTTCAGATTTCACGTGTTTTTCTGCCAAGACAGCTCCCACTCAGAGGCTGAAAGAGTAATCAAATAATATTGTGAGACAGCACAAACACCGCTCAGAATTAACACACAGATGACCTGTAAAATATCTACAGCTCATCTTCCACGAGCCAAGGTGACTTTGACCACGCCGCTGCATTTTTAATTCTCAGCCAGTGGAATTCAGAGCCCTGTGTAATGACTTCAAACAGGACCTTCTCAGAGAACACATCAGCCCAAGAGTCCAGGCAGGCTCCTACTTCTGTGAAGTATTGCTCGTTGAGTAAAGAGCATTATTTAGTGACAACCACCAAAAGTCAGAGCAGTGCTGCACTGTTCATCAATAAGCTTAATAACAAAGTTTTCAGCCACTGGTTATTTACTGAAAGCAGGATTTTATCCCCCAGGGGTGGTCAGGTGCATCCTCTCAGCTTTGGCAAGTCAAACCCAGCAGCATGGAGTAAAACTGCACCACTGCTTATTGCCAGGATGATCACATTCATTTTCAACACAAGTAACAAAGCAGTTGGCATTAGAGAAAGTCACCTCCAAAGGTCCCTTCCAAACACCATCGTTCCGTGGCTACGGCATCAATGTTATATCTTCAATTAACTGCTGAAAGCAAATGATATTCCCAATAACAGCAGCACAGGTTTTCAAATTAATTTTGCTATTGGCCTCATTTAGATTAATATTTTTTTAGAAATCAGTTTAATCAACAGTTTGGAGCTATGACCCATCCTCCTCCAAACGCAGAGCCAGCAGCCACCAAGCCCTTGCAGAACAGCACCATGCTGTAATGGAACACAGAGAAATACACCTGGGACCAACAAGTCGGCCAGTCACAAGCTGTCAATCTCTGTAAAGCTTTCAAAAATGTATAGGAAATCATCTATTAGATGGAAAAAATCCTTTCTATATTATTTTTCCTATGTTTTTTTAAGTTAAGAGGTTTGGATTATCCTCCCCACGCTCATTCAACCATCCCTTCTGCAGCAGGGATATTGCACCAATACTCGTGCAGTTGGAATAACACAGATCACATCAAATTACTCAAAATTAGAAACTTAGAAATGTTCAGGACCTCTGAAAACAACGGGATGTTTCAAATTTCTCACAATATGTGAGAAATATGTGTTCAAAAAACAGATTTGTGTTCAACAAACGGGTTGATGAGGCACTTGAGGCCATGGTCTGATGGTCCAATGGTCAGGAATATGATGGGATAAAGGTTGGACTTGATGACCCTGGAGGTCCTTTCCAACCAGAATGATTCTATGATTCTATATTTTGCTTTTTTATTTGGAAAGCACCAGCAATCCACACACCTGGATGTCTGCTGGCAATCCACAGTGAACAACCATCAGCCACTACACCTCACGACTTCAGTGTTGTAAAACCCACCCTCACTTATCCCATGAGGAGCAGCAGCAAAGCCAACGTCCTCACCCCAACGTGACCTGTTGCTATCTAAAGAAACTCAAATCTGGCTGAACCACAACACTGTTTCCCACACCTATTAACAAAAGAATTTAAACCCACAGCACGTACAACCCTTATTACTTGTGTGTTAAATATTTAATATATTGTGCTACTACATTACCCTGTGTGTACACATCCAAATCCACACTGAGTAGAGTATTTTCATGGTCTTTTTAATTTTTTATATATACATCTATATATATATATATATGTAAACCTGACTTCAAAGGTTTAGATTTACACAAAGCTCCTCCCAGCAAATACTGCGCACGCTCTTCTGGCTGGCTCTTCTAATTGAATCTGATTAATGAAATAAAATGAAGGCTTACACAATCCAGTAAGAAAATGCATCTATAACTTTGGGATATAACGGAACAGTTTGATGGACTTGGAGATAAGGGTTCAAGTGTTTCATTCACGGCACTTTCATACAGTGCCAACAAAATTACTACAAATCCTGGTTTTGTCAAAAGCAGAGTGGAATGTCTTTATGAAATGACTCTTTTCCTCCTAAGTAGATTCAAGGGAGACTTACAGGAAAAGAAATCAAGCTTAGTTATTTCCTGTCCACATCTTTGTCCTTTGAGAAAGAGAACACAGGAATCTGACGCTTCGTATCTACACTCATCTTGAGCTCCTTGGCCTTTCACTGGAGTACAGACTCACTGAGGGATCAGTCCTGCATATAGAAAAATCAGAACATTTTATAAGTTGCTGCTACAGTGCACAGGTCATTAACACTGATAAGCAAACGCCAGGAGATAAGGACAGTTATTAACATCTTCACTCCTTTCAAAGTCCCAGGTCAGAGGAGATAAAACCCAGCTAATTATTTCCTCCATTTCTCTCCTGTGCAAGTGAGTTCCATCTCTTGAAGCCAGCTGCTTGCATACTGCAATTTCTGTCTCAGTCCTTAAAGAATTGCAGTTGGGCAGTGAAAATGCCAACAGTTCTAGGGAATGGGCCATGCAAAACCCTTCCAAACTGCCCAGTAACCCAATACCAGAAACATCATTTCCTTAGTCCCAATCTGTTGATGTAACCTCAAGCAAGACAGTCCAGAGATCCAGAACAGATCAACATCACTGGAAGTGTCAGTTCACCCTGAAAATCTCTCCCCTGGGCTGCAGCTCACCCGACTCTGGAGAAGAGAACAATAGCCAGCCACTAGCCAAAGCAGCGTGCCAGGGCCCAGGACTCATGTGCAGCCTCTGCAAACACTGAGTGGAAGCCCTGAAGCATGGGATCGATGTGTTAATCACACAAACAAACCTGTGCAACCAGCCAGCAGCAACTCACCACTCCCCCTCTACCACCTACTGCTGCTTTGCCAGTGCTATTCCTCAAATTCTTTCTCTTTCCCCTTTTTTCGGTGGGGATAGGGAGGAGCGAGGAGAAGTGGGGAGAGGAGGAAGGCTGGAGGGAGAGGAGACAACAGAAGAGTGTAATTCCATCAGCTCAGGTTTGGGGGTTTGTTTCCACTTTTATTTTAAACAAGTCAAACTTCACTGTCCTTCCACAAACCACTAGGAGCTCTTCAGCACAGTAACCATCTCCATGTCTTCTAATCCATCCTAGTTCAAACACAGAGAAACAGAACTGTTTATAGTTATGAAAACAAAAGCCTGCTAATATTATATGAAGTCACACCAGCATTTTCTTGTTCCTACTGACTGCATCTCCTCCCACTGCATCCTTAAGCCTCACGAACACTTTCTAGGAGCACACTGAAGTGGTGGCCAGTATCACGCAGCGCATGGTGGTGTCCTCTACTCCTCCTCTGCTGCCAATCCATGACCTTGCAATTTACAGCACATTATTCACCTTCAAATGAGTGGCTCAGTGTTTTGTACAACAGGATTTCATCCACGAGGTGATCCAGGCATCCTCAGGAGGAGCACAACCTCCCACTGTCACGACATCACTGGTGTTACAAAGGCAACCTCAGCAACATCTCCACCACCTTTGTGGTCAGCTGCAGGGTGGTTCTTGTCCCACAGGCCAGTTGGTGCAAAGAGCTCACAAGCAGTGTCCTCGCTAGCTCCTTGCCAAGCAGAGGTTTCACCAGCCACACTGCCTGGCACCTGCAGCAATCCTTGGAGAAGGACCTTTCTCAACAGGTCTTTGCACATACCTGCTCCCAGAGGTCCCCAACAGACCACGTTCTGCACCACACACACAGCACTGCTGCTCCCACAGGGCACCCTAATGTAGGCCAGGTTACTTTTGTTTAATTTGAGTGGCCCTGGAGGACAAAGCCAGCTTGCCAAGCCCCTGTGGAGAGCAGGGCTTGCATTTCCAGCCTGCCAGCCCTGCACTGGGGTTAACCAGCACGTGGTCACCAGCCTTCCACCAGCTGCCTACATTCAGGCAGGTGAAATTCTGAGGTCAAGTCACCACCTGCCTTGACCAGGTTTCCACTGACTATGTAAAAGAAACCTTAACATCAGGTCCTGTGTGGTGCCCACGCTGCAGACATGGGGTTCATCTGCAGCTCCTTCCCTGAGAACATGGTGGCAAAGGCAAAAGCCAGCTCTGCACAGAGCCACTGCAGCTCTGCAGCTTTGTGAGCTGGAGCTCCATGGGGTGAGGAAACAGCAAGACTCCCCAGTCTGAAAGCAGCATGGACACATTCCCCCAGCACCACCTCATCTGCTGTGCTCTGCCAGGACCCAGCTGCTCCTGAGTGGAGCTCACGTACACCTTTATCAGTGGTGTGGTTAATCTGCAACCAGATCACCCACTCCAGGACAACTGAGGATTCATGTACAGGAAATAAAACAGATATTATTAAAATGAAACATTAACTTACTGCTGCCTGACTGTCTTGTTTTTAAGCCCCTCATCTCCCTCATTAAGGAGGGAAAGAAGATGGTGTTAACACCCAGGTGTTACTGACAATGTAAAGCAACCAGGGGGGGGTTCAGCCTGGAGAAAAGGAGGCTCAGGGGTGACCTTCTCACTCTCCACAACTCCCTGAGAGGAGGTTGGAACCAGAGGGTAGCTGGTCTCTTCTCCCAAGGAACAAGATAGGACAAGAAGGAACGGCCTCAAGCTGCACCAGGGGAAGTTCAAGCTTGATATTAGGAAAATATATTTTATGGAAAGGGTGGTCAGGCATTGGCACAGGCTGCCCTGGGAAGTGGTGGAGTCACCGTCCCTGGAGGTGTTCAAAAAACATTTGGATGTGGTCCTTGGGGACATGGTTTAGTGGTGGCCTTGGCAGTCCTGGGTTGATGGTTGGACTTGATGATCTTGAAGGTCTCTTCCAACTGAAGTGATTCTGTAATTCTACGATTTCAGCTTCAAGCAGTGTAACAGTGTACACACAACACCAAACATTACCTCCACAAACTAAGAAGACTCAGAAATTTGGGATTCTTTTTGGCCATTCATTGCTGGTCTCCTCACTCACTGATCACCCCCTCCCAAGTGAGGGCAGTACTCACATTCCTGTTTGAACCGGGTTGGGTCCGACCACTTTGCTCCTGAAGTCCCTCCTTGAGCTTTAGCTCTGACTCCAAAGAGATCTCAAGGAGGACACAGAACTAAGCTCCACTGGTATGAGCAGTGAAACTGCACCGACTGCATAGCACACTTCTTTCTTCAGAGGTTGGCAAACAGATGGTCCTTCCCTGCTAACAGCAGCCTCCCTAGGGTAAACTAACACAATCAGATTGTACTGTAGGCTCCATAACACACTGACCAACCACTAACACACAAACTACCTCCCATCACCCACCAAAAACTGCCCAGAAGTGGTTATTCAGGCTCTTGCTGCACTTCTCAGCTTCTCCACAGCATTGATTGCTTCTTAAATCAAGTAATTATGTAACTATGATGCAAAGGCTAAAAGATGAGCACGTGTGCTGTTTTCATCACATGCTGATCAGGTGTAAGCAGTATATAACAAAACAAAGGCATCAGGAAGTAGTATTTTAAAAGCTTCTAAAGGGCACCACCACACTGGCTGAGCAGGGGCACTCATTTTCAAATTACAGCTTGTTGGGTGAAAATTATTTCTACATCCCTGCTGTTATTGGCTCTGCTGTCTTCTTGGTTTGATCAGAAACAGCGGTGTGCTGTGCACCTGAGTGTTATCTGCCAGGCTTTGCAACTATTAAAATGACTCAGAGAAACAACCAAAAGCTCACCAGGACCAGCTCCTCACATTCAACACGAGAGCACTGCCAAAACATCTGACCAGATTAAAGAACCGTTATTAAACCCATGGTATCAACCCAGTAACCCACATTAGCAGATTGCGAGCCTTTACAAGCCATTGCTCATTTATAATAGCACCTTTATTGCTGCTTCATGAACCTTGGAATTGGTTCGTGGTCCCCTCATGTTCCTCTTTCTCCCTCACATTGTACCCAACCTTAATAAAAATGAAAAAAAAACAAAAGAAGGAGAGGGGAAATGGTTAGGAACAACTGTCTTCAGAGCACATCCACAGGCAACAAAGACAGAAGTCCAGCCAGGCTACGATTTTCAGCCATGATCAGCTGGAACTCAGGCAGGTGGTGTGTTGGTGTTCCCCTCATTCAATCCCCCCAGGAGGTTCACAGGAGCATCAGAGGAATTAAGTGAGCTCAAGCACAGCCAGACTTGGGCTCGGAGCAGAGCAAGCAGTTGTTTGTATACATGACATGAATGGGTAAGGAACCCGGCTCAGCCAGCACGTGCAGATCTCCAGCAGGAAGGACAATCCAGGAGCAAACTGAGCTGCAGCGTGAGCAGAGGCAGTTTATTAGCTGTGACCATGGAACCAGCCAGACCAGCAAGCTGGGTTTCTGGCAGCAGCAGTTACTCTGAGATGAAGGTATTATTTCAGCTATTGACAGATGATTCAGTGAGGCGTCCAAACAAAAGTCTGCTTCAAATAAAAAAAGTCTGACATTATAGAGGGACACATGCTGCCAGGCACTTCCAGGCAGAACTGCAATTACAGCCGTTGCCTCCTTCACAGCTGGCACTCATGATCTATAATCATAATAAAAAGTAGGACGTGAAAAGAACAAGCATCCTGGATAGGTCTGAAGGAAATGAATACAATAAAAATAGCTGTAAAGCAGTTCCAGTGACCAGTGGACCACAAAACCAACCAGCAGAAAGACCTGCACCTTCCACCACAGCAAAATAAGCTTGTGCCAGGCTGATACCTTCAGTAAAACAGGGATAACTTTGAAAATGAGCCCCTCAGCCACTTTGTCCAAGGTCTGTGCCTCCTATGCTGGTGCCCACAGCTGCAAAGAGAGCAGCAACTGAGCCCTGAGACAGCCCTGAATCCCCGTTCACCAATACAGACATGAATTGTGGAGAACTCAGAGGAAACCAAAGTTTATGTTCAAGGCAGTAGTGAAACCTCATCTAAACAGTTCAAACAAATCATAAACGAGTTAAGAGGAGGAAAAGGAAGGAAGTTTCTACAACAGGATTTCACTGATGTGAAACTCCAAGATGCATTGAGAGCACAGGCACAGCTCCACTGCTCCGGATACAACCCAGTGCTCCAGCTCAGCTTTCCCAGAATTGGAACATGTGAGGAAGGGGTCAAGAAGGACCCAATGAGAAGCTGCTCTCCAGAACCTTCCCTGGTGCTGCACTAAGGCACAGTTTCTCCAAAACTTAGAATGTGTCCAGGATCTTGAGAAATCCTGCGTCTCCAGCATACCTCAGGGAACACAGAACGTTTGCAGTGCCAGATCTTTCTCTTCTCTCCTGCTGCAGCTGAGTAGGGCATGAGCAGGGCATGAACAGGGCATGAGCAGGGCATGAGCAGCCCTTCACAATCACCTGCCACTGTGCTTACAGCCCTGCTCTGCCCCACAGACCTTCTCACCTCGAGAGCTGCTCCTGCTGCCACCTCTCTCTGAAAGCAGTCTCAGTTTCCAATATTTCCCCTGTAAAGTTTTGGAGGACACACAAGAAAGCAATTTACTATCAGCAAACAAACATCCAAAATTCTGATTCTAAGCGTCCTACCCC
>VZRW01013112.1:152063-172927 GCA_013398125.1 Aegotheles bennettii
CCCCCCCTCCAGCAATATCAAATAGTTTGAGGATTCCCTAAATGGAAATGCAACCAACACAAGGCTTAAAGGTCACCTCAAAGGAAAACTGCATGCAAGAAAAAATGGCCTGTCGATTCCACACACGTTATTCCAGACTGCCCTGACTCCATTTAGGGCAAAGAAAAAAAAAAACACGAGGAAAATGAAGTAGCTGGTTAAAGGGAATTTAAGGAGGCTCTGAACAATTCTTCTTAATGTCGAGGAAAAGGATCTAAAAGCACCTCAGCTGTGGCTGCTGAACCAGCAGGACTGGAGCTCCTGGTCCTCCAAACACATCCCTGATGGCTCGACCCCATCTCCTCCTGGGTGAAGCCACCCAGAACCTTCCTCTTGGGCTGCTCAGCAGAGTCCACACTGGCTGCAGGGCACCTCTTGGAGTTATCCCACAAGGAGAAGACACACGGGTGTGAGTTGGAAGCTGCAGCCTCGAAGCACTTTGGATACCATGAAACCAGAAGTTTTTCCTGATTGTTTCCTCATTTCCCTGCCTGCTGGCAGGATGGTGACTCCGGATGGTCACCGACCAGCTGGGTAACTGGAGGGAGATGGGACCAGCTATTGTGGTACAGTAAATAAGGAAACTCTGCCTTTATAAACACACCTCACCTGTGTTTGATTCCTGCATGCACTGACACTTTGCATTTACTGCCACAACACAGACCACATCAAGCTTTAAACCATTTCCTTGTTAAAGTCACTGCTTTGATGCCAAATAATTGTATCTTACATAATACAGCCTCTCTCCAAACTAACACAAGCTGCCTGAAGAAACCAGCACGCCTTAAATTAGAGCTGCTTTAAGATTTCCAGTAAACTCAATAAACTCTTTAAGCCATAGCGAGCTCTCAGCTGTGTCAGATGTATGATATGCCCTAATACCTCAGTAAAAAACCCCACGTACCAGTGCCTGCCAGCTGGTTCTTTGCACTGGGAACCACAGCTATCACATGAGGCCATAAAATGGGACTGAAAATTATGTACAGATAGGCCCTACACTTTCAGCATCTTCAAGTTCTCTTAATAGCCTCCATTTACTATAGATAAAAAGCAAATCTCAATCTTTTCACAAATAACCTTCCCTTGAATTACTCAAAGAAGCCCCTTAGAGTCAACAGCAGCTCAGCACAAGGTTAGTGATGGCTTAAGCCAAAAGGAAACCAAACTACTAAGGGAAGGAATTACACCCTGCCAGGCTAACAACTCCTCTGCTTGACTGCATGAAATACATGCTGTGATTTTTTTACAGGGGAAACACTCACTCTCACACACCATCTTCAGTGGCTGGGCCCTGGCCACTGGCTGTGTTCACTCCCAGTACAGTGTTGGTAAGAAAACAGCATCCATGTCACCCTCCTGCTGATTACAGAAGGAATTAAGGACACGGGACAAAGCCAGAACCCAAAATAGCTGTCACTGGGACTGCAGGGTCTTGCATCTCAGGTAATGACAACATTTATAGAATCATAGAATCATTCTGGTTGGAAGGGACCTCCAGGGTCATCAAGTCCAACCTTTATCCATTCATATTCCCAACCATTAAACCATCAGACCATGTATCCCAGTGTCCCAGCATCCCAGTATTCCCAGTAGAATCATAGAATCATTCTGGTTGGAAGGGACCTCCAGGGTCATCAAGTCCAACCTTTATCCCATCATATTCCTAACCATTAAACCATCAGACCATGTATCCCAGTGTCCCAGCATCTCCAGTGTCCCCAGTATCCCCAGTAGAATCATAGAATCATTCTGGTTGGAAGGGACCTCCAGGGTCATCAAGTCCAATCTTTATCCCTTTATATTCCTAACCATTAAACCATCAGACCATGTATCCCAGTGTCCCAGCATCTCCAGTGTCCCCAGTATTCCCAGTAGGATCATAGAATCATTCTGGTTGGAAGGGACCTCCAGGGTCATCAAGTCCAACCTTTATCCCATCATATTCCTGACCATCAGAAGACATTTATATAAACATTCTACTGTTGGTTTTAGTCCTCCTACCCAACCACTACAACCTGAGAGAGAGAGGCTGAACGTTTCCTAGACCATATAAAATTTAGGCTCAGGTAAGTGCTTTCTGCCCTGAACAGAGCCTCAGTAAAACTAAACAAACTCCCATGAAACCTATGGATGCACCAGCAGCAACACTTGCTGGCCAACAGGGAGAGATTAAAATAAAAGAAATGCCAGCAACCTGCTCCTGAACTCAAGCCAAATTCATGTTCAGAGTAAAATACAACAGGAGAGCTGCTGAGAATTCAGAGCTTTGGAATCAAAGATAATTCACATCTCGAATGGTGCTAGAATTATCACAGTAATCAATTCTCCCTTATCACTCACTCCTCAAGGATCTTTTAAATGTGAGTTACTGCCTCACTAAATCTCAAAAGCTCCAGTCTTAATCCAGAGTAAAAGAAATCTCCCAGATGAACTCAGTTACTGTTTCACCTTCAGAAAGATTATTACAAGAATATTTGAAAAATTCGGTCTGGCAGGCTGATAGATTATTTTACCCCATGCAGCCTCACAGAAGATATCCAGCATTATCTGCAATGCCAGTTCATGTGCCTTGAAAAGACAAACCTCAGAATAAAGCTCTAGCTGTCACTGTGCTGATTCAGGATCTTTCATTACTTATCCGTGAGTATGCGCACGGCATTCCCTGATTCTATGATTCTCTGAAGTGAGAAGCAATGCTACTTCCAGTGTTCAGTGAGGGTCTGCAGAAATGCCATTCCACACCCTCTCCTGGGTGGCAAACATGTTAAAAAGGGATCTGGAAAGAGATCTCAGCACCGAATTTGTGGAGTCTCCTTGGCTGGAGACATTCAAACCCCGCCTGGATGCGTTCCTGTGTGATGGACTCTAGGTGACCCTGCTCTGGCAGGGGGGTTGCACTGGATGATCCTTCGAGGTCCCTTCCAACCCCTGGGATTCTGGGACTCTGTGATTCTGTGAAGCCCTTGCTGCAGTGAATGTTTGAGGCAGGAGACAGCAGGAGAAGTGTTATGGCAGATGAGCTGTGGTTCTTTCTAGCTCTTCCCAGTAACACTCCACTGCATGGCAGCAACAACTTTCTCAGTCTCCACCTGCCAAAATAAATTTACTGCCATTTAAGGTTGTTAAAATTTTTCCCTGATTAATCACTGCTGTGCTGCAGCACCAGTCCAAGAGCTGTCTTGTGCTGGGGCTGGTTCGCCCGCTGCAGGACGTTATGCAACCGCGGGCTGTGCCGAGGCTCTGGTGTAACACTGGGCTCTGCCAGCCACCCAGGGAAGAGCAGCAGGAACAGTGGGAGCTGTCAAGGGTGGAGTAGATCTCATAATCACAGGGCTGAAAAGCTCCAGCCCTCCCTGTGACACAACCAACCGGAGTGCAGTGAAGCTGGACCACCACGGAGCGGACAGGATCCTGCTGAAAACACTTCCCCATCCAAAGAGTCCTTCCCTTTCATAGAATCATGGAATCATTATGGTTGGAAGGGACTTCCAGGGTCATCAAGTCCAACCTTTATCCCATCATATTCCTAACCATTAGACCATGGCCTCAAGCAGAAGGAATTTAAATTGAGAAGAATGAGCCCCTTTAGGTTTCCCACAGGTCACCCTGTGACTGGAGCCCCGAGGGAGCACTGAAGCATTAATTACAATCTCCTTTTAGGAAGCAATATCTGCAAATATTAGGGAGAAACTCTGTAAATTATGGAACCCCAGGAGCAGCATCCCAACAAGGCTGATTTCATCGTGGGGATAGGTAAATCACACTTTTAGTTAGACCCCAGTGTTCAGGTTCACTCATTTAATCCATACGTGGAAACAACTGCCTCCCGTTTGACTTTCCCATGAATTTCAAAGGCAATTCTTTTTTAAACACCTGTCTGATACAGCAAAGAGACTGCTCCAAGCTCCAAACAAACTCTTTCTCAAGGATGAGACAGGCCAGAGGACAAAGGTGTTTTCAGCAAAATGCTGGGGAATGGACAATAATGCCTTGAGCACACAAAAATGTGACACCATTATTTTTAACTTCTCTTCCAGTTGTGTGTTCGAGCTCATCTCACAGTATTTGAGAGCTGCCACACAAGACCCAACTGCAGATGCTGCTCCTGTTGATGAATGTTCCAGCAGGAAGATCTGGCTTTGGACAAGGCATCAGAAACCTTCACCTTCCTTCTGGAGGTTCCAGTAGGTGATGATCTCTGGAAAGATCACAACGCTGGGAGCCGGGGTGCTATTTTCTGTACTTGACCAGACCAATTCTTGCTCTCTGGGAAATCCACACAGCAGTTTCCAGGTTAAAAGTGTTTTCCCCTGGTTCTCTCATGCCCCATCCCTTCATCTCAGAGACCTGTATAGCCCCTGAGAAATGCAACCACTTGGCAGCTCAACCAGGTCCTTGCTGTAGTTTTGCAATGGTGAAACTCTCATTGAAACAGTGATTACCCAGGCACTATCTAGGAAATTAAAAACTGGGGCTGGCGTGGCTTACACTAATTAACCACCAGTACTCCCACGGGCTGCTGCAAGTGGGAGCTGGAGGTACACAGAAACCAGCCAAGAGGTAGAGTCAACAGCAGGAACAGCACGTTATTGCTTTCTGAGAGATGACACTGGGCAATCTCCACTCCCAGTTATAAAATCAAGGCAGATGGGAGGGCAGGGGAGCAGCAAGACCATGAATGGAGACACACTCCAACTTCACCTCGGGTATTTGTTTGTCTTTAGGTGGACAAATGGGAGGAGAAAAAGCAAGCTCACAGAGAAAGGCTAGCAGCTCAAGTTCAGTGGCTACTGGATAAAATAGTAGGTAGCCTAAATAACACATTGTAATGGCATGTCCTGTTTTTGCTATACATGGATCTGGCAAATGAGTCATCTCTGGAGGAAATCCCAAGCTGCTCTCCTAGAACACTCATACCTGTCCATAGACATGAGGCAACCAAGTCCATAACAAAGCAAGCCACCTTCATTCTAACACTGGGGTTGGCCAGATTTGTCAGGGAACTGCCAGCTGGGCAATTTTGAAGTGAATGTTGATTAAGATCCCAGGATGGTTATATTTGGGATCAGAGGAACAATCCTATGTACTATATCTTCACAAGTGTGATCTAATAAAGAATTTTTCCTGAGATCCCAAAATACACTCGGTGAGAAAGCAAGCCCAACCAAGACAAGCAAATGCTATCTGCTTAATAGCAAGGTGATTGATTATTGCTATTTCAGCTTCTCTGTGGTGTGATTCAAGGCAAATCTATATCAAGAAAAATCCAAGCCACATGAAGAATGCCTAGTGACACTCTGCAAACATGAAATCCAAAAGCAAAAGGGTGACAAACACAATAATGGGATCCAGAAGCACTAGAGAATGATTAACAGTGTGCATAATTACAGAACATAACATCAAAGCAAAGACTTTGCACCAGGGTAACACAAGTCATACTTCTGTGGCTTCCAGAGGGCCAAGTGCTGGCCAAGCAAGGCTCTTCAGAACATTGCTGAAGGCTGACATGGAAGATAACCATGCTAGGAAGAAAAACTTAACACAAATACACTCAGAAAAGGGAGAGGGTTTCTATTGACACCTTCTGAGAGCTCTCTGATGGTGCAAACCAGAGTGGGGGGTCAGTGGGATCCGAGTGCTTAGGGAGGGGTGAGGGAGGAAGGAGGTCTGTCACCCCGAGTGGGCAGGAATGCCAGGACCTCCACTATCACCTTGTGCCACCAGTTCCCACCCTGGCAGGCTCTTGGGGATCCTAAGCAGAGAAGCAACAGCTCCTTTATCCAGCCAGATCAGTTCCCAGGTACTCACACACGAAAGCACCCGAGGGCAGGGACATCCTCACTGAAAGCCCTTGGCTCTTGCATCACATGGAAGTTCCTGCAGAAGGGAATTCTGTTACCTGCTCCACAAAACCCCTCTGTGGTGATACCTTCTCTGTGCTCCCACCAAGCTTCTGTGAGATTGAAAACTGCTCTGCTCCTCCACCGAGTGAAAGATGTAACCTCCAAGGCAAAATCCTTGGTGTGAGAACTCCACGGCAGTACAAGTTAATGCTGGACAACTCCAGGGGTGGGTGGCAGTGACAGCAGCACTGAGCAGGGAGGTGAACACAAGGCAAGATCACAGACTGAGAAATAACATTCACCACTAGCACTTGTGGTTTATTCCATGGGTCTCGTGATAACTGTTGTGTTTTTTTAAATACACTCTCCTAGGGTAAAATGAATACAACAATCTTCACCCTTATTAAAAGAGGTTTTCAGCTTTCATCACCGTAAAGAAGTTTGAAAGCAACCACAGCATATCCCAAAAGCTTAAATGCCAGAAAGCAGACAACAAAATCAGTGAATGGTTCTGTCTGTCAGTGCTGCTTACTCACCACTTACACACAGTGAGTGCCCTTACTGAGAGATGGACTGGTTGTGCTCGATACAGGGTAGGATGTTTTTTCATGCTATTTCCTCCTCACATTAAAAAAAGGGACAATTTGGCACCCACTGGAGTGCACGACTATGAAAACCCAGGTCAAAACTACAAAGAAATTGCTGCCTTCAGAATTTTTAGTTTGCAAAATACCCCTTGCACTCTGTAACTCTGAGAATGATAAAAGGAGAGCGTGTCAAAGGCTCCCAGTATCCATGCAGACACCCAGTGATGGCCAGATGGGTGGGCACAACTGTGCCATTTTCCTACACGCTGTTAGCACATTACTTGGGATCTGGCCATTAGTGCTATCAGCTTCTATATCAAATGCCTCATTAAGTTAATCAGAGGCTGCTCATTCATCTTAAACTGTTTTGGGCTAAGAGAAGCCAAAACATCTACATACGAAAGGTTGGAGGCTTGGGGTTTTTTTCCCCTGAAAGCTTTCCCAGATTGGTTCTGGGGCTTACCATGCTCATCAAAACAGGCAGAAATTTGGCACTTGAGGTGAAAAATACATTGGCACTGCACCAAGGATGTGAAAATGCTGTGGGAATTACTCCTAGCACAAGATTTCTGACCTATAACTGATGTACAGGTGTGGAGGAGCCTTCAGAAAGGCAGCAAAAGTGTCTTGATAAAAATAACCCACAACACTGATCCTGACTCCTGGAATGTTTGAGCTCTCCAAAGTCTTCCCACATCTTCAACGGCTTCCACAATTCAACTGCATTTGCTACACTGTACATTTTTAATGCTCCTAAGCTGGTTTGTACAATGGAACAAGTGAAATTACTCTGCTCTATCTTCACAGGGTCTACTCACTAATTTTAGAAAACAACCTCTCAGCAAAGCAGCTGAATTGCCAGTTAGGAACCAACTATGGAAAAAACTCCTGGGAGGAGATCAAGATCAGCTAAAGAGTTTTCTCCTCAAAACCAGCAGCAACAAATCTGGACTGGCCTCTGAAGTTAATCATGGCCTACGTTGTGTCACCAGAGCCCCAAAACAATGTCATCACCTCAAAGAAGTCATGGAAACAGTGGTGATCTCTCTGCTCTAAGCCAGTTGCTTCCATTGTTCTTTTGTAGAGTGAACAGCAGGTGCCACCTTGGCTCCTCAATGAGATGATCAAAGATCCAGAAACCCAATGGAAAAGCAGAAAAAAAAATACTCATAGAATCATAGAATCATTCTGGTTGGAAGGGACCTCCAGGGTCATCAAGTCCAACCTTTATCCCATCATATTTCTAACCATCAGACCATGGCCTCAAGTGCCCCATCAACCCATTTTTTGTAAGTAAGTAAATGAAAATGCTGAGATTTACGTTGCTGCTTCTTTCCTGCAGGATGGGGGATGATACACACAGCATCCTTTAAAAGACGACTCTCCACCGTCACACTTTCCTGGCTCTCATGCTTCTACCCACCAGCTGGAAGTCCAGCACTGTTCTGCTCCTCCGGGCAGGAACTGGCAGCATCCAAACCCCACAACACCCACCACTTCAGGCATTTGGGTGACCGCCTGGCACCAGCCACCCCACCACCACCCGCAGGAATGGAGTCACTACCTAAGGACAAAGGCAGCAGCCAAAACGGTTTGGTTAAAAACAAGACTCGTTCTGACAATAAGCAGCCCCCCTTTAGGTCTCCAAAACTGTAAGCCCTTAATGGAAAACATGTTTTCTATCAACTGATCAGAGAAATTAAGCAAAATATTTCCAATTATTTAAGAAACTGTTCAACTTGCCTTCAGTTTCCCATCAGGTCCAGCTTGTATGGTTTTATACCAGGTTTCAAAAGGTTTACACATATCTACTTTTTCTTGGCGTTTCCTCAAAGGGCTTGAGGTTCAGTCTAACTAATAAAGATTCAGAGAATTCGCTGCCAGAGACTGGAGATGTCTAGCTTAGGAATGTCTGCATCCCTGAAAGCCAGGATGCAGTACAGCCCAAAAAACAAGTTAAGAACAAACGAAGACAAGATTCCTATTGTTTGTTTTGCTGAGACATAAATGCTACATTTAATAGGAATGAAAGGGAAACAAATATACTCCTTTTTTACATCCCCACGCCTGCAGGCACACCGTGTCCTTGGTGTTCTCATCACCTAAAAGAGGTCACTACACAAAGCACATAAAGCAAAGTCACTTTCTTACTGTGACACAGACCAAACTCAGAAAAGGAAACACTTTATTATCAAGAAGCATTGTCCACAAAGTTATACATCGAACCCTCGGTCTTATTTTAGAAAGTCTCCCTGGTAATTTGCCTGTGCTTTTTGAAAAGCAAGTAATATGTTTTGAATTATAAGAGGTTACAGGGACATTTTTGTGGTAAATTTGGACTTTCATTCGCAAAAAAAAAACCCAACCCCGCTCAGCGCTACAGAAATCCTTTCGGAAATAACATTTTTTTGTCATTGCTAAGCACTTTTCAACAGAGTTTCATAGCTACTGTTCCAAGGAGGTGTTTACATCCAGCTCAGAAAGAATACTGGGGTTCTTAGGGCCCTGCAAGCAGAGGGAAAAGCAGCACGGTGTCTTTCCGATATTTCGAGAGGCAAACAACAGAGGGGTAATAATTTTTCTGAGCAGTTTCACTTAAAGGCTCCCGGTGCTCAGGATCTGGGATTTTTCTGGAAGCCTATAAATTGTACTTACAGCTCTTTGAGTCTTCTGCCACTCATTCCCCTGGTCTTTACATCCAGAAGCAAGGAATAAAACCCCAACAAGCTGCTGTTAAGAAGTAGAAGGCACTATTTCTAGCCTCGGAAGTTTATAAACTCAATATCCACTCACTTTATAAACAGAGCACAGGAGGAGAGGCCTTCACACAACAGCAGCTGGGTTTGTCCTTTGAAGGTGCAACCCCAGCATTCATCCTTGTAAACAACACAGCCTATTTAGCTGCAGTTTAGCACAGAATCACAGAATCCTAGGGGTTGGCAATATGAATAGAAGCAAAAGTTTTACTGTAAACATCGAGGAGATGCCCAGCCACATGAAAGCTTCATTGTGCTCTTGATGACCATGGTAGAAAGGCTTTTACAACCACCACGCTGGATTTTACCACCTCAATGTACCATGTAGGAGCTCTCCTGAAAGGAAGCCACGCAGCTCATGCGGTGGGAAAAGAGGTTTTTTTGTTTTAGTTTGTTTTCCTTCACTATTCACCATGGGAGAGCCTTTGCTGCCATCCAGTAAGCCATTAAAATATGGGTTCTCATTACTCCTTGGCTGTTCTGCTTTCTGGACAGAAAGGATGCAATAAATTGCTCGAGCCCCTTTTAGTTTCCCTGCTGCAAGTTTGTCCCGGGCACCATAAATAAAACCGAGGACAATGATGAAGGCACTGCCCAGTCTGATGCTTGTAATGGAAGCCAGATATTAAAAGGGAACCTTTTCAGTTGGTGCTCCAATGTGTATTCATTTGAGGGGCAGCCATGCACACCTGCCCCACAGCAGAAAGAGACTGAAAACCTTTTCATCAGGAGCCCCGTGACAAAAAGACTTACTCGAAGGTTGTCAGAAGTTCCAGTGAGACACCACCTAAATGGGCTTGAGTTAAATAAAGCATGCAAGATTGTGTGTGTACAGGGGAAAACACAAACTGGAAACTGTATGTTTTACCCTAAATGAAACGTTCACCTCTTGCAGCACATCATACACCACGTCCTGCAGAGTCCTGAAACAAACCAGCTCCAAGTTTTATCTCCCAGGAAGGCGTAGAGAGCCTTCAGGCTTCCCAAATGAGGTGATATCAGCCTTAAATAGGAACAGATCACAATACTACAGGCAAATGATTCTCTACCTGAAAAACCTCAGATAGAATGGCATCAGGTCAGGCTCTGCCCAAACCCAAGAGCACATGAACTCCCCCAGGCATGGATCCAGTATGGAACCAGGAAATTACTTGAACAGATCACCACGATAATCGGTGGTTGCAGCATACCAAACCTCCTACCATGACAGAGTTTGTGTAGGCTTCAGAAATTAGACATTTAAGGAGGAGGCAGTGTCTCTGATGAAATTTATACGGCGTTTCTTCCGTGCCGAAAGGAGCAACTGAGGGAAAAGTACACGAATGCTCTTCAGAAAGTTCTCAGCCAGCCATGTCAACAGATCAGTGCTGTGGGAGAAACTGATAAACACTGGGAGGAGATAAGCAGTGTTTCTGAGGTTGGAACAGGAAAGAGGCAAAGAGATAGGTGAAGCAGATAAAAGAAAGCAAAAACAATCTCTGCAGATACACTTTGAACCAGCACATGTGGGAAAAAGGGGGGTTTGCCAAGGCGTGAGACGAGGAGTGAGCCCAGGAATCAGTGTGGAGGTGACTCTGGGCAAGGGGTTTCGCTCTGCGTATGGCTCAGACCTGGGTCTGACACACTGTGAGGGCAATGCAAAGATGTGACTTCATAGAATCATAGAATCATTATGGTTAGAAGGGATCTCCAGGGTCATCAAGTCCAACCTTTGTCCCATCATATTCCTAACCATTAGACCATCAGACCATGCCATTAGACCATTAGACCATGGTTTTTGAATGCAAAGGCCTGGAAAGGACCGAGCCAGATGGTGCAGGCAGAGCAAGTGAATTGGTGTCCAGAGGAGCTCACTTGCAGCAGCCCAAGGGAACTCCAGCTGACTCACCAGGCAAGGCTGAAAGGCTCACACTGAGATGAGAGAGGACATCTCTGCTGTGGGGAGAGCTGAGGGCACGTGACAGACACTTCAGCAAGGGGGAAAGTTGTGCAGAGGTGTCCATCTGTACAAAGAAGGTACTGAAGGCAAGAGGAGAGAGAGAAGTCACTGACAATGACCAAGAGGATACCACAATTATAAAAATATAGCTGGGAAGCAGCAAGAGGAGAAAGGAAGGGTCAGGTGGGACAACACTTGTTGGAGGGACAGCAAGAGTCAATGACTGACACCCTGGAGTACAGCAAGATACATCCAAAGGTGAGAAATGACACCATGGCAGGGAAGTGGCTGTCTAGGGACCACATAAGTGGTTTAATGCCATATTTTCACCCAATGGTGTTTTTCTCTTGATCAGACCAGCCCACCAGTCACACACCAACTGCTCTGTGAAGTTTCATGTAACTCGAGGCTGGCAGACCAAAGCAGGCAAATGGCAGCAACAGGGCAGACCACTGCCAACTTCTAAATGAAGAAGGGATGGCCAGCAACATCACAGCAACATCAGAGCAACCTCACAGCAACCAGGAAATGTCTGCTGCAAAATGCCTCAGCAGACAGGTGAACAGGGCAGAACACAACAGTGGTGAGACACAAATATTCTAACATTGTTCACGGAGAAAATTTAAAGTCTGCACAGAAAAATGCTCTGAAATTAAGGGGGGCAGAATACAAAGTACCATCACCATGGAGCTAAAGCAGGAACAGACTGGTTATGCCCCAGCATCTGTCACACTCTACTGATGAGCACTGCAAGGCCAGCAATGGTAGGTCCTTAGGCTTATCATCAATGACTGGTTTATTTAAAAGGTCTTTACATGATACCTGTCCCTCCTTCTACCTCAGCTTCCTCATCCCAGGCTCTGGCAGTGTGGGATCTGTTGTCTATCTAAACCACTACTCACAAACAGAACTGTCTGCTGTCCCGGGGCAGCTTGCGACAGCAGGGCCCCATGCAGCCCAGGTGAGAAGAACACTACCTGAAACAAACCCCAGGAACCAGAAAAACCCCATTCCTAGCAAAAGACAGAGGTTATCTGTCTGAGGAACAATTTAATGGGTTAGATTTGAAGAAAAAAGTCTTTTCACCAGGTTACATCCAGCTAACACCCCTTTCTCACTCCCAAGGACAGAACACCTCCGAGCTCTTAGCATCTGAAAGCACCAACATAAAAACTTACTGCTCCTGGGCTGTTGAACAGAAACATCAGTACATGACAGCAGTGGTGTGAGTGAGATCTCCTTGAACCTAACCAAAAAACCCAGAAAGGGGACTAGAAACTGTATTTCTGCTTGCGGGAACTGGAAATGACCACGTGCTGCAAAGGGACACACAGCTCCCTTATTTAACACCCTGTGTTCAGACATCTGCTCTCTGCTCCCCCTCCCAGATTTTCTTCATGCCATAAAAAGATGCTGTCGTGACCCCGAGATTGGGAAAGGAGAGCAATGATGTAACCATCAAGTATCTAGTGAGATCTGCACCTCTAGAAGGAATTTTAGTAGCTATGAGTAAAGGGGAATGGTCAGGCAGTGCAGAAGCTTGCACAGCCCCAAAGGAATGCAAGGGTTGGTGGAGCAGTGGGTCACCAAAACCACCTGAAGAGGCAGATTTTTGAACAGAAGTCAATACAAAGGACTCTTGACTAAAGGACATCATGAGACTCACTGGAAATATTAGCTAATATTTACTGTAAGAATCTGGCAGATCTTAAAGCCAGCCTTTAGCTAGTGAAATGCAGAAGGTGATGATAGCTTCAGTGAAGAGAACGCAGGTTATACAGCTGTCTCAAACACGTGGTGGTCAAAAACAAGGACAGGATTCTGCTCCACAGTGTCACAAACAGTTGCACTGCCCACACAGAGGACCTTCAGCACCTGTATTACTTCCACAGAATCTGCAAAACAATTGCAGAGGAGGGGCAAGGATGAAAGCAAACAGGTTGCTGAGGAATTCCTAAGTGAGCAGCTGACTTTTTGTAGATGTGCTTTGTGTAAATAGCAGAAAAAATAATTCATTAAAAAAAGATGCAATGAGGAGCATGTCCCGTTGAGCTAATTCCAAACAGCTCTGGCTACAAAACTGATCCTTTAGGGTTTTTTCTTCACATCTGGTGCCATGTGACATGAATGTCCCTCCCCAGCTTGCTGCTAGCGAGCTACCTACCATTAAATTTTGTTATCTGTGCTCTGACAAGTACCATAAAAACTCAGCTTGGCGTCAGCTGGCAAGCCAGGAGCAGCAGGCTTGGTGCACAGCATCACCAGGGTAAGAGTTTAAAACTGCAAGGTCCCCTGAAAGACTGATCTCATTCATAAATCTGACCTTGTGTATTATTCAACACCCACGTGCTAAAATTATTTAACACTACCTCACCCACACTGCTATAAAAAGACTTCTGTGAAACTTCACTCAGGGAAAAGAAGGTATTCACGAGTCAGGGGAAGACAGATGTACAGAAGAAGAGTCAGTGGAACTGTATAAATTCAGCACATATGGAGGCAAAACAAACCCCACGTAGGACATCACCTCGCTCAAGGCTTCGTTCATCCGAATGCTGTCAGGAAACACAGAGCCCACCTGGAGCAGCCACTGGTTTCTGTATGAACACAAGTCATAGAATCATAGAATCGTTCTGGTTGGAAGGGACCTCCAGGGTCATCAAGTCCAACCTTTATCCCATCATATTCCTGACCATCAGACCATCAGACCATGGCCTCAAGTGCCTCATCAACCTGTTTGTTGAACACCCCCAGGGACGGTGACTCCACCACCTCCCTGGGCAGCCCATTCCAGTGCCCAACCACCCTCCCAGGAAAGAGAGTCCCTGCAGAGAGCAGAAAGCTGGCCTCGATCCTCCCCTCTGCTACTTGTGGAGTTAGGATTTGCTGTTTAAGTGAGATCGATGGCCTTTTCCATCTACAAAGATCACGCTGGACTCTGTCCAAGCTCGTAAGTCAAGTTTTGATGGACTAAGGGGAATTTTCATTCCATTCATTCCATATTCTGACACAAGGCAGCTCTCTGCAAACTGGGCAGTTCTGAAGAAGCCAAGAAGAGCTGATGAGACTGAACTGCCGAGCGCCCGAGCAGCAGCGAGGAGTGCAGCATCCATGGTGGCAGGCACCCCTCTCCAGGTAGAAAGCAGACTCCTCCCAGCAGCTTCTTAATTCAAGAGCACATGAACAACTCAAATATTCACATCTATCTAAAATGAGGAAATTAAAATGGCTTAAAGGCACGAAGAGCTTGTTTAGTAAGCATGAATATTTCATTACCAAAAGCACGAATGAAACCAAGCATTCACATAATATCTCCTCTGCCAAGATTAAAGGTACTGTACTACCAAGCTTGAAGCCAAACCTCACCCATCGCAACTTCAACCAAAAATATGAATGTTTAAGATGGTGCTCAAGAGATAAGGAAGCCAGTGTGAAAACATTGGTACGATATCCACAGCACGCCTTTGCTCCAACACTTTAAGTAAGATCAAGTCAAGGGAAGAGCAGAATGAAGAATCATTCTCCTATACAGATGAAGGATCAAATAATATCAATGATCCACATCCCTGCAGGGAAAGAATTGTTCCTCATGTATTTATGGGACTCCAATCTTCTGAAGATGGGAACAAATGTAAGTGTTGAGTCAGCCCCAGAACATGTGCGTGTTTTACCAAATGTGTTGAGGACAGATGAAAGGAAAATAACCCAGGCTCCAGATCTGGAGGGTACTAAACTGAGAACAAGAGTTTGGCCTTTCAGATGAGTGAACATCTGTGTATTTACACAAAACCCGTCCTTTAATATCACCTACCAAAGGGGGCTGCTAACAACTGCATTATAGCTTCTTTCAGGTCGCTCGGGCAGTTACGAAGTCTACACATTTTCAGCACCATCTTCAGCTTCTTGTGTCCAAAACTGCCTCCACAGGAGCGTGCTGTAAAAGCAAGAGCCTAACAACTATTCACACCAGTCATCCAAACACAAACCAGATCATTTTTAGGCTGACAGATGCTACAGACTCAACCCACTACATCATCCAGAAGAAAAAGATCAGGGTTTTTTTTGAGAGGCCGGAAAGGTGTAGCCTACACACAACTGTCTCAAGAAAATCCCTTCAAGATCTCCCTCTTCAGCACTTGAAGCCCAATTCCTTGTTTGCTACAACCTTCTTATAGGACTACAGCCCACGCCTCACCCTTGCCTGCACAGCAAACACTTGCCTCAGCAGCAAACACTTACAGAAAATTCTCAGAGGAGAACCTGATTTTCTTCACAGCCTCTTGATACCAAAAATATCATTAATCATAACTAATATTATCAGTCTTTCAAAAGTATCTGCATTAAATATCAACTTAGAACTGTTGCCTTCATGAAGGATAGCTTTGAAAATGCTGGGGTTTGCACTGTAAGACAGTTGAGAAACAGTACAAAAACCACTTCTGCTTATTTTTAACTGAATGCAGAGCTGTGTTTTTATTAAGTGCTGCTTCAAGAGGTCAGAAAACACAATGTGTGAAGGGAGAAAACGACAAGGAATATTAAACTGTACTTTTTTGCACCACATCCTCAGGCTCAGGTGGGCTGGGATGACCAGGAACTATCTGAGCAGCGAGCACAGCCTTCCACATCAGGTTTCATGCTGGAACGAGTTAAAGAAAAGTGGAAAAGAACCCCAAATTCATTTTATGATCATTACACCTTACCATGCGCTTTCACAGTCTTCCTCTCATGCATCCTTGAATTCTTTAATAAACACCACGAAGATCTGTAACGTTCCCAGGAGGGGATTTGCACAATGCTGACAAAAAACAAGCAGAAATCAGGAAAAGCTGAGTCAAGGAGCACCTGCTCACGAGTTGGATGTGAGAACAGGAAGACCTTGAGCACACAGCTCATATGGGACTATCCTGAGTGCTACCCTGCTGCTGTGGTGTCTCATAGGCTGCTTTCTCCCCAGGTTTCAATGTGGCTTTCCACTTACAGTTGATTAAGCAACGTTGGGTTTGTCAGCAGTTGGGTCCCCACCTCATCTCACTGCCTGGCATGGCAGGGCTCACATCACTCTGGGCTTCCTTTCCCTGTCTGGTGACTGGGTAGAAGTGAGTGAATCCTAAGAGGTCTCTATGAGAAACTCTGTGCAGAAGCCCCTTGTGAAACTTAGATTTTACTCAAATCTATGATGCTGGGCAGATTTCTCAGTGCAATAGGAAGAAAACTGACCTAAGAGGCCTGGCATCCTCTGGAGTCCTCAAAATCATCATGGCTTTTCAGCTGATATTCAACTGATTGTCCTCAATACTTCTTAATTTGAAATGATATATACTTCAGTCAAGTGTGATATGTGTTTGGGGATTTTAATCTTTTTTTCTCACAGTCAGGTGCAACTTCTCTGTTCTTTGCTGCACAGCAAGGCCACAATGATGTAGTGAAGTTTCTCTTTGGATTTGGAGCCTCCACTGAATTTAAGACTAAAGTAAGATGATGGGTTTATTTTTGCATGCTGATACATTCTGACAACTAAGGCTTATTCACATGAAACATGACATGGCAGCAGGAAGATGATAAAAGGATTTCCTCACCTGAACATTTTCTGAGTAATAGGAATAATGCCATATATATTGAAAATACTAACTTGGGACTAGCTTTTACTATCTAATTTTCTTACTATCTATGTCCTGCTCTTCTGCAAAGCATTTGTGACCTTGTGAGGAGAAGCAAGTCTGAAGTTATTCCTGAAGTTATCACTAAGACTGCAGAACAGATAATTCTGCATCCACAGATACCACTTGCAAAGCTCCGAGTTCTGATTTGTTTAGCAAGACAAACACTAGTTGTGCAGGCTAGTACAATGAGTGGTCTTTGCAGGATAATACAACAAATCAGATATAAACCAATATTTCATACTTGTGAAAAATCTTCTCGCCCTCTTCCTTATAAAGAGGTAAATTAAAAATGATAACTTGCATCACTTGATGTTTTCATTATGGTGTGATGAAAAATGAGGCGAGGTACAGTTTGGTGTTTCACTCAAAAGGTCACATCACCCTTTTCATCTGCACCACAATTCCTGCAGAACATTGGCATCTCCTGTGGGACTGCTGCTCCCTTTCCCCAGGCACCATCTCACTTCACTCCACCTGCTGTGGAACAGTCACCACCACGTTAAGCCAAAACCACCCACTGAAATGAAAGTGTTTTAACAAGTCTGGAGCAGGACGTCCTCCCCGAGATCAAAGGTGGGTACCACGCAGTGTACAGCTAAATACCAGCCCTGGATTGCCAGGGAGAGGACCTGAGAGCTGCCTGACATTAAAAAAACTCCCTGTTTTAAGGAGTCTTTCAATTAATCTTACATCCCCTGATAGGAATTGAAATGCCAACTCCTACTGCAGCTATCAGCCTGCCCACAGAGGTCACCAGGGAACTGATTACAGGGAACACCAGACTATCTGCTCAGATACAGCTGCTTACAGTAATTCATACTTGTGACCACCTAAGGGACAATCATCCATTAAAGCTCTGGAGGTCTCCTACAAAGAAACAAAGCTAGCTTCTGAGCCCACACTGACTGTTCCAACACTCCTGCTTTGGGTTGTTTTTTTTTAATTATTCTGATGACTAAGAATCACAACCAGACACTGGTGCAAAGCCCACTCAGAACTCAGGAATTCAAGGACCAGATGACTGACTTACAATCAATGTGTAACACACTGCTCGAGTGTCCACGGAAAATGGTCAATTTATTAAGCAGCTGTAAGACATGGCCATGAAAAAAATACTATAATATCCTTGCTGAATCATTACACGAACCTACAAACAGCAGGGATTGGAAAACGAGGTAGTAAATTCACATTGCATCTGTCCACCTACCCAGTGGGAACTCCCATGGACAAACAAACCAGCCACATTAATCCAGCCCACATCAACACCACTGAATTCAAACAGAATTCATACATTCATACACCACTGAATTCATACAGTCAAAAGTCATGAGAAGTGCAGCTTCACCACTTCTCTTTGTCCCACTAGAGACATCCTCGGGGAGACATCCTCAGGGAGACATCCTCAGGGAGACATCCCGGGGGAGACATCCCTGGGGGAGACATCCCTGGGGGAGACATCCCTGGGGGAGACATCCTCACATGCACCGAGGCTGGTAGGATTTCAGTTCCACCCACATCTGGGCTCACTTGGGAACTAAATCCAGCACAACTCGTCTCGGGTCAGCCAGTGACCCTGAACAGAAATAGCTCTGGCAGAAAGCTGGATTCATGGAGTAGGGTGGAGCCCATCCGAGTGTAAACCGAACAAACCCAACACTTGACAGCAGTGATGGAGGAGCAACAATTTCTCCATTCTGCTCAGCACATGACAGCACAAAGGCGACTCGTGCCATCTATGCAATGTGACAGCACAGCACGACATCATCAACCCTTCAGCAGGGCAGAACCTCGGGTCTGACACAACCTAAATGCAGCAGCAACAAGAGTTAATTACCCTCTCCGCAGCAGTAAAAATAAGAGAAGCAAAGGTTGCTCCAGGATTGTTAACACCAGCAGTGAAGCTGGATCAGCAGAGCAGGGCCACGGCTCTACCAGCAGCATCGAGCAGGGTTTAGCAGAGTTTAGCAATTTTACTGAAAAGCCACGCTTCTGGTAAATTCAGATCAGCTTTCCCAAATGTCCCCGTGCAGACCAGCCTAAAGGCAGGGGATGATAACAACAAGGTTAGAAAAATTAACAGTGTTCATTTAACAAAGGATTATTCTGCCCCCAGCACAGACACGAGACAACCTTGAAGTGCAGGCAGAACTTTGCCTGCAAACTGCAGATTACAGGCAAAGTCACACTTGCGAAAGAAACCAGAGTTTGAACTGGTGTCACAAGGAAAAGCCTGGGTTTGAGTACTTGTGCCCAAAGTTTAGAGTTAAAGGGACATCTGATGGTGTATTAGACAGTGGAGATGTCCAGATAATACCTTTAGGCACAATCAGCACGCAACAGGGCAGAAAAACAAACTATACCTCAATTGTAAGGATCTGGAACTGCTAGCTGCTTCTACTCACCCTCTTTCATACAAAATCAGCAAAGCCTGTGAGTACAAGGCACCTCTTAATTAATGTGATTCCTAATCACAACCAACACACCACGTTAATAATCCATTTCCTATCCTTCATTTAGATTTCTAGTACACATTAACCAAAGAATAACAACCTCAGGAACAGTTACATGCAACTTGCCTGATAATTACTTTGCAAGCCCTTTGTACTACAATTAGAGAGTGTGCAAATGAGAAGCAAATTTAAGCTTTCAGAGGCACCGCAGAGTTTATTTAAATCTGGCATTTCCTCATGTTCAAAGCTCAACTGTTGGCATTATGTTTTTCTTGGTCTTCCCATACAAATGCCTTCCCCACCCCAAATAGAAACCCAAAATGTAAAATAAAAAATAGTCTGCAATATGCTGGTTGTTGTTTTCTCTGGCAGGGTCAGGATCTGAGCCCCAGCCTCGCAGCAGGGTGGGTGCACCCTGTGGTTGTGCAGCACCAAGATCCCCGAGCACTCAGCAGCTGGTGCATCCACACCTCAAAACCTACAGATTTCACCCAAAGCAGACATCACAATTGCCCGAAAGAGGTTAATTTTCTCCTTCCTCAGTAGTTTTATGCCAGCTGAGGAAGCTTAGCCCACCTCTGTCCCCTTGGCTATTGACAAGTTACAGATCCAAGCACCTCTAGGATGCAAGTGGCAGGAGAGGAACAGCCAGTAAAGCCTGAGCTAGGGGGAACATACAGCCAGTAAGTCCCCTTTTCATCCCAAAAGCTTCCCTTTGGTAATTATCAAATCCTTGCACACGCAGGGGCAGAAGGGTTTATCAGGAAGGGCTCCCATGAATCTTTTATAACGGAAAGTGAAAGGCAGCCGCAGACCCAGGGTCCCCACTGCCCGTGCTCTCTATCAGTGCTGCTCAGGATTTGGTTGTACTCAGAGGAGCCAGGGTTGAACATGCAGAGCGTCCTCGAGCCCAGCACGTCTGGAAGGGAAATAAAACCATAAAGATCACGACAGGTTCATGCAGGGAGTGTGCCCGGGGGAACGGCTCCCGCGGGGCCGCAGCAACCTTGGACCTGGGCACTTTTATTGCTGCTTTCTGCCACCCCAGCTTTGCCCACATGTCAGCACGGTGAGACACCTGTGAGGGGACAGGGGGGAGCATAGGGGCAACGGGTGAACATAAGGAAGAACTTTGTCACTGTAAGGTGACAGAGCACTGGGCCAGGCTGCCCAGAGAGGCTGTGGGGTCTCCTTCTCTGGAGACATTCAAAGGTGATGAAGGGAGTGGAACATCTCCCTTATGAGGAGAGGCTGAGGGAGCTGGGGCTCTTTAGCTTGGAGAAGAGGAGATGAGGGGTGACCTCATGAATGTTTATCAATATGACCTTAGTGCCCTCTACAACTCCCTAAAGGGAGGTTGTAGTGAGGCTGGTGTTGGTCTCTTCTCCCCAGTTGCTGATGACAGGATGAGAAGAAATGGCCTCAAGTTCCATCAGGGGAAGTTTAGGTTGGAGATTAGGAAGAAGTTCTTTCCTGGGAGGGTGGTTGGGCACTGGAATGGGCTGCCCAGGGAGGTGGTGGAGTCACCGTCCCTGGGGTGTTCAACAAACGGGTTGATGAGGCACTTGAGGCCATGGTCTGATGGTC
>VZRW01013113.1:0-305681 GCA_013398125.1 Aegotheles bennettii
CTCCGCGGCGGCGCGCAGGGCGGGCAGGGCAGGGGGCTCCACGCCCGCCTCACCCGGCCGCCCCGGGGGTGGCTGGCGGAGGGCTGGCCCCTTCCCCGCCGGGGGACGCCGAGGACAGGCGGCGAGGTGGGGGACGGGGCGATTCCTCCGGCTTCCACCGCCTTCTCCCCCACCGGGGCGCTCGCTCTCTTCCCGCCCCCCCGCGGCTTGGTCCTTCTCGCTCTTTACTCTCGCTGCTCCATGGGGCCGGAGGAGCGGGGCGAGGAGGCCCCCGCGGAGCCGGTGCTTGCGGGGCTGGCGGCTGCCGGCTTCTCTCCGCGTCCCGCCGAGCCCGATCCTCCTCGGGGATGCTGCCGGGGTTACCGTGCGGCGCTCCCCGGGCGCGGGGAGAAGCTCCCGAGGGCCGTCGGGGTTACTCCGCTCCCTCCGGCTTCAGTGCCGGGATGCCGGGCTGGCTCCTCGGTGCGGCGCGGGCAGCAGCCGGGTTATTGGGGTTATTAGTGTTATTGTCATTATCTCTCTCTTCCCCCGTGGTTCTGTGTCTCTCCACCACTTTCAGACCAGCCCATTATAACGCCGGCGAGAGGCGGAGCCAGGACAGATCTGAAAGGGCGGTGGGTGGAGAAGCAAGGTAGCAAAGGTGGGTACGCGCTAATAGCCGTATCAGAGCCGTAATTAGCCGAGATGACAGCGAGGTCTTGTTGGAAAGTTATTTTACGAAACTTGTTTGTATTTTCTCCTGCCAGGTCCCTCCCCTTCCCGGGTATTCCGAATGAAGCCGCAGTTCGGAGCGACTTCGCAGAGCCGGGCCCGCCTCCCAGGTGTAAAAAGCAGAGCTGGCGTATAGGTGGCAGAGCAGAACCTGTTACATGCAGTGATTTATTTTAATAGCGCCGTATATAGCAACAAGTTGTAATGTGACAGCTCAACAACCTGTTGGAAAATAATACATGGCTCCGCAGTTGTGAATTCCTAATGATTTATGTAGCCTGACAAAGTCGTTTCAGCCCTGGCCCCTCTTTCCTTCTGTCATAACCACACCCGGTGCAGGGGGAAAATGGGAACAGGTAGGCAACGCCGTGGGTTTTTGCTATGAGAGGGTTAGTAAAGACCTTAAACTTAGTTTTAAGTGTGTTAATGTGCAGATAGTAGCTTTGCTTGATCTCTTTTGGGTGGTGCGTTTGTAACCCCTCTGTTCTAACTGTCGCTCTCCAATAAAATATTCTATTGTTTATTTATTTATTTATTTAGTAGTGACTTTAACAATTTTTGCACATTGTGGATCTATAAATTTTCCATAAAACCTGGCACAAAATGTATTCTGTAATTTTACCCAGACGTTTTCCTTCCTAGAAAAAAGTTAGTCGTGATTTTTTGGGTCGGTTTTTAGATTTAAGTTGTCAGGGTCTTACTCTCCTTCAGAGATTTTGCCTCCTTCAACAGTACGCTAGCCAGAACAACTCAATGAAGAGAGCTGTGTGGCAGTAGCTTCTCTGAAAACTCCCTGTTCAGTCCTATCCTGCTTGCTCTTAAAAGTCAATTGCAAAATGCCGTTTGACTTCATACAGCAGTAGCGCTAGCGTCTGCAAAACAATAACAAAACAAAAACATCAGCATAAATCTAGCGTGGTGCTGATATTTTATTTCTCATACGTACACTTTGAATTTTGTGTCCTGGAGTAAGAGTTGGATTGCTCCATGTTTTCCAGAAGCAGTCTTTCCAAATCAGACCTTGTTTTAAAATAAATACTTAATGTGGAGTCACTCCGGTTAGGGCTGCACTGTTGTGGTCTGTCTCTTCAGAAGCGTTGGAGAGAAACATGAGAAAAGGCAGGTTTAAAAGACTTGACAGCAGAAACAAACAGCACTGCTTTCTGTCTCGGTCTCTCTTGAATAGAATACACCTTCCCACACACACCTGCATTTTGTTTCAAAGCTTTGCCATTTCTTCAGTCTGCGTGGTGAATCCCAAATGGTAAATACTGAACAATGAGGTTCTTCTGTCCTTCTAGTTGTACTCTTGCTAACTATAATAATAATAGGTTTGATGTTCCTGTTCTTACTAAAGCAGTACCAGTTCAGAAAAGCTGGCAATTCAGAAAGACAAAAATAAGAGGAGGGAGACCTCTCTTGGTTCCTTGTTGTTGTTGTCTCCGTGTAATGTAAACCGAGATCTTTCAGTAAAGTGTTGCATTAGTTGTAGGTGCCAATGTTTGTGTTTAAGGGTATGGGAAAAAGCTATCATTCCTTCCAAAACTTGTATTTTCTAAGATGATGCCAGTGGTGAGGGTAGGTTTTTTCCTCTTCCTGCTTTTGTTGTAAATAGCAGTGAAGTAGCGATGATTTGCTAGCTTACCTTTGATGTTTATTTTATTACCGTTCCACTATTTGTGTGGAAAATGTACACATTGTCTCTTATCTTCATTCAAAGGACTTAAAAAGTCATTCAAATGCTGTAGGTAAACACATCAGACATAACAGAAGCTTTTTCACAGCCATACTTCAAGTCTAGGAGTGGATGGCAAAGCTGGTTTTGCAAGATTTAAGAGGGGACAGAAGCTTGTGCTCAAAATAATACAATTACAAAGATAGCTATTAACTGCTGGAAGCAGGGAGCCTTTCTAAGATCAGAGCTGATTCTTGTTGCAGCTCAAGGCCCCTTTGCTGCCTCTGAGTGAGTGCCTGTTGTAAACTGGCCCTTGAAATCTGTGTGTGGTTTAAATGGAGCCTTCCTGGCCCAAGCAAGAGCCATGTCAAACCCATTGCTATTGCTGCCCATGAAACAACAAGCGAAGTTGTAAGGAGTGGCGAAATAGTCCAACTACTCCCATCTCTCACCACTGAGAGTATATGTAACCTCAAGTCTTTTCCTGCTATAGTTTTTTAAAAGGCACAGTATCGCCTTCAGGTTTATAAAGATTAACACAATAATCGGAAAAACTGATTCTGTTAAGTAAACTTCACATCAAAAGCGCTTTGATGTGCTGTATTATAGCAAAGCCAAACACTCCACCCCCATCACCCCAAGAAAAACCTCCCAAAAAAACCTCTAGTGAAGCAATGTAAAAAAAAGTCTAATTCTTTGTTCTAAAATAAAATGTCTCTTCCTCTTCAGAGCAGCAGAGCAGGACTTTTTTTGATGTATGACCCCCTCTTTTCCTACCCAAAACAGTACCTAGTCAAAGACAAAGGGGAGAAACATGAATGGTTGCCTGAAAATCACATGCTCAACTTTGTTTCCCATTTTCTGTAGTATTTGACTCATTCAATTCAGAAACAGCAAGAGTGTGCCAATGGGTATTTGGAGGTAGGGCAGTGTAGTCCTTTGCAGTTTGCTCATGCTACGAATTCTAAAAATACTCCTTAATAAATGTAGCAAAATGCTGCTCTTGTCTGGTGGTTGTGGGTGTATTTTTGGTTGATCCAATCATGTTGTCTCCATGGTATTTTAAACTATGATTTATTTTCACAATTAAGCAAACACTGTACAAAGGTGTGTCATGCTATTGTCTTGCTTTTAATTTTTTGGTTTTAATTATTTTTTTTTCACCCAGTCCTTACTTGCCATCTTTTCTGTATTCTGTCCCTCCAGCCCACTAAGTAAGTTAGAGAGGGCTTTCAGATGTGATCATATAAACACAACTGGTCAATGAAGGTCTCTCTGTGGTGACTGGGAAAGTCCTGTAGTTAGAGGTAGGAGAGCTTATTTGTACATCTGAGATGTCCGGCACACTGGCTGGACAAAGTGCTTCATCATCTCTTCTCCTCCTCCTGTAGCAAACTGCAGGACTATGCTGCCTTGCCAGGAATGATGAAATTGGACAATGCAATACACTACGTGAGCAGCAATAGACCGGTTCAAAGAGTTCTCTTTGGATGGGCTGCTCACAGCAGGAGACGTGCCTAGCATGCGTAAATGAACTGCAGAGTCTGTGAAGGTTGGCTAATTGCACTGTGTATATTTTTATAGTTGAAGGAAATCCAGCTAAAGACTGAGCTGTAAGAAAGGAGGTTAGTGGAAGTTCCTTCGGACCTTGAGAGGAAGAGTTTGATCACTGAAGCAGAATGCACATCTGCCTGAATTCCAACATTGGGAACACTACAGATTTGCACTTTTTCAGAAGGACAGCCATTCCCTGTGGACAGAGATTTTCTCATGTCTTTGGCAGGTACTAGGAGCTGAATTTACAATGGGGACTTCCATTTCAACTTTGTTTCACACAGGTTTTTTTCTTGGGAACTGTTGCTCCAAATGAAATTTTCCCATGACGAGAGCTTAGTATCACTTCCTCCCTGTGCCCACTTCATGTCCCATAAAATATCTACATCTAAGCAGATTTCTTTTCTCCAGCATATTGGATTGTGACACAGAGGGCAGGGACAGATTTTCACCTGTGAAGAGGGTGACACTACTGCTGTTGTTACTAATGCTTAGTACCAGAGGAGTAATTCCTAGTTCCTACACCATCCTTTCCACCCAGGAATTTCAGAGCTCTCCCATTTTCAGGCAAAGAGGAGTGAAGGGGAGTCCTGCTGAAAATTGTTTGGCAAGTTGGTTGCAACCCTGTCTGCAGAACTGAGCTATTCAGAGTCCTTGTCCTGCACGGTGTCCACGGAGGTGTCCACCACAAGGCCTCACCATTTAGCAAGGAGCTGTCAAAAGCGAGGTTGCTCTGTCCTGAGACTCAGATAATTTATAGCTAATTCTCTCTTTTTACTAGTGCTATGTTAAGCCTCAGGGACTTGAATGAGACTCCACACGGTCATAAGATGAACTGCTTTGGAACATATTGTAGGTCTGTAGTCTGACATGACACGAAAGAGTGCAGGGTGAGGAGTCAAAGTCAACAGAGTATTTACAACGTATTTTGTGATGACTTAATTTAGTAACTGTCCCCATAGGCTTTTCTTATAGCTGATTACCTGGTTTCATAGAACACCACAAAGAGGGAGACAATCCAAATGTTGATGGATTTACAGGTTTGTGTATCTCTTCAAGGAGATTTTTCTTACAGTAAGAAAGAAACTGGTATTGGAAGGCAACACAGGTATTGATAAGTCTGGATGAAACTGTCAGGATGGAATTGCTTGCTAAGGGGCAGGATCCACCACAATTAGAAGTTATGTCGTGCTATGTTTGTTATGAAGTTATGATGCAGAAGCCATTTGGTGAAATCCTGTGGCTTTCTTCCAGGAATAGTGAATGTTTCTTGCTACTGGTGCCAAACAAACTTAAAAAGAAACCATCATAGCTTGTTGTTGCTGGTGCCAGACCAAATATCTGTTGGCGCCAAGCTTGGTATTGATGCCAGAGGCTTGCTATCACTGGCCCATGATATGAGGAAACACCGGCTGAGCTGTTACAATAGCCTCTTATTGCCTTCAAGTCTGTGCATTGATGGAGCAGAGTGAACAACTTCGTAAGAGAAGTGCAGCAAGATTAACCGAGAGCTGAAGGGCTTTGAGCGTGTGGTGGAGAGTCCCTGAAATTTGCTAGCCCTTCCTGGAATACACCTAAGCCAACTTAAAAACACATATATTTTACATGAGTAAACAATTGACTAGAGATATGAAGGATATGTTTCCATTCAACTAAGTTGAAGTACTATTTATAGCACTGTGGATTAACAAATGAATCACCTTGCCAATAATATTTCAGTAGAACAGCAATAAGTATTCAACATTCTTACTTCTGGGTTGGGTTTTTCCAGGGGTTTTTGCTGTTGTCTTTGTTTATTTTTTTTTTTAAAAAAGCTATTTCTGGATGGAGTCTCATGATTTATATAAGCACTAGCCAAATCTGTAAATAAATAATGGTGTAAAAAACTTCTTGATTTTTTTTTCCCCAAGACGAAGTCAACTGCATTATAATGGAGCTATTCAGAAGCAGGCTGCTGACAGCCAGGCCTTCCTATGGTAGGCAGGGTTTGGCAGTAATGCCCCCAGATTGTGTCTCTCTGGTGCAAGTTCTGTCCTCCATTTGCTGTTTTCTATTTTCCTTCCCTGCTTCAAGATCTGCATTGTCATCCGTCGAGCCATTGGTATCTTTGAAAATCTGGTCTGTGCTGCTGCTTGCTTACTCCTGGGACAGGTAGTGTAGTTACACTGAGGATACATCTATTATGGTACCTGAAGGTGATGGAGCATGGGGGTTTATGGTCCGAACCATTTTCCAGAAGTCAGGTATGTTTTCAGCACTTTGCAGATGGCAGAGAAATGCAGTAAAAGCTCGAGGAGCTGGTTCTTCAGCTGCTGCAGATCTGACAAAATCATTAGTTTTGTTGAGTTGCATGGGTTGAGTATCTGATCTCCAGTTCCTAGATGAGTTCTTAAGGGATTAGTTGAGTTTCAGTCTCCTGAAGGTGCGAACAAACATACTGTTGCCTCACACATGTAAAGTTTCTTCCCTAAACATGTCAAAGTGCTTTGTGCTGAGGGTGTTGCTATTTCTGTTCTGTAAGTAAAGGTTAATAGGTGTTAAATGTCTTGGCCAAATTTACACGATCTAAGCTGGGAATAGGAGATGGGTTTCCTAATTCCTCAACTACTGCTCTACCTACTAACCCTGTTGTTTCCGTGAACCTTTACATATACTTGAGTAGATTAATAATTAACCTCCAAGTGGGGCACTTTGAAGCAAACGTAAAATGAAACCAAACACTCGTCTTGGTTTTTAGTCATACCAGATTTGCAAGTAGGGTGTGTTTAAATGATGCAGGTAGATAAAGTCTTGTTAATTTAGATTAGAGTAAAAGTCAGTGCCTTATCAAAGCAAGTGACTAATTAGGAAAACTATTACCTTTTGGAAGAGAAACAGTTGAACTATCACTCAAAATTATTGTAACTAGTTGAACAGTACTAGTATTTATGCTGAATAAAGGCTTGGGCTACTGCTGGGGAAAGGAGAAAAACTTTTCCCAGGAGTTGTCAGTGTTCTGTTTTTTTGATAATTTTGCTTTTAGAAACTTAACAGTACTTGTCATCAGTGTGTAAACATGGGGAAGGGAGGAGAGTGCCGTGAGTCATCAGGGAGCCAAACTTACAGAGTTTAAGTGAAGAGCTGCAGCATTTGCATTAAATATACTGCCTTCAGTCTCTTCACCTTACCAAGCCAACAGGACAGCGAAGTGCTCATGAATGGTTTGTAACGATCCAGTGAATCTCAGGTCTGTAATAACTATGATAGGGCATTTGAGAACCTGCAAGGGTGGAAACACCAGGGCAAATTCATGGTGTGAAAAGAAAGATTATGATCAGACTGTATTTATGTTCAGACAGATACATGCAATTGTGAAGAATCATTAAATAACTGTTAACCACACCTGCACAGAGCCTCCGGCAGTGCTGGCTTATACAGAATCTCAAGAACTGCCATGTGCCTGACATCATACCTTTGCAAAGAAAGAGAAGTCCTGGGTGTTAGCCCAAGACTGGTAAGTAAAACATAGTCCAGAGACTTGAGCCAGTTTAATGTCTGTTAAGGTGTCACACCCAGTACCTTCTCTCCCGTAAATCTTTCAGTAGTCCTGATTTGTTTGGTTAAGACCAGGTCTTACTAAACATCTCAGAACCTGCTTTAATGCAATGGCTACTTACCTGTAAGCCAGTCAGGACTGTGAGAAGGGAGTAAGTACACACACACATAGGGAGTGTAGCACAAAACGTATCTTGACTTCCCTGGTGTGAAATCACTGCTGTGACACACAGCTACTTGTTTGGGTTTCTTTTTACAGGGATCATTTTCACTTTTAAAAACATTGGGGGGTTCGGACATTTTTTCACGATGGAAACGGCATTTCAGAACCTTTTTATATTTACTGTAAAACAAATGAAAGTGAAGCCTGTGTGGAAGGGGAGCAAGCAGGGAAAAGGTAGCAGAAGGAAAAGGAACTAAAGCAAAGCTGAGACGAAGAGATGGAGTTGTGGAGAAGCTGAAGTAGATAGCTCCAACTGGGAGCACGTTGTAGAGCAGTTCCACTCAGACTGTAGAAAATCTCCAGGATGCCCAAAGATCTCTGATTTGGCTGCTTCTGCTGGTGGAATTTCTTGGACTGCTCACCTCTACAGCTTTCCTCAGGCTAGGGAGTTCTCTGAGTTTTCATTTCCCATGGTGCGTTTGGAAGCAATCGTCTTTCATCTGCATTTTCTCTCTTGGAGTATACTTTCCCTGTCTTTCATGGCTAGGAGTGGTTGAGGAGGTTTTTTAGTTTTTTGGTTTTTGATTCTTTTTTTAATTGAATAAAAAATATAAAAAAATGCAAAAGGGAAGGTTGAACATCAGTGTGTAATTCCTGAAAGGGGCTGCTATTCATCAGTTTGATACCTCTTTCCAATTGCAATTTCTGTACAAAATCTTTCCTTTTTCTTTTTCCCTAATGAAAATCCATCAGCTGTGAAGAAGAGGAGATTCTGAGGCAGAAACAGCATGACTGATGCACAGAAGGATTTTCAAGAAGGTGGAATAATATTTCAAAAATTTGTGGACTTCAGTATTCATATCAGAGAAGTGTAAACTCCGGCACTTGACGTTGATGGATCAGACTATGGAGATACTTACTCATCGCATACGGGAGTCCTTATTCATAGCTTGATTTATTTATGCCATAAGGGTTTGGAAGACAGTCCATTTTTACTTTCTCCAGTTGAGATGGAGTCAATGCCAAGAAACTTAGCGAAGCCAAACATATATTAAAACTTTTAAGAGTTACCAAAGTGTTGTGGGAAGATTCCCAGCCACCATGGTACTTTAAATACCCATCAACTCTCTGTAAGTAAAACTTGGTGACTTGGACAGAGTTTATTTTGAAGGCAGGATGTGAATAATACAGCCTGTATCTTACCCCCACTTTGGCCTTTAAATGCACTATCGTTAAAAGTTGGCCCCTTGGTGAAGTTAGGTGGAGTCAATCTCAGAGACAAACTGAATAGGTGGGGCTTTCACTCCAGTGGGCCCGAATTCAAACCTTCAAAACTTTGGCCAGACTCATGACTATTCACAGTTGAGACTTTAATTAAATGGTGTTGGATATGAGAGTTAAATGTGGAAACTCTGTATTCTATTATACTAGCTCAAGTTGCTGAAAGAAATAGAGATGTGCTTCTTGATGGAAGAGACACGGCTAAGTGAATAATTCGCAACAAATAATTAATCTAAATGTTTCTAAATGATTCTTACAGAATCTGATTATGGTTGAGAAAGATCCCTATTTATTAATGCTCTGGGACTCCCTTTCACAAGGGGAAAGTTTATTTATATAAGATCAATGGGTTGAGGTATAGACTTGCAAGTTCTCCCTGAGTCATCAGACCCAGAAAACATGTATTTTATATTAAGGTTAATACAATCTTCCAAGTGAAAACATTTATGAGTGTACTTTAACTGATGGGTATATGATGACTGACATTCCAAAACCTCTTCTGCAAACACCTACGCTGGTATACTTTTAAACATAGGAGTAATCCTAATTAATTTGAGAAAATTACTCTTGTGCATGAATGTATTCATTAGTATTTGAAACATCATGGTCTCAGTATGGTGAGTCTCACAGATACAATCTCAATCTTATACTTAAAGATGCCCACAACGTCCCATCTGGTCTTTATGGCTACTTTAAAAAATAAATAAGTAAATAAAACAAGCCAGCACCCAGTCTTTGTCCCTGAGGGCTTGCATCCACATGGCTAGATTGTCTTCCTTGCAAAGAAGTGGCCTCATCTGTACTGCCTAGAGGGAACTGTCCTTTGTCCACGTTATCTCCTGAACCGTGCCTATGTGTTGCATGAGAGCACTGGGTTACAGGGGAAAGCCTGTGTTGGGAAGGCTGTTGCTAGTTAAGCAGTGTGGATAATCACATGCCAGCTCTCGAGTCCATGTCCTGGCTTCTTTTAGTTGGCAAGTGCAAGACGTAATTTAAATGAGTATTTGTGTTCATGTCACATCTCGAAGCTTTGATAAGGTGTTCTTGCTCTCATCTGTTCTTTACAGGAAACAGCAGCACTGTTGTTATCTTCAGCAGTGTACATTTGGGGATGTATTGGCTGGGTTTCTGTTCCAGTGATGCTGAAGAGTTTTGCCCAAGAATGTTGCAGAGAAACTGTCTTTCTTAGTGTGTTGTGAGTCTCCCCTTCCAAAGGTAAGATCTGATGACAGCTTAAGTATTTAATTTTTTTTATATATAAATATCATTTCAGTCTGTCACAAGAAAACTATTGGCTAGGGTATTAGAGGGTTGGAAAGTTATAGCACCAAGGAGAGTGGCTTTATTCTAAATAGAGGAAAAGGTCGAGAAATTTACAGGCAAGAGGAAAATCAAAGCTATGGACTGAAGACATAATAGCGAGTTTGAACTGAAAATTTGTACCTTTTAACAATTTCTAAATACATAGATTCTGCCTTGCAGATACTGAGTTCCTAGAGCTGCTGCCTGAAATTGCCTCCACATGTTGTCACACCAGGGAATTGTCATCACCTTATCCCAAAGCAGGTGTCTGTAGTACATGCAGTGATTGGCACCTAGCAATGCCCATTTCCTTCAGCTGAAAGGAAGCCTCAGGTTTCCCAGGTTATGACCTGGGATGTATTACAGAGCTCTAAAGGTATTTAAGGTGAATTTCAGCCTGCCTGCACTCTCTTAGGAGAAACCTCAGATGGATGTATCTCCAGTTTTGATGTTTGAGATACTCTACTTAATGAAGATTATTTATGTAAGTTAATTGATTATGAAAAGAAAAGCTACTTTTGTCATTCATGAAATTTCATCTGAAAGTTAAGGTACAATTTACTGTAGTGGGCTAGAACAAAACATTATGTAAGGTGGGAGGGATTGCCCCTCAAAACTTATTTGCTGCTTAAAAGCTGCACTCTGTGTTGAGATTTTAGCCTTCCAGTTACTCTCTTTCTTTGCCTGGCTACCACTTGCTTATCATTCTTTCTGATATGACTCACAGAGAAGGACATTTCACATTAGACTGTTTTGTAACATCTTTCCATGAAATACTAGAACATCAGCGCTTGCTCCAGGAAAAGGTGATGTGTTTTTATGCGCCCTGATAGTTGCCTTGCTTAATCAATAGTAAAAAAGCATGTCTTTATTGATACTGAGAGCTTTCCAAGTGTTCTTTCCACCGGTAGTGATATGTTGCTAACAGAGCCAGCTTAAGCTTGCCATACCGAGTTTTGCATTGTTTGCATTGCGTTGGTTGGTTACCTCTTTCTGTTAACTTTCCATGTACAATTTAATTAGGTTGTGAATAATGGGACATGTTATCAGATGGTGTGGGATTATTAACTTCAGTAAAGTGTTGTGTGACGAGCTAGCTAAAGATCTGGACAGTAATTTATACATTCTTCATATTTAGCTGTCTCTGTGCATTTTGGATGGAGATAACTGCCAGCGTATGTGATTTGCAACTCTATTGCCAAAAGAGGTGTGTCTGTTTATGCCACTGAGCTGCTTGACTGTTGGTATAAATATAATGGCATGGTAATTACTGGTTACAGATACTATAAAGATCAAACTTCTTTCCATACAGAAGGCTTTCATTATCCTGGAAGGATATCTCTTGTCTTTTCATGTGAAGAATGTTAGCTGAGAGTGTGACATCTCAAAGTTGGAAACCTGAGTGAAAAAATCATAATGCTTTATTTCTGTAAACAAGTTGTATATATTAGTTGCCTGTGAGCAGTGTTCTCAAGTGTCCTATTGTACAAATTAATCATGACTTATTTTGGCCAAAAAACAACAACAAAAAGAACCCCTTTATAATGCCTGTAATGCTCATGCTTGCTAGTTGTATAAGAAAAATGGTATGGCTTCTCCTTTCTGAGTAGATAATTTATGGAATAAATCAATCTAACGAATATGTGAATAATAGGGAAAATGATAAATATGCCAGCAGTATCTAGTTTTAAAATTGTTTTTCTTATGTATCTGACAATAGAAGTAAGTCTAGTCTGATCTCTTAGAAAAGCAAAATTAAGTGCACATTGATAGAAATCAAACTGCTCAGAAATGCTGGAATTTGGAAGTGAATGGTAGTCCAAGGTTTTCCTATCCTATTCAGTCCATACTTCTCACTGAAAGGTGTCTGCAGTATGACACAACCTGTTGTGACTCCCCAGCAAAGTGTTGCAATATGCATTGGTCAAAGTATGTAGTATTGCAGAGCCATGCATAATTTGTGATTGCAACAGTCCCAAATAGGACACAGGCAATGGCAGCACATAAAATGTGCTCAGTGTTTCCATCTCATTCATAATTTTGACTCAGCAGTTCCAGCTGATTATTAATAGTTTCTCCAACAAGCCTGGATTGACTAAGTGAATTCACTGTAACGTACTCAAGTGTTTTCATTAACCTTGGCCTATGCAAAAGTGACTTTCTAAATTGAATTCACTGCACTAATCTTGGTGCCTGTGCTATTGTGTATTGCATCAAGCAAGAAACAAAGTGGCAAAAATATTATTTAAGCTGGAAGTGAGGCAGAACTTATTAAAGAGAGAATATGCACCATGCTCATTATAGGATTTGCTAATACTCACAAGCTCTTCCAGCTAAATTTAATGTATACAAATGATTATTTGTGAGCAGTTATCAATGATACTAATAACTTCAATACTAGTAATAATAGTGATCTGGACTAATTAACTGGTTTTAATTGGATTTTGTAATATTTGCAATTTTTCTGAGTTTTATGGGAACTAAACAAAATCTTTGTGTTGGCTAACACAAAGCTCTGTTTCATAGAGTACCATTCTGGGTTTGGAGACAAGATTTGAACCAGAATAAAGGGGTGGCTGAGAAAGGTTCTGTTTGTGCCAACAAAATGGATAGAGGAATAAAGACAACATAAATGCATTCAGCATGATTTCTCTGTTCATATAAAACCAGTACATTCTGGTAAAGTGCAAAAGACTTGTTTGAGAGTTTTGTACTGGAAACACTGTATTTTAATGCTTCTACATGGTTTGGGAGGATGCTTTTTTTGTGTTGCTTCTTTTCTGGTTTTCAGATTAGAAAGAAAACAATTTCATGATTTACAGTCAAGACTTCTATTATTCCTTCCTGGCTGTGGGGAAAAAAGAAGATGACCAGTCTTGACCTGACTATAGACAGAAAGTAGAAAGCAAGTTCATGGATGCACAGAAATGGCTATCTCCTAACTGTTACGATGATCTATTAAAAATGTTTTAAGGATGGCAATATTGTGCATTGGTCTGCAGCTTCCAAGGGACCTTGCTCTGTCTGTTTGGGCAGTGAGGTGCCATGCACGAGCCCTGTGTAAGACATAAAAATAAGTATGATAGCAATGCAGATAATATTGGTTCTTATAAATAATAATTAATGCTAATTAACGTTGACTCTGTATGTTGTGGCTTGGATGAAACTCTGGCAGGAACTGGCAGACATGCTGATATGAAATCTCCACCCACAAAATCTGCTGAAAGAGCAGTATCTGGTGTAAGGGGATCTGCCATTGTAAGTGCAAAGAATACAAAGTTTTTCTAGTTATTCTATTTTTGCAGAGAAGTCAGGCTTACAGCTTTAGAGTCTGTCTGCTTGCACGGGTCTCTAGGAACTGCAGAGGTGGAACAAATGCAAGATCAGATCATGTTCCTTATGTAAGCTTAACTGAAAATAGCACACGTAATATCATGTTCTCCTATAAAACTGGCCCCTTCACATATGAACCTGTAGATGAACGTGTAGATGCCAATGCATTTGTTCAGGACAGGCGATGCCCTTTCCTGATGAGGGTGGGGGGCAGCTGAGCCGTGCTGCTGTGGCTGTACCAGAAGATGCAGGAGTGCATGCTACACAAATTGGTGCTGAGGAAGGCTGACACCTCCTCACTAGTCCTTGGTAAATCTGTATCTGCATGTGTGTCCACACAGATGCATACTATTTTTCCTCTGCTGCTCCCCTCCCACTCCAAGCTGCCTTCCTTTCCACACTGCCCTTGAGCCAGGAAGTCAGTGCTACCACTTCTTTTTTGCCAGTCATGCTCTTTTTTTCTGTACTTTCTCCATTGTTACTTTCCCTCTTTGCAGTGGAGGGGCAGCGAGAGCCGTTTGGCTGATTTGACGTTTTTTTCTGGGAAGGAAATGATAAGACTTAGAAAAATAGGATGCTGATTTTTGCGTCCAGGCAAAATGTGTAGGGGGGACATTCTTTTTCTTGAGGGAGGAGATTTTTATTACCAGGGAGGGAAATTCCCCTAACAGAGCAGTTTTACCTACGTTCCCCTGAGACACAGGAGTCAGGAGCTTGTGTGCTGTCAATATTATGGAGGATCTGGGGCTGAATGACCAGTTGCCATCACAAAATGATCAAGTTTCCCAGAGGGAGAGAAAAGGATTGTGTGTGGCCTTGCAAACCAGAAGGGAAAGGAGAGGAGGAAGAACCTGGTTGTTCCTGGCTTGATAGGAAGAGGTGTAGGGTCCCTGATTGCTGTGTGACCAGCAAACACCCTTGCTGAGAGCTGTAGACCAGGCCACTTGTTAGAGCAGCTCTGTGACTCCATCAGCTGCCTCGTGCAGGGTATATGCTAGAGAAAAACTGGAGCTGGCTTTTCAAAGGTAAGATACTCTGTCTTCTCTCTTGTTTGCTTCCCACTGGGGGATCAGTTATATGTTGAGATGACTTGACTTGATACACACCTTCTCAGCGAATACATTGATTCAGCGTTTAGAGGATGGTGTTTTTTGTGGTGCAGAGTTATTTATTACAATTTCTGTGGTAGGCTGATGACGCTCTTGTGATGATCAAAAAGAATAAGTTGTGTATTTTTTTTTTAAAGAATGTGTTAAACCAGTTCTGTCAAAATAGAGCTAACAAATACCAGTAATTGTTTAGACAGTTGAAAAGAAGAATTCCCCACAATTTTAGAAAACATTGGAGGTAAAGATTTGTCTGAATGTGTATGGAAACCTATACTTACATCTACATTTCTGAAGCTGAGTGTAGAGTACTGAGTCTGAAAAACTAGAATATTTCCCTGAACATGCCAAAGAAAGTCTGCATAAAGCAGGCTAACTTTAAATGTCCAGAGTTCATCTGCTAAACTGCTTTGGTAGGAGTGAAACACTTGGATAGCAAACATAGACTACACCTTTCTTAAACTGAAGGAGCTTGTAGGAAGATGAGCAGGGACCAGGGAGATGGCACAGGTTCTGCCAGTTTAGTGGAAGGTTATTAGTGGAAATTTTCACAGGCCAGCCTGGGACTGATCTTGTTTAACATTTTCATTAATGCCTTGGGTCTAAAAGGTTGGAACAGGCTGATGAAATTCTCTGCTGACATAAGATGAGGAGACATTGTCAACGTAGAGATAATGTCCAGTTCTTCCCATACAGGGACTGTGAGGGCAGGAGTGATGGCAACAGACTAGAAGTTTAATAGCTGAGGGCTTCTGCCTTTACTGGAAATTGTTGGTCTCTACAAGCCAACAGAGCATGAGGTGGGAAAGAATTTGGTGGAGAAAGATACGGATATGCTAATTTGCTACAGGATAACTGTGAGCTCCTGGTGCAATCGGGGAAGAGCAAAATGGAAATAGGCTGGTCATTAATGGATTAGGTTTGTAATTAGGAGGTTACTAAAAATGAGATTCCCATTCTCATTCCCATGAGATCCCACCTCCCAGCTGAAGCAAGAAGAGCTTTGTGAACCGATGAACTGGGCTTCTGACACAGAAGGTAACAGTATCAGGGGATAGTCTGATGACACAAGGCTAACCCAGACCTTATTTCCAATGAAAGAGGAGTGTGTGGTTTATTTAGCTATACAGTGCATATAGAAAGGGAAATTGTTGTAGGCATTGCTGATTAAAATTTTGAAATCCAATAAATAAATTTAATATTGGATGATGATTATAGACCATTTTATTCCTCCTAATTTTCATTAATTTCTCTGTTTATGACATGTTCTAGACTTTATGGAACTCATAATTTGTAATTGGTCCTGTGTCAACAAGCAGCGAAGATCATATTGTCTGCCATAAGTGACAGTTGGCTTAATTTAGTAATAGTACTTAGCAGTTATGTAGTGCTTTAAATTGTCAAATCTCTGTTCAAATATTAGCTAATTAGTCATGACACCAATTGCTTTAAGTATTATCAGGCCTTCTACAGAGATGGGTAAATATCTGTTGTTATCCTTGTTTCAGAGATGAGGAAATTGAGACACAGATGGGCAAGTTATGTCTCTGTGCATCTTTGTATATAGGTATTTCCAAGGCACCTATCGTCTCAAGGTGACCTGATTCAGTGCCCACTGAAGCCAATGGAAGTCATTCTAGCAACTTCAAATGGTCCCCTTGCTGCCTAATTGGATTCCCCTGCAAAGGCCAGCTTCCTAATATTACCTAGCTAAAATAGTGCACTTTGAGATCAGTTGATGAAAAGCACATCTGCTCGGGCAGTCAGCACCCTTAGTGTTGCTGTAGGGCACAAACAGAAGCACTCAGAAATGGTGAGGGTTGCTCAGTCACCCAGTGAGGGAGTCCTGGGGGTGAGACTCCAGGATTCTTGAGGCTGAGTTGAATGCTCAGTTTTCTAGAAAAGTTACTTAAGAACTTGGAAATATTGATAATCTGATGATGAGATTTTCAGAAGTTCCTAGCTAAGCATCACCTGTTGATTTTGGAAGGAGTATTTTGACAGTCCCAACATATATTTCTGTCTGTTCAGGCATCCACACGACTTCTAAAACTTACCTTTACACTTTGGTGGTGTGTGGTAAATAAACCTTGGATAGGAAGAGATCAACAGAGACTTATCCGAAAACTCCAAGACTCAGCAATGTGGTTTTTATGTTGCTTTTTAAAACCTGGAGTTCTGTGAAGAAAAAAAAAGGAAAAGAAATCTTAGCCTTAAGTGTAGTGCTGAAGGATCCTAAAAATCCTTTATCTATGGAGTGGCAGGCAGCTTTGTAGTGTCAACTAAATGTGACATACCTAGTCAGTTTGACCAGCTATGTGCAGTGTTGTGGTTCAGTGATGATCCTTGAAAGATGGAAATAACCCTTCACAGTTTCAAGGATGTGTTGTCATGTATATTCAGAATTTTCGTTCCTTGAGCATTCACTGTTCTTTGCATCAGAACTCTGTTTCTACAAATGTTCCTGCCCTTAAGCTTGCTGGGATTTGTGACAGCATAAAACAAGTGAAAGAGCATATGGAAAACTGGCTTTTATCAAAATATATCAGTGAATAATCAGGATTTAATTTCTTTTTCTTTTTGATGTTAATGTGTGCTTGACCCTGTTAGTCAATAGTGCACCATTGCCCAGGATCTGAAGGATGAACTTAGATGTAGGAAAGCATTTTGCTCACTGTCCTGCTACGTGCTGCTAAATGCATGCTTTTGCCTGCCTCCCCAGCCAGGAGTATTGTGGTGTTTGGGAAATACCACAGGAGCAAGAACATGAAGAACAATCTTTTCTTTAGGTCAAAGCCCTGTGCTACGTTCACAAATAAAGCTTCTCATGTTTGTTACTTGTTACTCAACAGCAGTCAGGAAATGACAGACATTGTAAAGCAGACCCCTCCTTAGGCTTATGTCTGTAAAGAGGAAAAAATGTCAAGGAAAAAGACTTGTTCCTCTGCATGCTTCAGGGTGTGAGATGTTATTGGGGCATTGCAGTCAAGCCGGTGTGTTTACAGCAGAGCAAAGAGGTGAAATGAACCAGGGAGATGGTTTGGAAGAAACCAAACTCCTCCTATCTGCTGATGTGTTCAGGGCATGTGCTGTTGGGTTTAGACTCAGCGATGTGGGATAGGTACCAGCTCAGTAGCAGGTGGCAGTTGTGGCACTCAGTCTCTGTTTTCAGCTACCCTTGAGCATATGAGGGGTTGTTTCTTTGTGAAGAAACAGAATTTTCTGATTAGCTACACCTTCCAAAAAATGTCATGTAATTGAATCCAGGATCCGTACAGCCACTGGCACCAGCAGCCAGCGTGGGAGCAGAGGGAGACCCAGATCCCCTCCCCAGGGTGGCTGCTTGCTCTCCGGAGCAGCCGCTCTCCCAGCTTCCTTTTACTTCTAATGCTGGTGGTTTTGCCACTTGTTTGGTGTTCAGGAAGGGTTTGTGCAGTGGAAATTCAGGATGGGCAGATGTTTTCCTTTGTGCCTGACAGAAGAGCAGCAGCTATGATCTGGCCATGCTGGCAGTTTTATTAGCTGCTCTACCACCTCCATCCCTGTTCTCCTTGTCCTAAGCCCTGGACAGAAGGTCTGTCATCATCCTTTTAGGTCCACTTGATACCAAAATTCCTCCAGATACCTTAACATTCTCACCTCCTAACTTATATCCATGTAGGTAGCTTCTTTCTGAATGGCTTGGGAATAAATTAGATCAAAGTTTTATTTCCTCAACTCTCATTCTGCTTTTTTTTTAGCCACGTGTGTTTTGGTTTCTCTCCTTAGGTGTTTTGTCCACTAGCAGATTGTTGCTTTTTGCTTAAAAGGCATATAGAAGGAGAGTCTTCCTCCTGTCACCCACATACAACATATGTTTCAGTCCACAACCTTTTTTTTCAGCGTTCCCTGCCCCCATGATAAAAAATTAGTCCAGAGAGAACACCAGAAAGCGATTTAGTGGAGAGACTATTTTTCATTTGGCCATGTGATGATCTAAGGGGAAAGCATGACTTTGGTACATGACTAGGGCATGAGAGTTTGTTTATTAATCTATCTGACTTTTTAGTTATCCTGCTTATTGACCTAAGCACATCATTTGGCTCTGTGCCTCGATTATCCAACCTGAGGCTAATGGTAAGGATTCACGTTTCATTAAGGCTTAGAATGAAAATGCAGTAGATACCTCCTTTTCATTTGGAAAAGGAGCTCCCAATCATCAAATCTTTCTAATGGCCAATTTTATGTCATTAAAAACTGTTGAAATAAACCTTATTTCTACCAAAGTCATGCCATGAATTGTAGGGGGATGTGTAAAAAGTCATGTGGAACTCCTGGCCTGGAAAATTGTGACATTAGCAAAATTGGTTCTAAAAAAATTGGCTATTACTCCAAGTTGTGCAAAAACTGCAAGTGGATAATAATTTCTAGGCTCGCTTGAAATGAAGCTTGCTAAGGGCAGTCTCAGGCTGTCTTCTGTAGTCAAGCAAATTTCTTATTAAGAAAATGAATAGGAATTTATTGAAATTATTGAATTGGAGTCATTGGTTCTTTCTTTTCTGGTAGTCCTTCAGTTCTTCTCCCCACAGTGCCTGAAGCCATATTTGGTTTCACAAATCTACATATGGAGAGAGAGAAATGAGATTATTGTGCTAAAGATAACTATCTCCCTAGAATACAGACAAAAATCATATACACATGCTCTGAGATGCATACACAGAGCAAGAAAATATGACAGCCTACTGTAAATTAGCGTAGTTTAATTGAAATCAATCAAACTGCTAATTTGATTTAGTCAAACTGTACTAATTTACATCAGCTGAGATTTTGGCCCTTACTGCTTTAATTTTGTACTAATCTGTTTATAGCTTTCAAATATATGGAGCCAGTTGATTGCTAAACTGTTTATTGGGTGTGGTTCCAGGATTACAACAGTAATTATTTTACTGAAGCCCTTTATTTTCAAAAATGCATGTTTCAGATTTACATAATAGGACTAGACAATGACTAAGGGGCAAATTATACCAAGATTATTGCATGCACTTACACATGTGTTATGTTTTTATGACTCAGAATGGAGCTTGTTTGTGTTCCACCTTTGGACAGAGGTGTCTTTGGGGGGAAAAAAAAACATTGTGGAGCTCAAGAATTACAAAAGAGTCTCAGCCTGTGGAATTCTTTGCCAAGACATGATGCTAGACGATAAAATATTACTTAAGTGTGAAGGTGGGGGACTTGGTTATGAAATGCCAAACGGTTTTCCACAGCTCTGCTCCCTTGATATGGTGTTTATTCCATCCTGAGAGCTGAGGCCTTCAGTGATGATCCTGGCTGCGAAACACCTCTCCTCTCTGCTACCCTATTCCAAGTGCTGGCATGGGAGCATTCAGAATGGTATTTTGGGTGGTGTTTGCCTGGAATTACCCACTGTCAGTGCCTTTCTTCATGACAAAGGATGATGTTGATAAGGCCAGTGGCACAGTGCTTTGAACAAGATTTAAAATACTGTTTTTTCTCTTTTGGTGTGCTTCACAGAATAGTTTGCATCTATTTGATAGGCAGGAAGGCTGCCAGCAATCTTCTGTCTGCAGAACCACTGCGGCATGAAGAGCTTCACTTTGGCAGAAGTGTCTGCATTGGGACTGACAGAGCCCACTGCTCCTCCTCTCATGGCGACTGGGCTTAGTCCCTTCCTTCCCTGTGGAGCCTTGTCAATCAGTGAGCCAGTTACTAATAGGTGTGATGGATACTGATGGTGGTGAGGATGCTTTCATGTAGGTTGGGTACTTGAATGAACCTGTTCAGCCTGGTTGTTGGTAGGATCTACAGTCTGAAGGCGAAAGGCTTTAGACTCGTATCTCTTGAGCTCTGCAGCTTCTCTCCTGGTTTCTTGGTGTTTACAATAATTACGTTAACGAAGCAGATCATCATCTACTTGCTGTCATCAAGCGTGCAAAATGGTTGTTGCAGAGTTCAGGGCTGGAAGATTTGCTTTCTTGCAGCCAGAAAATAAATTAATGAAAACATTGCTCCAATAATGCCCAGTCCTGACTTCTCCAATGCGTCCTGAAAACAAAACGCACATAAATAATTATCTAGGTTTTGTAAATAGAGCTAACTAGAAGGATACGACTCACTTTGGGATCACTAACTTTGACAGCACCTCTTAAAAAAAAAGTTTCTGTGAAGCAACTTATGGTAACTCTTGTAAGTTTGCAAAATCAACTCAATCTTCATAACTGCTTGTTAAAGGACGTTCTAAAAAGAGCAGCAACACCTGGAGACTCATTTATCACTGTCTCTGCCTACTGGCGATCCCACCTACACACTGAAGAATGACTGCTAACATAATATTTATGCAATAAACCAGCTGAAATGTGTAAAAAGAAAAGCCTTCTGTAGGGATGGTAGAGATTAAAGAAGCATTTGAAGTCATTGGTTATTTTTTGCTGCTTGATAAACAGGGAGGGTTCTTTTGGTTTCATGGCAGTTCTCTTGAAGAGAAAAACTTTTTGGTATCCATTCTGACACAAGAAGGCCACCTAAGACCAAGCAGATTTTTCTGTTGCGAAAAAGGTTCTTTTTCCCCTCATTCTCATGCTTGTAAACTATGCTGTCGTCTTCTGCAACTCAAATCTATGGAGAGGGGCCATTCTGAAAATCTCTTGAAGGCATTTGCTGCCTCTCAGGCCTCTTTGCTGATGTCAAAAGCCATCCACCTTTCAAAGGCCAGCCTGATAATTCCTAGAGACCTTAAACTTCTCTAGCTGAAAAATACTGCAAAGACTCTGCCTAAGACCCAGGTGTTTAAAGTGTCCAGTAATAGAGGTGCAAAGCTTATAGAGGAAGCAAAGCCACAGGCAAAATTGTAGCCCTGGAGGTGCATTAGTAAGCATAGGCTCAGCCTAAAACCTACAGAGTTGAGTGGAATGACCTTGTGCTAATTTAGGTGAGTCCAGCAGCTTTGCTCCTGAGTGACAGTTGAGTCTGTAAAGCAGTTCTGACTTTCTGCTTGCAAAAATAAGGGCTGTCTCCCTAGGCTTCTGGCTCTCCTGTGCAGTGACCCTGTACTTTGAAATTCAGGAATGGCCATGCAAACCAAATTTTATCTTAGATCTCCAGGTCATCAACTCATGGGGTTCTTAAGAGTCCATTAGTATTAGCACAAATATACACATTGGTAAGTATAAATGAAGAAGACCATCACTCTAAATTAGGCTAGTCAGTCTAAATTAGGCTGCTCAGTCTAAATAAAAAGGGCTATCCTTTCAGATCTAGGAAGCTTGTCACTGCTGGACTATCAAGTTAAAACCACATATGATAATTCTGTTGGGTCATACATTCAAGTACAGTATGAGTGGATTGTACAAAGGAGGTGCAATTTGTATATGGATGGTCAGCAGAAAATAGCTCTGTCAGAGCACAGGGAACATAGCCACCAAAGATGAGCTGAGAGACAGTCCTCATGGCCTCATGGAAGCCATAGTGACTGACCACAGAGCCACTATGCAAGTATGTTGTAGTCAGCAAAAGCACTCACTGAATGGGATGATCTGTCTTCTGTATGTATCCTCTCCCTGTCCACCAGCTGTGTTTGGAACAAACAAACAACAACAACAACAAAACACCTAAACCAAATCACAATAACAAACCAAACCAAACAAAAACAAGTAGAAAAAGCTCCCAGGGCACACAGAAGTAACATGATGGAGCTCTCCAATACCTCTGCATAAAGGCTTTGATCTTGATAGGTCAAAGGGATAGTTTGCCCTTTAGTTGTTTTACTTCAGGAGTGTCTGTTAGTGATGGACATCACCAAATCATCAGTTCACATGAGTAAGTATCTGGGAAATACTTCTTCAGAAAAAAGCCTTGCAGGTAGTAGTGGATCACAAGTGTGAACATGAGTTGGGAATGTTGTTTAAAAAATAAAATAATTAAAAAAAAATTGCCAGCCTGGGACATACAAACAGAAATGTAGCTGATGACACATGAAGTAATTCTGCTTCACTCAATGCTGATATGGCATCAGCTGGAGCACTGGATCTCATTTTGGGCTGTGCCTTTCTAATAGGATGTGAGCTCATTGGAGAGAATCCAAAGTGAACAGAGGGATGATTGAAAGTCTGGAAAACCTAATGGTAAGGAGAGATTGAATGAGTTGGGCTTTTTGGCCCAAAGAGTAGAGGATTTTAGAGGGAGAGAGAGTTTAAGGGTCCTCAAACATATAAAAAACCCTGGCAAAAAGTGGACTAATCGGAAGATACTTGCATGTAGTATAATCCTATGCTGTTATTCATATCAGGCTAACTGGCTCTAATTGTAATATGTTAGACAACAGGGTGGATATTCAGGAATAATTTGTAGTGATAAGGTTAGTGATTGCCTGGAGAAGCAGCAGAGTTTCTGTGAGTGAAAATCCTTTAGAAAAGGTAGGTAAATATCTTTGAAGAATGATGTAGGAGCAGATGATTTTGCTTGGAACACCAAATAGAATAAGATTATTAGAGCCTTTTTAGTGTTATTTTTCTATTATTTAATGGGGAAGGGAAACAACAGAGAAGATAAGACTGCCAAAGGCTTATGATGATTTGGGCAAATTTTAAGGTTCAATTCTAGCACAGTGCCATGTATATAGATAGCTTCAGCATCATGTAACATGATCGCAATCCACATAGACCTGTCTCACTGGTATACTCAATGTCTGTATGGGCTAGTAAAAGAGGAGTGTAACAGGGTGGTACCTGCACAGTACAGATGTGGCATGGGTTAACCTCAGAATGTTTTGTCTAGAGCATTTCCATGTGGTATAACTCATGGGATTTTCTTTTTCCTTGTAAGAAAATAGAGGAGAATTTAATTGAAACTAGTAGAGAAGGGGTTGTCTAGATATAGACTATATGTTGTGCATAAGGTGCTACTTGTAAATGCAGGTAGGAACTTGTGTTAAGTGCTTAGTAGCCATCAGTTTAATGTTCAGTGTCAGCAAATAAGGGAAAAGCAGAACCTGAAACTAAGCAACCTTCTTGGCAGTTAGCTAAGACTGCTCTTTGGAAACTTACCTTCACTTTTGTTTTGTTTTGCAAGAGGAGGGGGAGGAAGAGGAGGAGGAAGGTGATAAAAGTTAGGTTTTGATTAAAACGGGTGGAGCTTTCTCTGGGAATTGTCATGGTTCACAAAAAATAAAATATCAGAAATCTGAGTTTTTTGGTTTTCAAATAATAACAGCAAGTTGACTGAACATTGAAAATGTTATGTCAGGACAGTTATGTTGGAAGTCCTTGAGGAATGTGAGGGCAGGTACCCCATAAGTCTTGTTATACACAGGAGTTGAGCTTTCTGGCCAGATGTTTCTCTCCTGTGGTGAACTACTAGATCTCAGCAGGATGGGAGACCATCAGGTGTTACAGGAGAGGAGGCCTGGCCAGCCAGTCTGTTTGTCAAAGGAAAATGCATACAAATACCAGGAAGTATAACCATGAAGCTCTATGGTGGGTAACAAAATCTTCAATATTCAGACACAAGTTGGAAGGTTTTTGAAAGACATTATTTCCTGTAAGTTAAACAGTTCTTTGGATAGCTCTACTTGAGAAGAAAAAGTGCAAGTGGCATGGCTGGTTTGTAAGACAAACTCCTGCATCTCTGACCAACTCTAGTTTTTTTTTGGAGACAGTAAAATGTGCATAATACTGCACAAGAGTTGTCAACTATCTTGTTTATCTTGAAAAATATACAGAAATGAGCTCAACATTTTTAAGTTTTAAAATCGTTTTGTGCCATGTACAGTGGGAAATGACTGGATGACATCTTTAGATCCCTACTTTGCTGTGCTGAAGAGAGGCTTTTCTAGCCTACCAGAAAATGTCAGGAGGGTCACACCTATTACGTGGGATCCCTTGGTAGGTTGAGCCTGGCCAGCAGCCAAACACCCACCCTCCCTCTTGCTCACTCCTCTCTCCTGTGCAATGAGGAGAAAAAACAGAAGGAAGGTGGAAAGACTTGTGCATTGAGATGAAGACAGCTTAATAAGGAAAGCAAAAGAGAGCATGCAAGCAAAGCAAAAAGGAGTTCATTTACTATCCTATCAGCAGGCAGATGTCCAGCAGAGCCTCAGTATGAGTAACAGTTGCTTGAGAAGATAAATGCCATAACCATGAACATACTCCCCTCCCTCCTTTTCCTTGAGCTTTTATTGCTGAGTGTGATGTCTTATGGTATGTGGCATCCTTTTGGTCAGTTTGGGTCAGCTGTCCTGGCTGTGTCCTCTCCTAACCTCTTGCCCACCCCCAGCTTACCTACAGGCTTCGTGGAGAAGAGAAAGCCTTGATGCTGTGTGAGCACTGTTCAGCAACAGCCAAAACACTGGTGTGCCATCCACACCGTTTTAGCCAGAGATGCAAAAGCACAGCACTATGTGGGCTGCTGTGAAGGAAGATAACTTCATCCCAGTCAGACCCAGTACATATCCCAGGAAGAATACTGGTCCTGAGGGTGCATAGCTCCTTGAGATGTTTGCATCTGTGTTTCGGTTGCTTGATCTCATACTTCTTCCTTTTATCTCCTTTTTTTGGAGAGGTGGGAAGAGAGGCCTTGAAGGTGTGCTACAGATCTACGCTAAGAATTGCATGTACAAAAGGCAAATGCAGGAAGCTGTAAATCTAATGAAATGACAGACAAAAAAAACTACTGCAGGACTTGCCCTTTAAATAAACAGTTGGGAAATGCCAGATATTGAAACACTTATTTTCTTCAGAGACTCCCATAACTTTTTTAAAAAGTGATTTGATATTGTTTAGAAAAAATCAGTGAAACAGTTCATCTCGCTATTCCCATCATGCAAAAGGAGGAAGGGGCTTACTTTTAACCTCAGTTTCTCTGGCAACATAGCTGACTTTTCAAATTGCTTGAGATCTGAACATGATGAAAGACAATTATCCAAAAGGAAGCAAAAGCCTTCCAGGAAAGGTAACGTGTATGTGTTTCTATTCCTGTGGCAGAACAGAGATGCATTCAGCCTTAAACACCAGCAATGTCATAACATGATCCTCTATAATTAAGTGGTAGTGGTGCTAAATGTAAGGATTTATTGGTTTGTTACCATTTTGACCTCTCTGAACCAATCTGACTACTGGGTTGAGATTAACCAATTTATCATACTGTGCCAAAAATCAGCAGAAACAGCCATCTTTTTCCCAAGAGGCATGTTTAGGTAAAGCATCAGAGCATATCAGATGCTATTTTCTTTCAGTTCTTCTCCTAACATTTCCATGAGGGTAAAACATACATTTTTAGCTTTTATCAAGAGTTTTTGAAAATCAAATAAAAAATAGGACATCTTTCAGTAAAATCTGAGACCTACCCATAGAGAGGGGTTGGTGCTTAAGGAGCCAGCGTGGGACTGCAGAGCCTCAGTTTTGGTTGTGCTCTGCCACAGACTTCACCTGTGAGCTTTGCATGGGAGTTTAATTTTCTTGTGCCTCCATGCTCCATCTGTAGATGGGATAACAGCTTTTCCTTGCCTCACAAACATAATTACCTGAATGTTTCATGGGGTACTGAATAGCTAATCCCACTTGTCTTCCCGGAGCTGCCACATTGCACTTAAATATCTAAACAGTGGAAAGATGTGAAGACAGTACTCACCTGTATGACAAAATGGGATCCTTCTTCTAAAGCAATCTCAGTTTGATAATTGGCCCTCTTTTTATTACATGATTTACAATTTGCAGCAATAACAATGGGTATTCTCAGGCCATTATTTCTGATGAGAGTGTAAATGGGGATATAATTGTAATCTCATAATGAAATGGTGACAGATATACATAAATATATAGTAACACATAAAAATTCCCACAGGATTGTAAGTCATGTCATCTAGAAGAGGCCGGGAGACTGAGCTGCCATGTTATTACAAGCAGACCTAGTAATGACGCAGACAATTAAGACTGACTAACTTTTTTCATTATGTGACTTTTGTTGCAATTACTGATAATGTTGCTGAAGTTTAAACCACTTGGGCTCAGATTTTCCATGCCAGCTATTTGGCTAAGGTAGATTGTTATTGTTATTTTTGAGGGGCATTTAGTAAAAAATGGTTCAACTGTTTCTGAGAATGAAGCAAGGAGGGAAATATACTGCTTTTTCATTGAGTCATGTGCTTTTGAGCAAAGGCTTGAATATTGACTTGGAAAGCTGACCTGATCCAAGATGCATGCCTTTTACTGACCTTGTAAGGAGACCTGGTAGAAGAATAGGAGCAAAGGCCACTTGTAGCTGCTCACTAAGGTTAGAGAGGCTGAAGAGAAAGAAATGGAAATAGAAGTTCTCTAAAAACTAGACTCCAGAGCTTCCAAACTTGTTGTAGTCCTCTGTTATCTTTCAGTAGCTGTATAGTGTGTCTGCAGAATGCTGCCTTAACCAGCCCACACTGAGGACAGCAGGGAGCTATCCATTATCCATAACTCTCTGCTAAAGATATAAAGGTTTGAGTTGCAGACTGTAGAATCAGAACAAATCTGTGTGGTACAAGTTTATAAATTCATATTTATGTGTACGAGGCACATCCTGTATATATAGGAATACGTACTGGGAGAAAAAAAAGCTACGTTACAAGAATGGGGAGTAGCAAAGTTAAGTGTTGGGAAGTTAGGGAACGTTTGAGTAAGGACTATCAGTGCAATGCTACAGCAACACCATGAAGTATGTACATTCAAAAGTCATTTCTAATCACGCGATTGCATGCTGTTCTCTTCTAGTGGGTGTCCATCACTTCAGGAACAGAGATGGACCACAAGACACAATGTTTAGAGGTCCATACAATCAAATGTTGCCCTGAAGTAGTCCATATGTCCATAGGAGCTAAGCTTTAAGCATAAAACTTTGCAAAATATCTGGGTGAAAAAATTATTATGAACAGGGAATGCAAAATTAGGGAATAACTTTGAGATACACCCATGTCTCAACTCTGGTCTATATGATGGGGGTAGGGTAGCTCTTCCTTTCTCAAAGGAAAGATGTTTTGTGATTAAATTCATCAGCATTCAGTTGATTGTTCCTCCTTCTCCCTCCTCACCTCCCCCCAGTGAAAGCACTTAGGCTTCTTTATGACATGTATGTCATTAGAGCATCTATGACTCCAAATTCTTTTCTATTTCTTTTTGGAGTTAGCTGAGCTTGACTGCAGCAGGCTAAATCCTTCTGCTGGTATGCAACATGTAATAGTGGTACTACTTTTCAGCAGCAATGATATGTCAGACCTTGAATGCTGGTGGTTTTGAGGCAGTTTGCCACTGAATTCTGTTCCAAGGGAAACAGGGGAGTTCTTGCAAAAAGGTGACAACCAGGAAAAAAAAAAGAGAAAATACATGAAAAATGGAACAGATATTAATCACAGGGAGGAATAAACATAGAAAGACAATAAAGGGAAAAGCAGAATGAGAAAATGGAGTGTGCCAGACAGGTCTTCAGAGAGTACCATGCATTGTGGAAGATTAGCTTCTGGAGGTAACAGAGGTTGATCATCTCATTTTATTTACTTTGATGTCTTTCATTCACGTAGAATAATGTTGATTTTTCTCTTCCCCTTTTAGTTGAACCACCCCTGAAAAAACCACAGGATTAACTTACAAAAATAAGGTCTATTGTAGTCAAACAAGTTTTACAGACAGGGATGTTACTCAGAAGCTTGCAAAACCTGGAACTGTGAAAGATTCACATGTTCTAAGTCAATACTTCTGCAGTATCTCTTTTGCCTTCTGAATACAGCTTCACATCCTCTGCGTAGTTTTACTGTGATTATCCTGGAGACAGAAAAGTCTCTTTGGTCACTGTCTCAAGTGATGGCAAATATTTCTTTTTGAGCAATTGCCTGCACTGCCTGCTCTGAAATAGTTGCAAGTAGTATAAATAGTTTTAATGAGCATTAGCTTCAACAGTTGGTCTTGAGCTAAACGGGTTGCTTGGAATCTTCGATCTTGTTCAGTAGCCCCACCTATTCCTTTACTGTTCCTCTGTTTTGGGTGACCTGAGTGAATCAGACCCATGTCGTTTGTTATTAGGCACCTAGCACTCACTGATATCAAGGTGATTTAATTTCCCATATACTCCTAGATCAGCAACTTTTTCTGCACCCAGGAAGACTGACAAGTAGCTCATGACTTGTATATATATTCAATTGAGTCATCTCTGCATCCTCCATAATAGGAAATCATGAAAGTCCAATCTCCATTGGACTTTTGTGCACTCAAATGCTCACGTGAATAAGTTTGTGTTCTATTTACTTTTGTGTCCCATATACTGACTACAGCAAAGAAAGCATGAGAGCTGCTGTAAGTGACTTCTTGCACCACCCTTATGCTTATGGAGTCACTTGTCAGAACTACCAGAGACACCTAAGTCTTGAGTTTCAATCCAATGTGTGTGTGGGATTAGGGATTCAAAGGATGTAACTGAGGACATGTGTGAATTGTTTCATAAGTAATCTCAAAAATTTCTCATAAAAGATGGCCAGACTTCCCTTTTCTTCTTGCTTGGTGCTGGCTATCACTGACCTGTATTCAGTTGAGCAAGTATTCATTTATCCCTTTAGCACATTCTTTCATCAACTTGACACACTCTGACTTCTGGAGCACTGCAGAAATTACCTGTTAGTGATCGTAGGAGAGTTGAAGCAGATAAGTTTATGCTTCTGTTTGAGTCTGAAATAGAAGACAGTGAAGGAGGGGAGGGAGGTTTAATTAAAATTTGGCCTGATTTTAATAAAAAAATTAAATGCGGTTTTATTAAGTGTAATGAGAGAGAATGGGAAATGGGAAAGCATGATTTCTTCATTTAACTTCTTGTGGTTTTTAACTTTTACAGGCAATTCTGTACGTACAGTCTTTAGTATGATTTTTTAAAAAATAAATATCAAACCAGATAAATATGTCATATTATAATGACGGGTGCAATCAGAATATACTGAATAAGTATTCACTGGAGTAATCATAGGTAAGAAGAAAGTTCAAGAGCTGGGAGCATGGCTAAATAGAAAGATGGAAGGAGGCACCTCATGGGAAGATGCAGGAGAGGAGGCAGGGGAATTACGAACTTGTCCATCCACAGTGGTGATCTCACACTTTCTCTAATAGTACATGTAATATGTCTTTGTTTTTCTCCTCAGATATGTCATCACTAAGAATAGGATGAATGTGGTATCAGTCAACGGGGTTGGAAGAGTTTTTGCACTTGCCATATTTTGCGCCAACGCATCTTTGCATATGGCTTGTTTGGTAGGAACATGAGGAATGAAACATTCTGGATCTAATTCACCCCAACTATAAATCTGTTTGACATTAAGTCATTTACAGCATGGGTGTACTCGATTCAGTATAGCTACTGGATGGAAATAATTTGTTTATTTTAAACTATTATTTTTTAAGTACTACAGAAGTGCAACAACCTGATTCTGGTGGTGGGAGGGAAAACACGATTCTCTACCCACGTAAGTTGAATGCCTGGTTTGGTTTTAGCGGGTACTACCTTGGATTTAATTTCTTAGAGGAAGAAATTCCTTAGTAACCTAGGTTTGTTCATTGGTTTGCTCAGAGGAAAGGTTTTTTTCAAGAAGAAATGCTGTCTCTTTCCTTCTCTAACGTGCTCTGCTACATCTCCAAGCAGTCCTTGAATTTTGATCATCTGTTCTTCTGCCACTACATCAACAGACAAGGGGAAGGAGTGACTTCAGATTTGTCAGCTGTATATATTTTTTGATTAGTATGTCTGTGTAAGCAGCTATTAAAAGCAAGAAAGAGTGTATAAATGTAGAAAGATACTTATCCAGTTTAACTAGATCAGCAAAAGAGATAAGTTTCCCCTTAACCTCAAACTACTTAGAAGTCTTACTTTGTTTTACGGTGAAAGAAAAGAAGTGTAAGTTGCTCATATTTGACTTCAAGAGACATTAATATCCTATAGCTGTGTGAAGAATAGGTTTAAAGATGTTAATTTCTACTGGCAAATGTGCTAGGAACTTGTACAACAGAAACTTCAGCTGGTGTTAGAATATTTCATACAGGCTACTTAGTGTCTAAGATTATTTGATTATTATTACCACAGCTTATATTCTCCCTTTATTATTTCCATGTACATGTAAAATACACATGTAGAAACTTATGCTGCCTAGAAGGAAAAAATAAATGGAGTCAAACGAGCGTGTGAGCTCTGAATAGTCAGGATGTGCAGCAGAGCCTTTTGCTTCTTTTGGCTGTAAGCTCTCCTAGTATTGGGTCAGTGCATAGCTTGAGTATCAAGACTTTTGTCCCTAACTCTTGACAATCCATTCATCCATCTAGTTAGTTTGTTGGAATAATGCATTGATGGGGTATTCTGTGTTAAATAGAGTAAGACCTCTTCTGGCTCAGTCAGACATCTACCTGGAAACACAACAACCCTTCTTAGTGTTGCACACCCTCTCTTCTCATTTACTCTGATATAGGTTACAAGTAGGTAGTTTGGGGGACTAGTATTAAGAAGCAAGTTTAGTAGTTTGGAGTGATGTGTAAAAGTTACATTTTCTTTAGGTTTATTTGAGAGAGTCAACAGGTTTTCCTGCCTGCCCCATAGACCAACCCACTGTTTGTCATCTGTTTCTTCTGATGAAAATGCAAGTTAAACAATTTCAACTGGGATTACTGATAGTAATCCCCGTTAGACTTGTGAATTCACTGAATTTGTTTATAGCTCTGTGGGGGGGAAAAAAAGGCAGAAGACCATACTATTTCAATGTCATTTGTAAAAATCTTTGGAGTTCACTAAACCATATTACCTCACTAAATCTTTGGAGGTGAAGTAAGGTGAACCTCAAACCAATGGCTTGCACACACAATTAAGGTAAAGTGTTTGCAACCAAAAATAAAGGGTGTCATCTGTGGTGACTAGCACAATATACCAATATACATGCAGAGTCAGTTTTGGAGGTGAGCAACCAGAATAGCTGCTGAAGGCTCCAAAGCCTTGGGGACATCCCATCAGGCTGAGTTAAGAAATTATAAGTCATCTAATGTGGGAATGAAAAGAAGGGCAGCTTAGCCTTTGCCTAGAGCCCCAACAGGTAAATGGCTCTGCATAAATGTCTGGATCAATTAAATTGCTTAACAATAACTATTGTGGCATTGCTGCTTTTGTTAACTAGAGTCAGTTGTTAGAGTAATGAGCATCACATACAGTTTTAAGTCCTGACATTGTAAATTCCCTCTGGTAGCACCCTCAGGCTTCATCTAAAGTGGGACTTTGATGCTGCAACACTGCGTGTTATATTGCTGAGCTTTTATGTGGCTGGCCCAAGGTAAGCAGACACCCCTGTTATGTGCCTTGGCCCCATGCAGGTATGTGGGAAGAGCAAGGTACCTCAGGATCAGGCAGTCAGCTTTCTATTAGGAAATGTTGAGGATACTGTGGGATCTTTACCAGCACGTAGCCACCTGTTACACCCTTTATTCCAAAAACAGAACTTGTCTCTCTTCTAAAACATGGCAGAAGAGTAGGTGGGGGTGGCCTTTTGAACAGGAGCCTAGTGATTAAAGCACTCCCCCAGGTTGTGGGAAATCTTGCTCAGTTACTGCTTTTGCCTGAGGGAACTCAAACTCACCTCCCAGAGAGCTTCTTAAATAACGTGTCTATCTGCTCTCTGCAGTGCAGATACTGACCCTGCTGTGGAATTAAAGAATTAAAGAGAATTGAGGGTGAACTAAGGTAGAAACCAAGAATAAGAGAGTGCTTCCAAGGAGCACAATGACTTTTCTCTCCAAGGGCCATTCATTCAAAACACCTTTGCCGTGTATGGAGTAGGAACCTGTCTTCAGGACTTCCTCCTCCATGTGAGAGGAAACTACAGTTGAAAAATTTGTTGTTGATATAAAATTACTTTTTTCCCAAGTTCTAAAATAGCACGAGGAAGTTGTAGCACATTCATCTGTCTGGGACACAACTGACCAAATGTCAGACCTTATGAGACAGACATCCCCACCTGAGTATGTCACTCCGGTCTCTATTTTAGTCACTGTACAGGAAGAGGCATTTCTAGAATTACATTCATTGCATGTTAAAGCAAACTTTTCAATAGGTCAGATGAATCGCACTCTAGAAATGTAGATGTCCAAAGCTAGGAGAATCCTACCTCTTATGTATTCACTCTTGTCCTGTAGCCAGGGAGAAAGAAATACCTCTCCTGTGGTATAGGTGCCATTATGGCTCCAATAGCTCAGTCAGAGGGAGGGACTATGGTTCACTGTTGAAAGTGTTATCTGACCAAAATTCCAGATCTGCTGCAATTACAGATGAGGTAGTAAAATCATCTTCTCTTAGCAAAACACTCCTAAATCCACCCCGTTCCTTCCCCCTCTTGCTGCAACTCATCATACTAGCTGTCAGGCTACAGGCCGTTAATGAAGATTCTGTTCAAACTATTGCTCTTTGCATGCTTTTTTTTCTTTAACAGGATAATAATGAATAGCAAATGAGACAGTTCTGGCAGAATTTTTCTGAGAAACTGTCATTTGTGCTAAAATTCATGAAACCTTTTTACAAATACTTGGCCGTTGTCCAAATACACTTAGGAAGGAAAAAAAGAGTAATGTGATCTCACAAATCATTGATGAGCTGAAGTCAATGTTCTGGACTTGATTTGAATTATTTTTTTCCCTAAACTATTTGACCCAGACTGCCTTGCAGCTGCTTGTGGTAAAGGCTCAAACTCCCTTCTTCCTGGTGATTCTTACATTTCCGAATTAGTGAACAGCTGCCAGGAGCACGTGCCTGTTTGCATATGTCTTTGATAACTATAATCAACAAATGTATTTGTAATATAGCAGAACTTCATCAACAAATAGCCTGCTAATTCTGTTAGCTCCTTTTAACCCAAGAGGTTTTTTTCAAAGGTTGAATCTTTAATATAATGATATTTTGTGTGAGCTTAGAAGTAGTTAGATGTGAATGCATGCTGGAAAGTAGCAAGTTTATGATTATGCCTTCCATCCTTGGAATGCTAGCTTTCCATTCACTTGAAATAAGACCTCGAATTAGAAGTAAGTCTTTAAATGACTTGCGCACTGGTAATATACAGGCAATGACAGTGATCCTTCTTGTCCAGGCTACATAGACAGGGATGTTGAGCTACAAAACTCAAATTTAGCAGTGGAGAGACTACCACCTCCTGGCATTTAGACAAACAGACAAAAGTCATCCAACCTGGGGGACTTGAGTTAGCTGGGGCTGTATGTAGAGTCTAGACTGCTCTTGATCCAGTGGCATTATTATCAATAACAATAAAACATGAATGCATTTTTATATGATGCTTCTATGTGAAGAAAGCCTTTGGGCATTTCACAAAATACAAACAAGCTGACAGTTATTTTCCATTAAAAACTGCAACATACCCCAGTGAAATTGGAAACTGTCAAAAGAGAAAAAAATACCTACTAAACACCTAACGAAGCACAAAAGATAGAGCAACCACCCACAATTCATTAGATTTCTACACATGCCAATCCCTTCTGGCCATACTGACATCAGAGGGAGATTTTTCACGACATCAGTGGGAGAAAAATCAAGATCGAAGTAAACTGTAGGAGAGGTCTCAGTGAAGGAATATGGACAGCAGTGTGCTCAGCTGGGCTTGTGCTGATTGACCTGAAGCACCTGTTTGTCAGAGCTGGCTATAACTGGATTTATGATATTGCTGCCTTTTAGAGTTTAAACTTCCTTTTACCAGAGGATGATGATAAGATGGGAGCCCTCTGTGTTGACATTTAGACCTAGGTTGAAGTCTGTGTTCTGTATTTTAAATATCTTGTGGTGCAAAGGAATTCTGTACCACCTCTTTATGGTTTTCCTTGATGTTTTGCTCTTTGTACGTATTCTGGCAAACTCTTGTTATCTCAGCCAAAAGATGATCAAAATAAGCTTTGATTTTTAAGGGAGATTTTTTCAAATCTCTAGAGTTGACAAAAAATTGCTGGTTTTCTTAAAGGGTTGACACAGTGGAGATGTAGCTACTTTTTTGATTAGATTGAAAGGGAGATAAACTGCTCAAAATGTTGTGCTACTCTTAAAATGTCTGCAATTCTTCCTTAGGCTGGTAAATCTTCATTTATGTAAATCAGTCTTTTGTGGTGAAACGGCTCTCTCACAGTTTTTCAGCATTGTAATACACTGTTTTTCTCCCAGTTGTTTTGGGTAAGGATATGGTCTGAATTACCGTGTTATCAAAAAATGCCCCCACGAGTAGCTCTAACTTCCAGCAATCATCAACTGCACAGTTTTTTCTATTTTAGCAGTCAGTACCTTCACAACATTGCATATTGGATCAGATCAAAGCAAAAAAACCCATCGCTGCCACAAAATAAAAGGAACAGATATCACAAAGCTTGCATTTGTTCAATGCAGGAAGGGAGAATAAAGATTCCAAATGAATTGGAGAATAAAAGCACAATCATTAAGAAGGTGGCCTTTGGTGTGGTCACCTCTGTTGAGATTCAGTCTAACAGAACGTTGTTGTCTATACTTGTTCTGCAATGGCCCCACCCTATTCATTTGTGTAGAAGAATGGATCAAAGTGAGCTTGAAGATAGACAAAGTTTATAAAAACAGAAGACTCATTTTCTCATACGTTCTTTGGTGCCTGAGGCAGAGGTATTGATTGTAAGGCAACCGAAACAAGCTAAGCTATTCTTGCCTTCTTATATGTTTGAACACTTGTAATTGTGCAATAGGCAGTGAAACAACCCAGAATGACGCACAAAGTGCAGTACAAATGAGAGACAAAAGGAGCTGAATTGTTTAAATAAGGCAAGGCTGTGAAACTGAGATTCAGGTGGGATTTCATCTTGTAGATGCTTCACAGAAAGGAAAAAAAAATCATTAGCTTGCTGAGTGGTTTTGTCTTAACTGTCAGTTCATATGGCAACCATATACTGTGTAAATAAGAGTGTTTTGGGTTTGTTTTTTTTAATGTGAAGAGTCGGTGCACTTCACACAGGCCTATTAACTCGTCTATTACAAAACTGGCTTATGCTAGACTTATGCTAGTAGGATACTGAGGGCAAAATGAAAAGGTTCTTTTGTAATAGTCTGTCTCTTGCCCTGCTTAGGGCCAGTGCAAGTCTCTTAGGCGTGACTATGAGAGCTCAAAGAGGGACTTTGGTGACTTCAGGGACCCTAAAGAAAAAGGTTTGGTGCTTTGGGTAATTGTATTTCCCATAAAAAGGTGTAATTCAAGGTTGTTTGCAGAACCATTACACTTAAAATTTATAGAGCTGATCCATGATGGATTTGCCTCATGCTAATTGATTTTTTCAGTTTTGCCTCAGTTTGCCTCTATACCATCTTAACTGTAGCAGCACGTATCTACTGCTCATCTTGTGTCCACAGGACTGGTTTGTGGACAGCCTGTCAGACATGTTTGACAGTCCGCTAACCTCTTTTATGTGTCCAGACATGCTCAGGTCTACGTGTTTCAGCTGTGTCAGCACCTCTGTGTACTGGTTTACTGCTTGTATGGTCATGAAGCTGGTTTTGAAGAGGGCTTTGAGGTTGCCCCCTGCGGGGTGCATAGTATACACAGGGTGGACAGATTTGTCCAGAGATGAAAGTGCTTCTCCAGGGATATCTTATTCTGTTTGAGGGAGTGGAGTAAGTTCTGCTGGTATGAGATGCCCTGATACTGGTGTAACTGTATCCTTGTGAGGACTGATCCTCACTTCTGGCTGGTGTACTTCTAGTGCTCCTGTTTTACTGGTACGAACCAACAGTAAAGCAACTGGCATTGCTGTGGCAGCATAGAGGAACCTCAGTGAGGGAATAAATGGTATTTACACCCAACTGAAGGCTGCTGTTTAATCCTAATCAGCAGAAAGCAGTCAGAGTGTAAGGAGGAACTAGTCTCCCAACTTGTGCAAAGAAGGATTCATTACCAAGCCTCTCCAGCCCCTCCCTTGGATTCACCTGGACATGTGCTTCTGCAGTAAGATAAATTGTGTTCACTTTTCAATGTGCTGACTTTGGGGTAAGGGGGAAAACAGTCAAATCAGATATGTTCTTTTTTATTTTAATTAAGTCATCTGTATTTGAAGGTGGTGACAACTCAGCTTCAGGCTCCTCTTGTTCATCCCATACTCTGGGAAAAGTTCCAGTCTGATTTTAGCTTTGCTCATAACAGAAAGCTTGTACTGGTTTCCTAGCCCTATAATAAATCGTGAATTCTGTCATCAGCTCTAATGGTATAATGAAATTTCAACAGTTACACAATGTGCAATGTTCTCGTCTTCTAAGGTCCCCAGCTGAATGGCCAGCTACTGCTGGGGAAGGTGAGAGCTTCATACAACATGTCAATTTTCCTTTGGATGAGAGTGGATTTGCTGTTATTGAGAATTCTCAATATGCCTCAAGGGGCTCTGCCCTGCTCTTTGTTTCCTCTAGCAACGTGAGATCTGCCACGTCAATGCAGATCATTAAGATTTCAAGCCTGGTATCCTGCCCGTAGCTAAATTTAAGGCACCGTGGTTCACAGACTGCTGAAGTCCTCCTGGTCCAATCCTCCACACTTCTACCTCTGCTGTAGTTAAATTTGCCAATGCTCTGTCCTGTGCTCTACCCTCCTCCCTGATCACTGAACATGCAGGGAATGCTGGTTCAAATGTTGCTGGGTATAAGGGGAAGAACATGCAATGTAATTGTTCATGTCTGTGGACATAAGGAACAACCCTTCCCAAGTCCTTTTTGTGGGGTTTCTTTGCACCCTTGGATAAGAACCTTAAATTCTCCATACAGGTCCCATCCATAGAATGATTCCTCCCTTTAAGTCCATCAATAACATATATCTTCACATCCATGATTGTAGTGAGTACCCGACAGATTCTGGGGTAAATTACCTATTGCATGTTAATGTCTGGTGTTTCCTAGCCACGTCCCTGAATGAATCTTATGTTTGAGTGGTTTAATATAACAGACTGAACAGATTTTGCTTCTTGGTGCTTTTACTAGGGATGCACAGCTTTAAGCACTGTTCTCTTTTCCAGTTTTGTTATCTTGTGGCACCATGAAAGACAATGTAAAGTGGATGAAAAAATGAAAAAATATTCCCATATAGGTGGATGTAGGCATATATTCCACTTGTGTGGAGCATCTCAGGAGATAAGGAAAAGATAGTCACAGCCAGTGTTGCTCAGATGCTGGAGGAGCAGTAACTACCAGCTGTTAAGTGACCTAATCTTGTGTTGAGAGTCAAGCTGCAAAATTAGATGGCTGCAATGAAAATACAAAGGCCTTCTTCCTCTTACCCATATTCTGCAGCTAAGAATCAAAACTATCCTTGTCTTGACTTTTCTTAAAGTTGTCTCTGCATTTTATTGCTGGCATTTAATGAAATCCCTTTGGATTTGTGGAAATCATCTATCCAACACTGTATTACTGCTTACTAGGACAACCAGCAGGTAATACGGGTGGATAAAGCATCCAAACTGTAGTGAACTAGATGCTTGAAAATATGCTAGGCTTATTTCAGCCTTCAGAGCTTCTACCTGAGTTTATAGGCACCAGGGACAGGATTAAGTCAAGATTTGCCATTGTAACAGCATTGCCAGGTGTAGGAAGTATTTATTGCTGCAAAGATCAACGAGTGTAACACAAGTCCTTAATCTGACAAACTGGCGGAGGACCTCTTGTTCTGATGGAGATGGCTGTATGCTTTCATGGTCTTAGTGTGTAGCCATTCTGTGCGCTTCTTTGTTGATGTATATGAGGTATGTAATACAGTAGTACCTAGAAACACTGAATGGTGTTCTAGATCACATTGTGCTGGATACCGTATAGACCAAAAAAACCCCAGAAGGTAATAAATGAAAACCTTAAAGTACTTTCCTGCTGCTGATTTATAGATTGCTAGAATTCTGGTTTGTCACCTTCCACTTTTGTACTTCTCATAGGAGACATTCTAGCAAGATAATCACAGATCAAGTTTCTTTTTTAAATAAATCTGTGGAGTTTCTGATGGGCGGCGCAGCTCCTGTTGGATCCTGTCAAATTTGTGGGTGCAAAGCACCTTCCCCAGTTAAATCCTTGCTGCTAGGCCTTCTCCATTTTTTCCCTTGCCATCTGGAAAGTGCTTTGCATGATGCTCAGTCAGAAAAAAATTGCATTTTTTTCTGTAACACTTGGCAGGGAGCTGGCAACAAGAAACTTTTGTTGCCAGAATCCATGTTCTCTGTGGGGGTGGCTCAGATGGCACCGAGTTAACTCGGAGACTCAAAAATTATCATAAATACTTTTCATTTTTATTGATGGTTAAGTAACTAACCCTACCTCTAGGGCAACTAATCAAATTAACCTTAGGAACAGGAAAATGAGCTGCTCTGAATAGCCCTTTGACTTTGTTTTCAGGAAGACATCCATTTGTCCATTCCACAGTAATTCTTCCTCAGCTTCTGCAGTGCCTGGTTCCTGCGAATCGAGACTTTATGACAAAAGGATTATCTTTGTTCCTTGCTATAAAACTTTTTATCTCCTTGGTCAAATTAGGGGATAGAGTTATAGGGTAAAAGACAAAGATTTTAGGTGTCTACGGTTTTAATGAATGTCCGTAGCTGGTTGGGAAAGAGGGACTCCTATTAATGCCTTATTCCTATTAGAATGTCCCATTCCCTCCTATTAAAGTGAAGGACTAGCATTAATTATCAATACCTTACCTAGCTTGAGACCACATTCCACTGACCAGTTAGCACATGTAGCTCTGACCCAGATGCAGCATGCACTATTGCTTGTGCAGGCTAGCAGGTGAGCACAGGGAAGGGAACTGAGGGGCACCACGATTACAAAGGAAAGTGGTTGTGACTGGGGGATGTAGTGCCTATGTCTGCAGGAAACTCAGCTCCATCAGTTGTGTGGCTCATTGACCTTATGCCTATTAGTTCCCTAATTCTCCACCCAGTTCTGTGAGGATTTGAAGAACAATATGGAGAATGTCAACCTAGTGAATCACTGTTGACTGTGTCCTCCACATTTTCCTTATTTGGGCAGCCATTTTTGCTCAGGTATGCTGAACATCCACAAAGTGGCCAGCTACTAAGCCCTCAGACATTCAGACAGGTGTCTCAAAAGACACTTAGGAGACTTACTCCCAGGTTCATGAACTATATTTTTAAATAAGTCTAAAGAATTTAGACGTGGGATTTGGGACCAAATTCCCCTAGGCTTCTTTACTGTCTAAAGGCAAGATATTCAAACAATCTTGACCAAATTAGGATAATTGGAATCCTTCATCTTACCCCTGCAGCATATCTATTATACTTGTCTAATGAGTGTACTATTCAACCGCATCAGGGATCTTTGTTAATTTAGTGGGAACAAAAAATTAATCATCAGTATCTCCGCTAAGAAGTTTGTGTTTACCATCAACATGCCCAGTAGATGTGCAGATGTTAGCCTGATGTGCAGTTACAGTTAGACATCATCTTGCACTCGGGCAGTTCATTAACCCATGTCTTATAGGTCTTTGGGACTGTATTTGGCACAGGGTTAGAGATTTCAAGATGTACTGGTATTTGTTTACTGAATGTGGTTGGGATAACATACCAAAGAGAGAGAAGTGTAATTCATGCTTTGGTTTACTTACAGACTTGTAGCTTTGAGGTGCCCTTTAGGTACAACTGTTCTCCTGAGTACCATGAAGCTTCATCTCTCATTGATGTATTTGGGACAAAATCCTGTGCCAGGTGATGCAGCCTTGCAAGGCAGCTCTCCTAGTTGAAGAACTGGATAAGCTGGGATTCCTTTCTTTACTTTTTGATTTACCTAGCAGCCATAAGAGCCTTAAAGCCTGCATTTCACTGGAGAATTATTTTTGTCTCTTTTTACAGCAAGAGTTGCAGAAGTCAGAGGACTGCTTGTTTTCTTCCATTAGTCATTTTTATTCCCATATCCAATCTACAGAGCAGGAAGACACAGTCCAGTGCCAAATCAGACAAAGCAGTTCCCATTAGTGTGTGTGCATGCATTATGCATATAAAAAGCACAAAACCCAAACCAAATGTGAGAAATCCCCCCTCAGTTCTATGTTCCATGTTTGTCTTTGGGGAAGTGTATGAATGAATTACATTGTTGAGCTTCTACTCACCTCTTTTTTCACTGGATTATATTTGAAAGGCTTTTTGGAAGAGACACTTCTATTTTGTTTCATTGTTTGTGTCGTTCCCCTGTTGTTTGTCTAGTGCCAGCATCTTGTCTGGATCCAACAAGAGGCTAATAAATGAATACTGACTGTCCTGTGGCAAGAGCTACAAGATGGGCAAAAGCCAAGGAAGTGTTGGAACTATTAGCAGTGTTTAACAGTGCTTTCAGCACTGTTTTCAATTAGAGAAAGTCAACTGAGAGGATTCATACGGTGGTTTGTGAGAAATGTTGATAGTTGGTAGTTTGCAATGGAATATATTGATTTTTGTTTAAGAAGAAAAGACACAGACTGCCTGACCTAACTGCTCACCTGTGAATATTTGCACAGGAGGGTATTATATGGAGTACAGAGATGTTACAGATTTCTCCCCCTCTCCCCGAAAAAGGTGTTTATTCATAAGTGACCCAGTTACTCATAGGTATTGAAGCAGTATTTTGGAATAACAACATCTAGAGGTATATAATCCATCAGATGAATGAAAAGGTTGAGGGTGTAAAACATCTCTGCTGCTTCGAAATACCATTTTTCATGTCATTGGCAGCAGTGCTATACAGGCTATTTGGGCCTTAGACCAGCTGTTTCATGTTGCTTTATGTGAAATAAATAAAAGGCTCAGATATTGCCAGCCTTGGGTGGTAAGCCACATCTGTCACAGGTCTTACACTTTCCTTCCTCAGGATTAATTTACTAATTTCAGTGGGGTAACAATGATGTGAGATGAATGGGTGCAAGAGCTGATTCAGGCCTCAGATGTCCAGAGCACAGATTTGGTAACAAAAAGCATCACTTCAGTTTCAGGAACAATCCCTCTCTTCCCAGCTCTTTCTTGCTACTGCCCCATTGACCATTCCTTCATGAAAGATCATTAGGTTTGTAAGCCAATTTGTTTCTGGTGTAATAACCCCACTGGGTGCAATGCAGTTACAGCAGGGAGACACCTGGGACATTTTTACTGTACTCAGTCACATGGGCCATGTAAAGACAGCCTTCCCACGCAGAGTGTTTGCACAATGCTTTCCTGGAATTTGAGGGTGAAACACATCTTGTCTGTTGGGCTTCAGGCAGTTCACCCGATGAGACAGAGCCCTGCTTGCTCGATCGCATTAGCTGGATTAGATCAGCAGTGACAGTCTTCCAACTGTATCGCTATGGGTTTGTCTTCATCTTGTACTCGTTGACCATCGTCTAAGACAAGATACTGGTCTGGGTGGACCTTTGCTTGGCCCAGAAGAAGTATTTTTATATTTTTTGACCACCTGGCATGCTTTCAAAAAGAACATTTGGGGATGTGCCAGGAAAAATTGATTTGGAGGTGTCTGAAGAGGATTGTAAAGAGGATTCCTGAAGTGCAGCTACTGCCCCCGTAACTTGTGATGACAATTACCACGTTTGAGAAACATCACTGTGGTCAGGTTTTACATGGCCCATTAGGTTGAATGGACCCAAGCAGTTTCTCCCCTAACTATGTCACCCAAGGTCTCTCTTACTGCCTGTTGTTATCCCTGGGTTGGACTGGGTTGCTGGAGCAGTGCTGTGTCCCCTGCTTTTGTCCTTGCTGTGTGGGATGCTAGAGCTGTTTCCACAGAAGTGGAGGGACTCATCCCCTTCCCTCCTTGGGGTATAATCAGAGAAACTTAGTTTGGAAGCTCCCCAGAGGCTTTGCCTGTCTGCAGTTAAGGTCACATGGAGCAAACCAATTGCTGGTTATCAGTTGCTGAAATCAGGGCTGATCCCCAACATAAACAAGGACAAAGGCTCTTCAACCTCCCAAGAAGTAGAGGACTACTATTTTTAACAGACTATTCATCCATAGTCTGAAAGCTGTCGCTGGTTTATAACTTTTTTTTCACTGCACCTATCCCAAGCTCTAGGCAATCATACCCTGGGGGGGTTTCTTTTCCACTCTGTTCTCTCCTTGAGTATTTTGAATACATGTCTTCATTCCAAGTAATATTGTAAAGGAAATTTCATCTTCCTGGTTCCTCCTCGAGTCAAATTCTGCTATTGTCCATTTGTAAACAGATACTGAAACAAAATCTATATGGGGCTTCTGGGGAGCTGTTCAGTTTGAGGCACAACTGGGGGAAATTAGTGCCCGGAAAAGAAAGGAATGTGTCATGAGTCTAGAACAGATACAAACCTCTTAATGTGCTTCAGTTATTTGAGTTATGTAACAGTATGTGAAACACAGTGCAAACTGCTGACGAATGGACATGACAAATGATGATGTGTTTATTTATGAAAGACCTGATCTATCTATTTACTTGCTTAATCCCTGTAGAAGATACATTTTGGTGATAAATTCAACCAAAACCTCCCCAGCTGTCTCTCCTGGCCAGTACCTAGTGGGTTGCTGGTGGTGACCAAAATTTCCTTTCAGTGGAATGCCACAGTCCCCAAAACGTTGTGGTTTTTTGACTTCAGTTTTTTTTGCCTGCCTCCTACTAGGCTGTACGTAATGAGAATAGTATAGGTTACTACATTTCAGTATTTTCAGTTGATCAGGTCCATGGGTCCTATTTGTCTGAAGAGCCCTCTTGCTAGAGTGTGTGTAGCTGGTTTTGTCATAGAGAACTTCTATCCCTTGCGGAAACTGTGCCTCCTCTCTGAGTATCGTTTTTGCTTATATGTAATGCACGTAGTCACACAATTTATACTGGGCTTCATGCTTCACTTCCTAGTATTCTCAATTCTTTTCTTCCTAAGTGAGGCTATGAGTTTGTTTGCTTTTTGGTTAGCTAGGCTTAAAACTGTGGCACTCATAAGATCATCTGTTTATATAGGCCTATCTTTGTTTTTTTGCTTTCAGTTTCGGGCAAAAACACAGCTGTAAGTACCCATCACAAACTGCAAGAAGCATTGGAATAGCCCTGCTATCCTGAGATGAGCACCTGCTCTTCATTCCTCTACTACTTTGAAGTATTCCAAGGTTACCAGGTGAGTCATTTAATATATCATTCAGTATGACGGGGTTTAAATGGATCTGCTTGTTATGATATTTGACCAATCTTTAAACAGAGCAGGGATCCCATTAAAAAAATTCTCTGATGTAGCAGGTATATGCATGAGTCTGAGCTGCAATCTAGAGCTCTGGCTGACTTTGGTAATTAATATTAAGAACTTCATTTGAAAGAATACATTTAATTACACTCATCAGTTGGGAAAGAAACAGCCTTACCTAATATTTATGAATTAAAGACACGTGCTGGAAAGATTCATACTACAGCCATGAAAGAAAACACACACACAAGTAGGGGAAGAGTAGCGAGTAGTCATCTTAATATAGGCTGTGTTAGGATGCCTAGTGTACAAGAGGGACGCATTAACATTGCACTGCCATTTTTTTAAGGTCTCAAACCTTGACTTTGCCATCTGCAAATTTATTTTTTTTAATATAAAGAATTACAGCAAAACCTTGGTTTGTATTTTGAGGTAGAACAGAGAAACAAAAATACTATAATGCAACAGTAGAATGATACCTCCATGCAGCTAAGCCAGGTAACCCCATATCCTGGTCTTCGTTGCTGGGGCCTGCGTTTGTTCTTGTTTCCCAGTAGTACTAGACTGGTGTCGTATGTCTCTTCTACTTTCTCCATCACTGCCTGCCTCTTTATTTTGGCCTTTGACCAGCTGGCTGTGAGCTCTCCTCTTCCTTTGTTTGGTGTAGCATATTCCTTCTACCAGCTAATGTGATTCAGGTCAGGCCTTTTTCTTTACTACCAACTCCAGTCTCTTTGCCTAAATGGTCCCAGTCTCCCTTTCTTTCACCCATTTTCTATTTCTTTCCCTCCCCTCTAAGCTGTGGGAGTTTTGGTTGGTTGGGGTTTTTTTTGGGTTTTGTTGTTATTTTTGGGGGGTTTTGTTTGGGTTTTTTGTTTTTTTTGTTAGTTTGTTTTTCTCCCCATGTTCTTGTCCAAAAACTACTTCTTCCATACTGCCTGGGGGTGAGAAAACAGGCAACTGCTGACGTGGGTGATGGAGGATGCCAAATCTGTTGCAATGCCTAACCCTGGTCCAGAGCTTCAGCTGTGGAGAAAAAAAGTCTGTATCTTTCCTCTGTACCTAGACTGAAGGATTTTCAGCTGCTCTTTGGGGAAGGGGTATGAACAGTCTGAACACAACAGGGCTCTATGGAGTTGGAAGATGCTCGATGACATTACACCAGGGATGTAATTATTCAGTGTGTTCAGCTAGCAGATTTGCTAAAAATGCTTGAAAGATTGAAGGCAAAATTAATTATGTAGAGCACATTACATCTTCTCTTACTCAACACCTCCATAGCCTATATATGGCTCCCTTTTTAGGATTCAGCGTGGGCTTATTGTAGAGCTTGGTGCGGAGTTACCCAATCATAATGAGCTACTCTGTGCATCAGCTGAGCATGATAAAGCAAGGTCTACAATGCAAGGTATTTTAATTCCAACGTAAGCGTTGCAGGAAGACACGGCACTCTTCCACACCAACACATGGACAGACTTAGGTGGGTGGTAATGCCGTTGATGGAATAGAACTCCTCACAAGTGGTGACATATTTCTCACTGGGTACTAAATATAATATCTGGAAAACCTAAGTTACATTTGGCTGGCTTTATAAAAGTGCCAGTTCTTGTTTATATTAGAAAATATGTTAAATACATTTTTGTGCCCTTAATAAAATACATAATTTTCTTTTTTTTTGGGGGGGGCTCTCAGTGAAGAAAGTGGTTCTGTTCCACTTACAAGCTAATAACTGCAAAATTACAGCACGAGTCAATTCTTCAGAGTAAGTACTTAGGCACCTGCTTCATTTTTGCCACATAGAGCAGCTCCTCAGATTTCAGTGATGTGAGATGAAACTTTTGACTTCAGAACTATTTAGCTGTCTTACCTCATTTTGGCCCCTTTATGTTTGTAAGGATCCTGCATTTACCAGGAGCTTTCCAATTCCCTCTTAGGAAGAGCACAAATCCGTAGCACAGAGATCTACCTTCTTTCATTATCCCAGGGCCACATTTCTACTGGCATTCCCTTTGTCAGTTCTTTTCCTACCCTCTTGTTTTCCTTCTGGGTCTCAGGCATTGGAGACAGCCAGAGTAACAGCAGGAAAATTATTATGGAAGCACAGAATACCTGAGATTGGGACCTTATTGCCTCAGATGTATAAAACCTGTTGCTGTTTGGCAGGGCTGGTCTAGCTTATGAAAGGTTTTCATCTGTGCTCACCACTGCAGTATCTGTGTGTTGGCAGTCTGAAGAAACAGAGACAAGACATTGGAGGAAGCTTGGAAGCAAAGGACTGACATAGTTTCCCAAATCATGTGGCCATGACAAACCAGCTGGGTTGTTTAGACTGAGGCTTGAGGAAGTGAGAATGGAAAGTACACTGGGAAGAGGAATAGCTGCAGATCATTGTCTCTGGGTGCAACTGTCAGCACCATCCCTGGCTCTAGAATGGCATTTCCATCTCTTCTCTTTGTGCATGCTTGCCTTCCTTCACAACCCTCTTCTGCCCAGCACTAAATTCAATGCTTGTTCTGGGGAGGGAGATGTATATATTCTTTGCCTTCGGAGCCCCTCAGGTTAGTTCAGGGCTCTGTCCTTTGCTTCTGGTGCTCCTTTGCCCTGTGGTAGTACTACTTGAGCAACGTGTAAACACCTACACATTTGTAAATAGGCTGTTTCTCCGTTTCACAGTTTATAGCATGCTCTTTGCCAGATGCAAAGAGGATGGTGGTTATCACCCATCGTGGTGTGGGTTGCTGGAGGGAGGGCCTGTGACCCAGGTCATGCAGAATGAAACATGTGCTGCTTTGTACCAGGGAACCCTCCTGGGCAGTGTAAGGTTGAGATTAACCACAGGTATATCCCTCAGTAAATTTAATCCTGCATTTACGAGTTCAGTACTGTTTACATGCGACGCAAATATGTTCCCTCAGGAGGTGGGGGAAAAAAATAATCCCTGCTTACTGATAAAGAAGTACAAAACCATGTTGGCACAGTGACTTCTGAATCTATTTGGGAGTCCTATCATGCACTGTTATAATAAGATAGCTGGAAGATAGTAACTTTGCACTTGATGGAAAAACATATTTTAGAGCTTAATGAAATTTTGTCATGCACTTTTAATTGATTTCAGCAAGAGAGACCTTTTCAAAGCAAATATAGCTATTAATATAATTAGTGCTTCAGCTAGTATACTGAAATTATATTTGTATATTAATATATCAGACAATATTTGTACAAGATAGGCATTTCGATGACTACTCAGCTGAAATGAACAAATTAACTTCTTTGATTATAAGAGCTTTGTTTCCTACAGCTGTACTTTACAGTTCATTTTCCAGTGTGAATGCTTCAATTAGGCTGCTAAATCCACAGTTAATCTGAAATAATTGGCTTTTCTTTTTTTCCCCAAGTGATCTAAGTAGTAGGACAACTGAGCAAACTGCTTCTGGACTCTGCATTTTGATTTTTGTGAGAGCCCCACTAATGGATTGAAGTCATTGGGTCCATGTAGAGTGTGGCGAGAGCCCTTTGGAGTGGGGTGTTTGTTGGCTTCGTACTTTTCTGGATAAGATTAAGCTGAGTGATGGGTGCACAGCTCTTCTCAAAATTTGAATGCCAGAGATGTGTGCTCACATTTTATACAACACCTTAGTGGCTGGAGCTCATCCAAGATCTGAAAGATCCAAGTCCAGTTCCCTACTTTGCTTGAAATGTTCTTATCATAGTCTTCTATCTCTAAGGGAAGTGTGGAAAACTTCTCCACTGCTCCTGTGAAAACTCTTCCAGTAGTCAGGTAATAATTCAAGGAAGCCATAGAAGGCATGTAGTGAAGTTTGTCTTCATAGCCTCAAGGTTAGGGAACTCAGCCAAGGAGGAGGAATCCAGGATTTTGATTTCTGTTTCTAGAACTGTTAATGTATTTTATTGCTTGATGTAAATAAAGCTCAGGGGAGCAAGGGCCAGATCTCAGGGCTCCCACTTCTCAGGTAAGAAAATTCCTTCCAAGTCCCACCTTTGATATCCAAATCCTCTATCAGATCTCTGACAGTTTTGGAATTCGAAGATTTTTGACAAGGCTATGGATCTTCCTTGTACCTCTGCCAGGGGTATTTCCTGGAAATCAAAGGATTCCATCTTTGGACAGAAAGATTATCTAAATTTTTCTACCCAAATTCCACCTTCATTTTGAGTGTTCCTTTGAGTTCTGTGTGAAGTCATTCTACCTCAGAGGGAATTAGCTGTTATTTTGAACTTTAGTGTAGTTATGGCAGTTCTCATGGGTCCTCTGTTATGACTCATAGTATCATGTTCTTTTGTGTCTGGTGAGTAGTTGGCAAATTCTCCCCAGCTATGGCATAAAAAAACTTAAATGCTGAGCTTAAGCTGGGCAGAATTGAAGAACCACAGCTGCTCGTGACTGAGGTTACTGCCATCACAGAATACACTGGATGGGAGTGTGTGAGGAGCAATAGCTGATGAAAATGTTGGATAGAAATTGGGATGAAAGTAGATGAATAGAAGGGATGAAAAGAACGTGGAGTGAACATATCTGTACAGGAGCCTAGGAGAAACAATCCGTGCTGGGAGTTCTATTCCTTTTTTTTTGCTTTGTGCCAGCTTATTTGTTATTTCTGCTGGAAATGGTTAGAGACAATTTTCAGGAGTGAATACAGGAAATTCTCTGTATAATGGGAGTTTTGGAGTGATATTACAGGTAGCAGTTGCTTGAATTATCAATCTGAAAACTCTTTGCTTTGCTTTATCTTATAGAAAAAAGAGACTGCAATTAAAAAAATGTACATTAGACAATTGATTTTGCAGTGACTTCTAATACCATAGATTGCTAAAAATGGAAAGGGATTAATGTGAAGTTATATTTCTCTGTAGGTTTCCCTCCTGCCTTCGCTTTAGCTTGTGCAGCAAAAGGAAACATCAGTATAAACTTCTTTTGGGAGTCAGTTTCTAGTTGAAGTCCTGTAGTAGAGATGTGGTTCTGAAGTCGATGCTTTGGAGGCTCTTCATTTTGTTTCTTAATAAATTATTTCACAGCAGCTGGAGAAAAGGATGGAGATATTTTTCTAGCCTTGTATTTTGCTGGTTTCATAAAAGCTACGTTTTGACTAGAGGATATGGACCTTTAAATGGGGTAAACTACTGTCATTATTAAAAACACCTTCCTGGAAAGAATTCAGAGATGTTCAAGACTGTTCTTTTTTCCCCCCTGGTACAGTGTTCTAATTAACTCTCAGCCATTTCTTGAGTAATGTTTTTAAGGTCAGTAGCTTGGCTGGGTATTTGGTAATAAAAATTACACCCCATGTCTGCAATAGGACCACTAATTTAAAATAGCTATTTGATTCAAACTGACCTGTTTGCCAGCATAACTAATGAAGTGTCACTTTAATATTTAAAGTACTGCTCTTTCAAGGTAATTGCTATTTACTGGTAATTCTTCTTCATTTGATGGTTTATTAGGTACCTATAGGAATTTAAATTGGCCAACTGAAAAACTGTAATTGTCTAACTAGCATAATATTTTGCTATAAATATGCCTGGGCACCTGTTTAAGGAAGTTTTTTTGTTTCTGTTTTTTCCACTGTGAAAGAATGGGGAAGTCTGATTTGGGAAAGAGATTTTACCTATTAATAAGATACTAGGAAAGAGCCAGCAGAAGGGGGCTGACATCCTAAGGAATGCAGGGACTTGTTTTGGCTAATTCTGCACCCACCCACCTGGGCGTCAACATTCCACTCAAACATGGCAGGGCTTGGCTTCTCCTCATGGCAGGGAGAATAGATTTAGGTGAGGAAGGAGGGAAAGAACAGCTGGGAAAAAAATTGATCTGAAAAGTAATTGCAGAAAAGGCATAAAACCTGCATTCTCTTAGAAAAAATTGTAGTGGAAAAAAAAGTAGCTGGTAAAATAAATACATCACTTGTTCCTTTTCTATTCTGGCTTGTTAGTGAATGTCTTCTTCTGTCCTCAATGAATCATAACTCTATTTTGCCCACAAAAGACAGTGATTTAAATTAAGCTTCTTGCTAAAGAGATGTGGAGTTTTGTGATATTCTCCACAATCTGAAAAATGCAGTAGAAAAGGGCTAGGAAACACCTCTCTGTAAAATTCCTGCTGACTTTTGTTGATACATACCTCTTAATAAGAGCAAAAGAGCTTTCCTGAGTGGGCATTGCAGGTTACAGTCTTATTAACCTTTTCTTTCTCCCTACTTGAAACTGATTGTTGATGCTTGAAACCCCCCCCCTTTGTGTCCTTAAATGATTTTTTGGATTGTTTCTGTGACATCTGTATTCTGTTTTTAGCCTTTACTGGTAATAGCTGTTGAACAAGTTTTAGATTACATGACTCTAAAAGCAAGACCTCTCATATCTGCCTTCATATTTCCCTGGTATAATGTGAGTGCTTCAATTATTAGTGAATTTGTTATTTTCCTATCTGTAGATTGGAAGCTAAGAACCAAAGCAACCTGCGTTTCACTAGCTTACACAGGATTTTTTCCTAAAATGGGAATCTTCATTTTCCAAGATTAGGAGCTGATTTGTTTATACCATATTAACTTCAAGAAGAAAAAATAGTTGGAAGCAGATCCTGCCATGGAAATTTCATCCCTGCTAGATGAAGTTTAGTCAATTTATAGTAAAACAAAACCAAAGTACTTAGAATAGGAAATGTTGGGCAATCCTATCTTTTGGTGGCTCTACCAGTATTTTTTCTCTGCTAGAATTTAAAGTTAAAGAAGATAGCAACAGTGTTTCCTCTGCCAACGATACAGCATGTTAGGTCTGATTTGTGGCTTGTCCATGCTTGGGCAATGGGGATCACTGAAATGTCTGTCTACACCTGAATTCCAGTCCAGTGGTGTATCCAGTGGGTGATGTGAATATGCTATGTCATTTGCTCCTAGGTGCATCACCCAGTGGAGATTTGCCAGATGACTTAATCATCCCACTCAATCTTGCTACTGCATTTTATATTTTTGCAGCAAGGAGACAGCACAATATCCTGGCAATCTGTGTGTGCATTAATGAAGTGTCTGCCCACACTTCTTAACGTAGGGTTACTAACGATGATTGCTAACATAATGCACTATTTAAATGGCCTGTGCAGTCTAATGTAGCTATATACATGCATAAACCACAAATTATTTTGTCATGGTTGCTATATTTTGTGCAAACATTTAATGAAAAGCACTGTTGCAATACATAGAATACCAACTTATTTTGTTGATTTTGTTGATTTTTTTTTTTTGACCAAAAACTTAATTCTTCATAGCTGTGTTAATACTGTTTTGGTCCACAAGTTTGAGTTAATATTGACAAGTTTTGATCTATGGCAGATCCATGGAAGGCCCAGACACGTTACCTTTTGCGGTCTAACTCAAGAGAGGATTGAACCTGAATTCAGATCGCTGCTTAAGCCCATTAATAATTTAAATCCAGGACTTCAAAACTGATTCAAAAGTGAATGTTCTTACTGAAAAGTGCTGTTCCCAAAAGTACAGGTGAAACTCCCCTAGAAAGGGTGGTAGGCACTGCCTCTGGGCATGTGCATATGTGAACAAGTATGTGTGTTTGTGTACATGTTCATGCTTGCATGTGAATACACATTGCTTGTGTGTGATGGATCTTATGGCAATCCACAGCAAAAGCTATATACTTTATATTTTATAATTTTTCTGATGTAGAAACTCTTCTGTATGCTAATAGAAAACTCAACATGAAGAAGTAAAAGATATTTTCTTTGCATTCTTAAACTGTTTTTCCCCTTCTTCCCCATCCTTGTACATCAGAAAAACCCTCTTTCAGAATAAGAGGGAAACACAGATGTAAAGTGAACTGCTGTGAAAGAAGCTCGTGACATCCAAAACTGTTGTGGTGTTTGCTTTTTCTCCTGTCATGGCGTGAGCTCACAAATTCTGAGCTCTTGAGTCTTTCTTTGTTGACTTAGCTCCTCTTAAGTGCACAGTCAATGGGAAGCCTTGCAAAGGCTTAAATAAATACATACATTCAAATTGAAACCAAGCTGGCTTCCAGCACTCAGGGTTCCAATTATCTCATCTTGTTTCAGTCAAAAAGCTTGTATGAAGCAATCCAATTGTATCAGAGTAAACAACATTGCTTACAAATTTATAAATACTCTGCCTTGCCCACAACAGATCTGTGCTTGAATAAGGAGCTTCCCTGCCTTGAATGGATGCTGTGTCCTGTAAGTGCCATTGCTCTCACATAGGTAGTTTTATCAGCTGTGGAATATGGGAGAAGGTGCTGAGAGATGTCACTCCTTTCCATCCTCAGTTGATATCATATCTGCATTCAGAGAAAGAAAAGTTGAAGGTTATTCTGCAGGGTGACAAATCCTTCCATGGTGGGTGACTGGAAGATGATTCCCAGGAACATATTTTTCTCATGCTAAATAGTGCAAGTGACAGGGTTTATCTGTCCCTCTTAAGAGGGAGTGAGTTCAGGAAGGAAGTTTATCTCTGCCCTTCCTTTTTCTCTCAGACGCTTAACTTTTTGTCCCATTTCCCAATGGCTTCCCTTTGTGTAGTCTCATGTGTCAGAGGTCTGTGTAATCTTGTCTCATAACACTGAAGACTGGCATAACTACATTCCTGCAACATTTGGTTTCTAGTCAGTGAAAAGCTGAGATGTGGAAGGCTTAGTTAACAGGAGATTGCACGAGGATCATGGAGGCTGGTGTCAATAGCATTCCTGATAGTAGCTCCTAAGGAAAGTCCCTGCTCTAGGACTCATCTGATGGGGTCACAACACATGACAGGAGGAGAGGATATGCTTGGTGCTTGCTGTGTGTTTGGTGTTGGACATTCTCCTGCGAAGCACCTGTCTCCTTTTGCTTTCTAACTGCCCTCTAGTCCTGGGCTTCTCTACCCTCTTGGAGAGGGAATGGAAGGTGCTATATATTGGTAAGCTACCATTCAGTTGTATTTCCCTTACACTTAAGTGCCTGGTCCGTTTTTCAAAGGATTTCTGTGCTTTGATTTCTTACCATTTCTCACACACTGAGAAGAGGCAATTTTATGTCCCAGAGGTTCAGCAAGTCTTTGGCTTCCATCTCTTTCTAATCCTCCTTGCAAAATGATGCTTTTAATGTCAGCTTCAGTTCTCCATACTTGATATCAAATTAATACAACTTGAAAGATTTTGAGGTTTTTTGGCTTGTGCACAGCACCATCTCCCAAACCTGTGACACAGGCAAATTTCCATTGCAGTGTTTGCATTGCAGTGCCTTTCAATACCTGAAGGGGATAGAGGAAAGCTGGAGAGGGACTTTTTGTGAGGCCATGTAGTGATAGGACAAGGAGGGTGAGTTCAAACTAAAGGAAGGTAGATTTAGACTAGATACTAGGAAGAAGTTCTTTACTGTGTGGTTGGTAAGACATTGGAACAGGTTATGCTGAGAAGTTGTGGCTGCCCCCTCCCTGGCAGTGTTCAAGGCCAGGTTGGATGGGGCTTGGAGCAACCTGGTCTAGTGGGAGGTGTCCCTGCCTGTGGCAGGGGTAGTGGGACTGGCTGATCTTTAAGGTCCCTTTCAATCCAAACCATTCTATGATTCTAACAGAAATAGAGATGACAAACCTTTCTTATGCAGGCCTGGTTTTGTTGATCTCTCTGCTTAGTTACAGTAAAGAGAAGTCAGATATCTGTGATCATTGTTCCTGCCTGGTTATGCTCTATCATCTCTTAGAGAAGTGTATTTTTGCAGCTCTAGAGTGAAAAGGGTGGTGTGTTTTTTTTTTTCCTATGGGCTTGCCTAGGAAGATACTCATCTTTAATATGAAGCTTTGAAGCATTATTATGGTAATGTCAGGTAACTGCTCTTCAACATAGATTGACAGTTAGCTATTAAATAAAGGTAGGGAAGAATGTGGCATCTGTGTACTGAGTGATGTATGTGGTTATTTTAAAATGTTTTTTTATAAGCAGAGACATGGCAATTGCAGGTTTTCTTTGCCTTTTTGATTTAACAGCATTTCAGAGTCTTCTGCCAAACCACAAGTAAGAGCAACATTTAGATCAAACTGCAGTCTCAAAATATTTTCCCCACCCTGATTCAAGCATAAAGGATTTAATTTTTAATCAATTGCAAATGGGCTGCTGGAAAATGGTATCTTTTGCATGTGCCTGTTTGAGACTCTAAAACAAGCAAAAATGTACTGGTTTCTAAAGTCACTCAATTTCTGACCAGTTTTCACTTAAGTTTAAATTGGCAGGTACTTGACAGCTGTAATGGATTCATCTTCAATAACAAGCTGAGCACTGAATTGCTACTAGTTGGCACTGCAGGGATACCGAGATGAGCTCATGGAGCTCGGTACACGTGCTCCTTTTCACAGTCAAAATGACACGTTCTGCCAACCCAAACAAAATTGCCAGCAGGAAAAATAACATTTTCCTCCATGCCATGGGATTTTAGGAGGAGCATCTTTTTCCCATGCCTGGTTAACTTTTTCAATTTTTTCATGTAGCAAAGGGTATTGCAAGGAGCAGGACTGGACCACAGAAATAGTGGTTACCTGTGGACAAAACACAGGAAAAAAGATCATGAGAGCTGTCTCCTGTCTGGAGTTGGTAGTGTGGCAGGTGTTTCCTATCTCTCTCTCCTGTGGTTCCAGAAGACTCCTGTGAAGAGCCAGCTATGCCCATGTATCACTTGCATGGTGTCTCTCTTCAATCTGTGCGAGTCCTGTAAGCAGAGGGGTGCAAATTCCATTTTCATTGTAATTTGGCTAAGAAAATGGTGAACTCTTGAACCTTTCTCTCTTACAATTTTAACTGAACTTGACCTAAATGTAAAGGTTGAAAGCTGAATTAACTTTTTCCTCCCTTGTGGTCGAGATAGGGAAGGCAAAAATATCAGACTGACTGCTTGTTCTTGCAGCTTGTTCAGCCTGACAGGCTGGTGGGAATGCCCGTTGGTTTCCCACCCAGCTTGCTGGCTCCTTGGGGCAAAATATGAAGCGGGTCTAACGTGGTGTAACTTGCATTCCAGCCAGCGAGCAAATGCTTACTAAAGTACTCATGAAAGTTGTTTGTTGAGTTTTCCTCGTTTGCAGCAACTTTAACAAAGCTTATAAAGTCTCCTTTCAACTCTGTCAGTTACACCATCTCAAGTTCCACCACACAGAGCTAAGTAGGTATAAAAGCAACTTTAAGAGAGTCTCCCTTGATTTTTTGAGTGAGATTAGTTAGAACATGGGAGTATGATTGAGTTCCGCTGCATATTTTCACAGCTGAGTCTGGAGAATGGCTGTGGAGAATCTCGGGCCCATTGCAGTCAAGACTCCTTTGTACAAATTTCTTTGCTTTTTTTGCCATTGCCTATTAATGTGATACATCCAAACACTTACAGAACCAAAGCACAGGAAGAATGCTGAGAGACTGTGAAAACACAAAGGACCAGGGTATTGGTTTTACTTTTTTTCTTAGGAAGAGAAGATAAATATGACCATGATTAAAAAGTCATTATGAAGAAGGCAATGATCAATCTTTAGCTGTGTTCACTGAGAAAAGGAGAGATTAACTTTGTTAGTAACAAAGTTAATTGACACAGGCTGTTAGGAGAAATACTTGTCTTCTGAGAGATGTTTAAGCATTGCAGCAACCTACTCGCACAAGCAGTTGGTGTTCTACCTCATGAGAGAATTTAAGGAGCAAGTTAGATAAACCTTTGCTTGGAATGATCTGGGGGTACTTGTTCCTGTTTCCTGAAACTTTTTTGGTTTTCTTTTGGTCTGGCATTCCTGTGAGCTTCAGCTTTAACCCTGTACCTTCTGAAAAGGAATCCCCAACGTATGCCAATAGAAAATTATCCGAACAAATACCATTAACCCAACAGGGCATTTAAAAGACCTCCCATGAATCCTCAGCCTCCTGTGGTGAAAAGCATATCAATGTATACCCACAATGCTTAGGACGCCTGTAAAGTTTATTGGAAAATAAAGCAGTGATGGTATCTAATCTGCTAACCCTAGCAGAGGATCTGTTCCTCTGCCTCAGATTGCAGGCATACCATGAAGTGCTGAGATTGGCATGAGCAGCGCACATTTTTATTTGAGGGGAACATAAATCCTAAGTATCTTGTTTGTGTATAATTATTCTTGCCCTGAGGTTGCAGCATCTTGTGCACACAGCTGCATTGTGAACATTTTTCCAAGTTTATTTAGCACCGAGTGCAAGTACTTTACATGTCAGAGCTGGGAACGTTCCTGTTTCAGCTGACTCCACTCCTTTGGGGTGTTGTGGAGCGCTTAGGTGACTAAGCGAGGGGCAGTTGCACAAGCCTGGAGAGACAGGGAGCTTATTTAATCACATTAGAGAAAGAGAGAGTAGGCGCCCAGGAGCAGACAGAACTAATCTGTGAAGAGAGCGGGAGTAGCAAGTATGTCTTACGGAGAGGATTTGGAGGTCAGTGGATTGGCAGAGAGAGTGCACCTTTAACAGAGGATTTCTTCATACTTTCTTGATTCACAAAGGTTCATATTTAAGAACCCAACTAATGGCCTCAACTCCTATAAACACACAGCAGCCAGCAGCTTATGATCTGACACTGTGTTCCAACAGGAGAGTTTATTCCTTGTTCCCTTTTGCTCCTCACCCACCTCAATTTTTAAGAGATCAGCAAATATATCAGTGGCAGTGGCCTGAGATTTGATTAACCAGTACCTTGGTGGTTTCCCTTCCTCTTCAAATTGCTTCATCTATTCTTGATAAATTTTGCAGAGGGCAAAGCAAGCCTGCTGTGTGTCAGAGATGCCACCTGGAAATAGAGATCCCGGCAGCAGCATTGAGGATCTTGAGGCTTTCTAGCCTCAGTTATACTGAGGATGCAATGAGCAGATTGAAGGGCTGGGCTGTTACTTTATAGAATTAACCTGTCTGTCATTGGTGGAAAAAGACACAGGGTAAAGATATTCTAACTAAATGCTAGTTACAGACCATGTCTGAAATGCCTGTGCATATATTGTAAAAGCATCTGGGCACTCACATATTGTGGTCCTTGCAGTTTGGATTTTTGTTTCCTGGAGTAATATTTGTGTAGTAACTGATAAATTAATTTTATCCTTTAGTCAGTCCTCTTATAATAGATTATTAATAGAAGTACATCATATAACAAGTCCAGATGTACTTGTAGACTGAGTCACAATGTAGTTTTGTATGTTCACTGCAGGTAAAGATGGTCAGTATAGGATACAGGAAAGAGAGAACATGGAATAAATGCCTATAATATGTATACATCCTTGGCAGTGCTTCTGGTTATGGTTTGTAATCATCTTTTTTTTTCCAGAGTCAGAGGTGGGACATCACCTACAAATGAACTCCAGCTTTCAGCCTTTTCTCAGCATAGAGCTTTGAGGGAACCATTTTTTGTGTGTGTATATATATACACGTACCTATGTATTGCTTCTTGACCTCCAATCTGCAGACAGTCCAGGAATATTGTAATTGATTGAGACTTGTTGTGGGGAAAAAAAATTATCATGTTATTTTATGAGATGACTGATCTCTTAAATGATGTCAGTATACCATGAGGCCAGCCACATGAGCAAGGTATCATGTTTTAATATGGCTTAGGAAATAGAGGGAGAGGTCAGACCCATGTTGGAAACAACATCGTCAGAGCAGGTATGAAACTGAATCACACAGGGAATTCAAAGAGCTGGAATTCAGAATCTGAGTCATGGCTCATTTCACACCTTGTAAAACAGAAACAGGGATGGCTATGACAGCTCTTCAAAAGTCCTGGCACAGTTTTCTTCAGGTGACAATATTGGAAAATTGACCCCTGTTGCATTTCTTTGGGGTGTCAGAAGGACCAAGCAAGTAGATGTGTAAAGCAACTGTCATAAATATTCAAACTAGATGAATCTCCATTTGAGGTTTTATTACAGCCTTGCAATTTGGGCTAGGTTGTCTGAACTTTGCTAACCTTGGCAGATCTACAGGGAAAGCCTGCAAAATCCTTGAGTTCAAAGCAGGCAAAATATATGACACCTTTTGCAAGTTTGGCTTTGAGTGTTGAGTTCATTTGAACTTATGTTAACCAAAGCCAACAAAAAATGGTTTGCATGAGCTCCTGCAAGGTGAAATTCCAGCAGCCAGGAGAGAATGAGAATAGACAACCTGTTTGCCAAATGCAGTTATTTTTATTTGTGTTAAAGGGAGAAAGTTGATAGACTTTGAGTGCTTTTATGTTTAATTTAAGGTAGGAATAAGGAAGATTATAGCTTAAGGATATTACGTAGGAAATATTATCCCTCTGAAGGTATCCCAAGCAGCCTGGACTGTATTTCTTAGGTCATAACAGAAAAGACTCCTCTCTTGTCAGTTTGTATTTCATTGTGCTAATACTTATGAATGCTGAGGAAGAGAATAAAGCATGAGATGGAGATTGAAACATGAATAGTTAATTAGCCATATTAAAAATAAATAAATATATGAAATAGAGATAAAATTTGGCCAAAAGAAATTGCAATTTGTAGTGGAAAAATAAATCTATGGACATCGTGCTGACATGAGGGGCTGAGCTTGTACTAGGCAAGAAATGAGCTTGAATAGCCAAGAGCCAGGGCTAGAAAGAGATCCTACAGATATGGAATTAAACATTGGATAACTGAGGGAGAGAAGGATGCTTCCTTATTTTTTTTATTTAAAACTCTAGCAAGGAACAATAGATGAGGATGACTACTGAGGTGCAACTGAGATGGCAGAACAGTTGTGGGGATAACTAAGATAGTTGCTGGTTGCACGTTATCCCTGAGTAGATACTTCAAAGAAACTCTTCAGATATGATATGTTCTTGAACAGAGGTCCCAGAAGAGTAAATCACAAGACTTCAGTTTCACTTGGAAATGGTGTGAGGAGTTTAAGTGAATATTTAAGGATATGAGAGATTTAAGGAGATGGGGCAGGGGGCTATGTATGTATTTGTAGATCTGGAAATGGTTACTGAAGGGGAGAGGATGGGAAGAGGAGGAATAGCAAACTGGAGCATACCTAACTTGTGAAAGGCAGAAGTAAAGGTAAACAGTGTGATGTTACTGTAAGCCCTTAATGAGATAAATAAGGAGAGATAATATGACTTAAATAACCGACCTAATAGAGCCAAAGACATTCTGGGGAAGTAAGATTGCTGAGGCAGTGTGGTATATCTGCCAATGACCTCGAGAAGTGGTAGATACAGATCTTGCTTGTTAGAGGTCTGTCATTATGGGAGGCTTTGACTTCCCAGATTATACAGGGGAACAAACAGCTAAAGTCAGACATTTCTGAATGCAATAACTGAAGGAGTTCCTTGCCAGTCACTGAAATAGCAACAGGTAATACTGTTTTAGATCTAACACAGTTAAGTTGTAGAATGAAGTGGAAAGTGACCTTGGTTTGAGTGATTCCAGTTTGAATTAAAATGAAGAAAAAACAAGTGTAGATCTATAGCTAAGCTTCTCAGTTCCAAGCGGATGGCATTTGATATGTCTAGGGAGCTAGCTAAAGTCTGAAGAGCTCAAGCTCTCCTAAAGCAAGGCTGGCCTTTCTTTGAGTCAAAGGTGCAAAAAACATCTGGAACAGGCATATTTTGCAAATCAGATATGACTGAATGTGGAGTAGAAAAAAGAACAGGTCAGCAAAGAAAGCTACATGTGAGAGGTCATGAAATGTATGGGTAGAATGAGAATTTGCAGGAGTCAAGCTGAGTTGACTCTGCAAAGGAAATTAAAACAAGTAGCAGAAGGTCCTTCAGCCACAAATAAAAAGGAAAAATAAAGTAGTTGGGCATGGCTCAATAATTTATCAGATACTTTGCTTCTGTATTTCAGATAGGATGCCGATTCTGAATATGCAGGGATAGCAGGGTTTTAGTGGTAACAAAGACCTGGAGAAGTGGGAGAAAAAGCTCAGGGAGTTCAGTGTTGCGGGAAGGCTGGATAATAATCATCATCTTGGTGTCTGGAAAGAAATTGCTGGCTCAAGAACAGTATTTTTGGTCAGACTTAACAAAGGGAGGAAGACACTTTAACTGGAGAATCCTTTGAAGAAGGGGCAAGGACAGCCATGCTGGAGGGCATGCTATTGGTAGCAACTATTCTGAAAGAAAGAATAGGGCATATGGTAAAAGAAAAAGGAAATAAAACACAGAGGGCAGATCTATCATGATCTGGGTAAACCTAATCACTACCTCTGATAAAAGCACTGGTATTTCTAGTCACAGAAACACAGTCCTTCTCACTTAGCTTCCAATATGATGTAGCAAATAAAACTGAGAGAAAGTGGGTAATGGCAGAAAAATTGTGACTAATGGACAAGCTAAAGGGCAGATTTAAGTGCAAAGAGACCTCTCAGAGAGGAGAGAAGTTATTATTGAAGGCTCTCAAGGATTGGTCTTGGGGCCACTCTTCTGTGGTAATTTTACTGGAGACTATCATCCAGAAAGTGGAAGTGTGCTTGTGAAAGCGGCTGTGGCAGTGTTGGGAGGTACACCTGGAGAACTGATCAAGGCATAAAATGAGAGACATGGGAAGAAATAGAATTGAGGTCAGCTATAGTAAAAGGAAATGTGAGGCTCTTGCTCACCTTCAAAAAAAGAATTTCTGCTGTAAGTTCACCAGTCAGGAGTAGCTGAAGAGGAGGAAAACGCCAATGTGATAGATACACAATAACTGAGGGTCACCAGGCTGTGTGTATGTCAGCTGTCCAGGTCCTGGGATGCAGCAAGCAAGTTATTTTCAGTATGGCCACATATAAATGCTCAGTTACATAGTCTGACTCTGAGGGTGGGATACGAACAGAGGGATTTTTTGATGACAGGTATTTCTGATTTGTGTTCTAATATGAATACAGCCATTTGCATGCATTACTCACCCTGCTGCTTCTCCTTTGATGCTGAGCCTGGGATTTAAGACAGCACAGATTTGTCCAATGTTTCTTAATCCAAAATTTGGTTTTGACTGTCATTGGCAGGTTGTATTTTTAAGAAGCCTTCTTTGGAATGTCAAATCTCATCCTAATTGAAATCCTCTCACCTGCTATGGGATTTGTCAAGCCAGTGCACTCAGGGTGCCTTGGCATGAGAAGATGTACCACTGTTGCCTATAGAGAGGAGTCCCTGGGCTCCAGCTAGAGGCAGGTAAGGACTGACCCACTTTAACATTGGATCCTGTATTTTTTGTCTCCACCCCAGATACCCATTCCTCTTCTCTACTGTCCTCCCTTCTTCACAGGACATGTTTTGTTTACCTTTTCAGCCATAGCTGTCAAAATAATATGTGAGATTGATGATATCTAGAGATTATCTTTTCCGTGTTTCATCACATTTTAAGATACTGAAATGGGAACTGTCTTTGCTGCTGTCTCTCTGGTGGGCAGCATAGCCCCTCTACTTCAGCTAAGACAATGCTTATACCTGGAGGTTTACAACATCAGTTGTAAAAATGGATTCTGCTACATACTGGGAGCTAGCTTCCATTTGCACTGCCTTTCCCCTGGGCTAGGGATGATGTGCAGCACATATAAATGTGTTTGAGGCTCTGCAAAGGGCTACCTCACTGCTGGCTTTGATTTTTCTTTTGGATAAGCAGTTGATTATGTCCACCACAAACATTCTGTGTTTGAGTAAGAGTGGTTTCTTCAATTGGAAGATTAAAGTGATGAAGCCTGGTTTGTGATGCTGTGTACCTTAATGCTGTGTAGGCTTGTTGTGGAAGGGGAGAACTGAGGGTTATTTTTTGATCCTCTTGTGCTTTGAGAGAGTGGGGATATTTTCTGCTTTGGCTGAGATGGCACCTGGAAATGTCTGTTACTTTCTCTGTTTAGTAGCAGGACTGTTTGTTCCCAGTCTGATCCACTGCCATTGCATGCAAGGTAGGTATAGTAGAGAGGAATGCAAAGGATTTCAGTTGTTTGAGAAGAGGTGGGTGGGGGCCTTTCAGAGTCCGTGAATTCATTAAAATTCCACGTTGTGTTGCAGAGCAAACGCGTGGGCCTTAATATGCAGGGCTCCAACAGGTAAATACTCGAATCTTGGATACAAGACGAAGCAAGTTTTTACCTGCCCTTCATCCAAAAAGCTCATCAAGTACTCTATACCCACCCAAAAGGCAGTGTTCACCGCTACCTGAATATAATGCAAACTGATAGATGCAAGCACAGGGTCAGGGCAGCAACCCACCTTTTAGATGCATGTCTGGCACAAGTGTGTGCATGTGTTTGCACTTAAGAAAACTCCTCAGTTTTGAAGAAATCAGACACTCTTCGTGTTGTTGCTCTCTTTGAACACGTGTTGCTTTGCTGACAGCGTCCATTTGCACTGGGGATTGTATAAACAGCTCTCAGCACCTCAAGCTGCCTTCCCAAACCCTGAAAGTCACAAAGCATCCACTGGGCAATTAGTCTCATGGATCAGAAACACAGAGAACAGGGGCCAAAGACTGCCTGCAGGCAGCCCTGCCTTGATGCACTCTCGTTGAACCCTGTGAGGTAATTTGGCCCTTTTCAGGCGCAGTCTGCTCCCTATGCTGCAATCCTCTCATACCGAAGCTGGTCATTTGGCTCAGAGCAATCTCACCCCAGACCTGACTCCGCACTCACCAAGCCCAGGGCAGTGCTCCTTGCGACAGGCAGGGGACTGAGGGAGCTGTGGTGCTCTCCATCAAATCTTGTGGTCCAATGCAGTAAAATAACTTGGGATAGAATTTGTTTTTCTCCCTTGCAAAAATGTGAATGTGCAGAAGTGGCTCATGAACCCATGGTGGCACAGAAAAGGGGCTAGATACCCTCAGGAGCTCTACCTGAGCTAAACTTCTAAAACTAAACTTCTAACTTCTAAAAAACTAAACTTTTAACTTCTAAAGCTAAACTTCTAACCTAAACTTGTTTACTGTGAGAGTGCCAGAGCACTGGAACAGGCTGCCCAGAGAGGTTGTGGAGTCTCCTTCACTGGAGACATTCAAACCCCGCCTGGATGCGTTCCTGTGTGATGGACTCTAGGTGACCCTGCTCTGGCAGGGGGGTTGGACTGGATGATCTCTCGAGGTCCCTTCCAACCCCTAGGATTCTGTGATTCTGTGATACCTGTGGTTGCCCGCATCTTGTGGGGTATCTGGAGGCTTGTCCTTCAGTCAGCATTTCTCTTCTCTAGTTCCTTGCTCCTTTCACTGGGCAACTCAACTGGGGGGTGTGAAGCCACACAGCGTAAGATCTTTCATTTATTTCTCTTTTTCAAAATAAAATAAAAGGTTAAAAGAGAGCTGTGGTCACAGAAAAAAAATTTCTCTACTGTAGCAAGGGAAAGAAAACATCTGCACGAAGAGAACACACTGAAAGTAGAGAACTGTGTTATTCTAATAAGAGAATGTTGGGATTAAGGTTTAAAATAATCTTTTTCTTTTTAAGGCATCCAGTTTCTACGGGTTTCAGTTACTTCAGGGATCAGGCATTTAAAAGACATTTTCTTGATCCAACTTCTTTGCAGGACCTGGGTATTTTGAAAGGTTTCCTGCACATACATGCCAGTTACTTGATCTGATCATTGTTTTAATAAAACTATTATTTAACTAACCACGAGTTAATTTATTTGGCCCTCTGGGAGCCAGCCACAAATAGTAGCAAGTTATTGTTTAACCTGGCTAAAGCTGAGCTCCTTGTCTTCCTTGCTAACTCCCACCATTGACAAAGCCACTTAAAATTGGCTTTTTTTTTCTTGCTGGAGTTAGAGTATTATTCAAAATAATCTTGTGATATCCTTAAGAGTCATCTCCATGTAACTGTTTTCTAATTCCTTTTAACATGCTTTTTTGCGTCCAAGGATGTGAATAGGTGCTCCAGAGGGACAGAAGGGATTGTCTGAGATCTGTTGGTACAGCAATTGACACAGAGAAGCACTAACCATAACTGGGGTGTGCTTGGTCTCTACTTCAGTATGAGGATATTGGAAAACTCACTGAATCCGATTTCTTCTAATAATCTGCAAAATAGGATAACTTTCAAGGAATTTTCCAAGAGGGAAAAACAATGAGTCAAAATAAAAGGGTGCTTTATTTAAACTATTTTGGAAAATTTCAGAATTTTGGTTCAGGATCGGGCAGTTTCATTTTGAGTTCTCTTTGCCATCCCGTTTCCATAAATGTGTCCAGCTGTGGTGTAGCAGGACCTGGCAGCAGAGTGCAGGAGCAGCAGGTGAGATGGCAGCTGTGGCTGCTGCTGGCAGGGGAGAGGCAGCCCAGCGGTCAGCAGTTGGCACCTTTTCTGTTTTGAAATCATTATGAGTAGCTGCTACTCGCCACAGACATTTGCAGTGTCATGAAGTGTTTCAAAACTTCCTGGTGTATTTGCGATGAGACTGTGAAACCAAAAAGATGACTCTGCAGACAGGCTGGTGAGAGAAGAGTGGTGTTTGTTGGGAATGATTGTGTGAGACCAGTATGTTCCACAGTGATGTACTGGTGAAATATGCATGACGTATGCAAGAGGCTCCACTTGCAGCAAACATCTTCCCCTGCACGTGAGCTTTAGCTCTGATTGCTGAGTCAGAATGATAGTAGGCTATAGCTTGATTTCTTAGGGACATCAGAGCTGTTACTTCAGTATAATGAAGATGTTTAGTCTAAATGTGAAATAAACCAATCCTTTCCAAAAAGAGGAGACAGCTGTTGTGCAGCCTGTGAGTGTGTAGCGTAACACAGGGAGCTGTGGCTTTGTTTTAAGGAGGACAAGGTGTGCAGAATAATCAATAATAAGAATAATCAAGTTTCTCTTGGGAAACAGCCTTGCACTTGAATGCAAGCAAACGCAAATGGGGGAAAAAAGGTGCCTACAAAAGGGGTCTGGTGGTGTGAGAAGGGGTGACACGTATCCTGGAGAACAGTGAGTCTGCAGAAGATTTCAGATCAGAGGCAAGCAGCTTCAGAGGCCTTCCCAGGCTGGTATCGTGGCCAAAAGGATTAAGGCAGCCTTTGAATGTAAGAAACAGGCAGGAGCAGTAAAGAGAGGCCTAAGGCTTATTTTTACCTCCGTGAAGAGTGCTTTATTGGTAAAGACCACATGGAATGTGAGATCTTCTCCTGCAGCTCACAGTCCAAAAGAAAGTTGAAAAACAGGATGGGGGCAGAGAAGATTGAGAAAAGACTTGTTGGGATGGGGAAGTGGGGAAGTACCTGGGAAAGGTTTTTTTATATTCCTTTGTGGTCGAGGTCATCTGATGACAAAAAATTTTCAGGACAGTGCTGAACTCTCCATCTCCAGAGATGGCCATATCAAGACCATGAGGTGAGCTGTCTCCCCAGAGATGTGCTGTAGTTGAACACAGCACTTAAGCTTAGCTCAGTGGCAACAGAGCAAAATTTCTCAATCTGTTCCACATAATGCCATTTGCAGTAAATATTTTTGGCTCAAAAATGTATCAGATCTGTCGACGGAACTAGTAAAATTATTTGTTAGCTATGTCAGGCTGTGTCTTTTGCAAAAGCAGTCTGGAAGTACTTTCAAATAACTGCACGATAAGGTGTTTATTTGCCTTGTATTTGTACCAGTCAGACACTGGAAAAAAGGCTTTTCTGTTACCACTGGTCAAAGCTATGCAGATATTCCTGATTCTGTGTAGTAGGTGTAGCTGGTCAAGGAAATGCAAAAAATAGCATTGCTATACAAGTTGTCCTAATACCATCAGGCTTTAAATAAACCATAAACACTCCCTGGAATGGTTTATGAGTAGGCAAATAAAACAAAAACAGTTTAAAGGTGATAAAACTGTTGACACGAATACCATTCAGGTAAACCACCTTGGACATATTTCCAGCATAAGCCAGCACCTATTTAACTTTATCCCAGGTGAATGAAACTGTTCACACGTGAGGCTTTGCAAATACAAAAGGTCTTGACTTGCTGGTGGATTCTGCTGCCTGACAGCTGTCCTTGACAACAACTCTATGCTATTTTGAATTGGTTCAGGAAGCTTTGCCTCTATGGAGGTAGTTGTTGAGCCTCAGTTGTGAGGCTTTCAGAGTATCGCTGCCTCCACACCCTATTGTCTGGACACTGTACAGATTATGGGCTGGAGGGACCTCTGCTGCTGGACCCACTCTGGTGTCTCAAAGCTGGAACTGGATTGAGAGGCAGGAGTAAAAGTTTTTTTGCAAGATAGATAGTCTATGTGAGAAGATTCGAGCTGGCACCATTGCAACTCTGAGGGTCTTCCAAGGGATGCTTGAGGGACCTAAAGCCTTTCCAGGTTTAGAATCACTTTTATGCATTGCTTCATTGTTGTAGAAAAAGTACAGAGGAACAAAGTAGGGATGAAGATGTCCTTTCTGGACCCTTCAGCTCTTAAAGTTAGGTCCCATCGTGGTGCCAATGTCTAAATTTTCTCTTAGTGGGATGGAGCTGCCACTGTAGTTTCCACTCAGAAGGAACAATGTGCTTTGCAGCAGTTTTTGAATGCATTGCTCTAATCTTCAAGTGAGGTTCCTTCTCTGGTGACTGTGTAGTTCCAACTGACACCAAGGAACTCCCAACACACTAGGAAGCCTTGATGTAATTCAGAAGTTTTTCTCTTGCAGTTAGCATCATGGATGGGGTAGATGCCAGCTTGAAATTAGAGTCCAGTTTCTGTTGTTTCCCTGGATGAAAATCTAAAGTAGCTTCAGTGCTGCTGGGGATCAGCCTACATCTCATATCCAGGTAATGGATTTGTCTCAATGCTTTCCTCTGCAAAATATGCTTGTACTAGAAGGACAGGATAATGAATACATCGACAGTAGCCCATACTCATTGCTTTCATCACCTATTGCTCTGATCTTACTATTACGAAACCCAGATAAACAACCAAGAATTCACCATCCCTTTAGGTACCATTAAAAATTACAAAGGCATGCTCTTCCTGATTATACAGAAACTCTCAGGCTGACTTCCTCAGGGCCAAGAATGACTGATAGGTAAAGTTTAAGAGTAAAAGGGCAAGAACATTTTTAGACAATGAAGAAATTAATTTGTGTAGTTCACAGAAGCTGAAGCGAAAGCAAATCTACAAATATACCTGCCATAATGAATAAACTATACTGATGCACTGCAGCAGGTATGGCTATGTGGATATTTGGAGGCCTTTTCAGGAATAAACATAGATAAAGACATTCAGGAATGTCCCCACCTTGGGATACCAAAATGGCCCGTATGATTTCTGGGGGTCCCCTGAAGGTTTCTTCTCTCTAATATCAGAGTAAGTCCACTGATCTTTTCAGTACCAGAAAATCTCAACCTAAGGTAGTGACGTGACTGTTTTTCTTTTAATCTTTACATCTCACGGGCCCATAATAAAGCATTTTGTCCTTGCATATACTATATTTCCTCATCTATACAATGGGGATATTTGCAGTACTTCCCCAAACAGCTTGGACTAATGTCCTAGAATAGTGCCAATATCCCAGTTGCACAGGGGTTAGAGTCCTGCTCGCAGGCTGTGACTGTTGCTAACCAAAATGGGCAGGGAGGGAGCTCTGGGCTGCTGATCACCTCCCCCTGCTCAAAAACTGCAAGGTTTTTTGCTCAATTCTACTACTGTAAAGAGACATGGCTGGGTAGCTCAGCATAATTCCTATCTGGGTTTCAAACACCAAAGTGTATGACTGCTCATATAGTTTGTGTGTGTGTGTCCCAATGTTTGTTACAGGGGTAGAAGGTGGGACCTGCAGATATGAAGAGGGTGTGGGTCAGAAGACAGTGAGCTCGCTGTCTTTCTTCTAACTTAGAATAGGCTGCTGTGAACACAAGAGGCTATATATGCAGATCAAGGTTACCAAGGGACATAGACACCTCTGGGTTAAGTTATTTTCCTTATTAAACTGGCAGTGGAAGAAGTAAGCAGTGTAAAATTCTTTAGATCAACTCAAGAGCACTGAAAGATCATCCGTGCCCTGGAAAATTAAATTGGCTTTATGGTCAGACAATGCCCAGCAGTGTAATCCAGAGACACAAGAGGATTTGGATTGTAAAGTACTCAAATTAAAGGAGTGCTTGTATTCTGGGAGTTTGATTCTTCCTACCACAAATGGTGTTTGGATCTAGGATTTTTGTTTGGACCTGCCTGTGCCTCTTACAAAACCAAAACAAGCAAGCTGTCATTTTTACAAAAGCCCAGATGAATTTTCATTTTTGCAAAGACAGACAAATATCAGTAGTAAGGTATTAAAAAACACAGCTACTAAAGTGTGTAGCAATTTTTTCTGTTCCTCCTCCCCCCCCCACCCCTTTCTACGTTTGCCTCCTTTTTTGTGCTGTTCAACTTGTTTGCTTGTAAAATCTTCCTTGGGGCCACATTCGTGCAGACAGACTAAAACATTTTTGACTCTGAAGGAATCCCCTGAGGTAAAATTTACTCAGATAATATCTCGGTTACTACCTAACCTGTTTGGGTTATTTTTGAACGCTATAAAGTGGTAGCACCAAGAAAGAGAAACTCTGCATGGTACATAACAGTAGCAGCTCACTTCAAGTAACTTGGGAACCCTGCTTTTGCACAAAGCGTGTATATTTTTTTGGCTCTCTGTGGATGTCAGAAATGGGAAGTTGAAGTGGCTGAGGTGATCTCCCCAACCCCTCATCCAACATTTCAGCTCCTTTGCGTGAAAGCAGAAATACATTTAGATTTACCTGATCATGGACATAAACAGGCGAAGGATGCCAAGTATACATAACAGTACAGAAGTAGTACAGAGGCTGCAAGATGAATGCCCTGGACAAGCAGTGCTGAGTAATCACTTTATAACCAGCTGTGCTTAGGCATGGGGCCCAAACCAAAAGCCAGGCTCTGAACACGCCTGAGTTTTCTGATTCAGATCAAAACCTCATGGCTCTTTGTTTCTACAAAGCGTCGAAACAAGTCCCTGGTTCTTGGATTTGGAAATAAATTCAGATTTGGGTTCCAAACCTGTAGCTTAGCTGATGTGCCACAGATTTGGATTTCCAGCCATTCCTCCAGATGAGTGTTGTAAGAGGGATGCTGTTCCAGCAGAGGCTGCCAGCCTGGCAGCACTGCTCCTTCTTCCGTGCGTTGCTTGGGGCTGAGAACAGCAGCTCTGCTGCCTGGCTCTGCCAGCACTGTGTGTCAGGGGAAAGAGGAGAAAGTGATAAGCAAAGTACTTCTTTGCCTGATAGAGGAAAATATCTGTTTTTCTTTTCTGCTGCTGCAAACCTAGGAGAGAGCACAAATCAAAAGTTATCTGGTTTGGGATTGCAAGAGAGGACCTAAAATAGTAGGAATGTTTAAAGGGAAAGCAGGTTAAAAGAAAAGCTATTGGGCATAAAAAAAAGACCACGAACAAGTCTGGACACAGTAGTCAGAATGAATTGAACTATAGCTATGCAAGTCTTAAAAATAAAAAAATCTCCATTAAGCTCCACGGACCTATTCCCTAAGAGGAATTTCTATTGTGCCGGAGATTTTGGGTTGTGTTAGGAATACTATAAAGCATAGTCTTGTCAGGCTCCTTTATGGTGCTGAAGTATTTACCCATCAGCTCACAGAGGAAGAAGCCCAGAGAGCTCGAATGACTTGACAAGGTTCATCTGCTGGGGCAGGTGCAGGTGGAAGAGCCTGCACACTGCTTGTGGGTATTCTTTGCAGGCAAGATTTGTGCCTTTTAAAATGTGAAGCGTGTTCTGTTGTTGTGAGGATGTTGCTAGCAAGGTTTTCAAGGAGAGCTGCTGCTTTGGCTCTGTGTTTGTACAGTGCCAGTAGGGTCTAGGAGAAGACACCTTGCTCCTGCAGCAACATACTGGATCCAGCAACCAACTGGATGCGTGCAATGACAGGAGCAGGTCTGACCTAGTGAGGAATTCAGCTGTGAAAATTCAGGATTTCACGTTTTGAGGTTTGTTACAAATAGGGAATTGATCCTCCTCGTGGTTTAGGTAGTTTTTAACTTCCATTGATTTAAAGGAGGGAGAGGCAGCACCATGCATATGGGAATTCAGAGTCAGCTTCAATTTCCTTTTTTACAATAAGGGCTTTCATTCGAATAAAGTTGTGGAACAATTCACACAGTAAAAAAATTGTTCCTCCAATAAGTTGCTGGTAAAGATAGGATAAACTGTATAGGTTTGTGTATAAAAAGAAACCTCCAAGGATGAAGTTTGCTAAGAGTAATCCAGATAAAATTCTAGCCCAGAGCATTTTTTAAAGCTGCTTTATCTATCAAAGCGTGTAGGCAGAAATCTTTCCTGGACCAGTGCTGGTGCCATGTTTAAAGTCTTGGATGTATCTGTCCTCTGTCAAATGTAAAATGTAAATAATTTTTTTCTTGTAGTATATAGGTTCTTCTATATAATTTCTAAGCTTGTCTTTTTTTTTTCTTTCTTTTTCTTTTCCCTCCAATTCCAAAGACTCTTTTTATTTTTCTTCTTAGGAGTCTAGATTGGAAGGACTGGGACCTCCTTTTAGGACTGGAACGATCTTTGAAATAGTTTGAACTCTGAAAAATCATACTATTTACTAATTTATATGTGAATTTAGGGAATTAAATTTAGGTGCCTATCATAAAAAATTAGCATTGGCACTAGCCAGCAGAGTAACGACACCCATTTTTCATACAGAGTCAAACACTGTAAAGTATCACAGATTATCTTGTTGAAGGCCCACAGGCCCAGAAAATTGTTGTTTTTTGGGTTTTTTTTTAAATGTATTTTAGTTTATAATCTGCTTGATGTAAACACCAAGCTATTGCAATTTGCTGAACAATTAAGCTCTGATTCTGTAAAGCATGTAAATACATATGTGTTTTAAGTGTCACTGACCTTAGTAAGTGCTTACATGCCTCGCTTATGTCTTTTATTCAATCAAGACCTCATGGTAGCTTTTTGTACTGAAGCTGTGAATGCCCAATTCAACAGATACAATGACAATCTGTGCATGTTCATGCCTTGTTTACTAATCAAAATGGGCTGGTTTTGTTTAAAGCCAAATTAAATTCTATCGCTTTGGTTTATGCTTTCAGGAGCAGTCTGAGATGTCTGCAGGGTGCATTACAGATATTGATGTACTCCATATTTTTCTGTTCTTTTATTATTTATAGCTATCTAGCTAAATTCAGGGCAGACTTCTCCCTCTTGAGGAACCTGGGCAGTTCCTCAGGTTACCACTCCTCGCTTTAGCTGGGTGTGCCTTTAGTTTTTAATTAATGCTGTTAAATAAACAAAACAATGAACAAACAAATCCCGAAGAGAAATAAACCACAAGAACGATGTTGAAATACTCGTAAGAGCTGAACCCCGAGTCCCAGGATATGCAATGTCATGGACATGATTCTGCCCTTGACTTGTCCTTTTGCTCTAAGAGGAGGCGTTTGTTCACGAGCGGAGGGGGAAAGGTGATACAAGGCTCAGTGTGGGAAGCAGCGAGAGCTGCTCAGTGCTGGTTCATGTACACACCGTGACTGCACTCCCAAAATCTGGGAGTGGGCATTGGCCTCTTTTTCTCAGCTCCTCATCTGGCAAAAGGACATACTGATACAAAATTCCTATAGGAAATACTTAGAAGCATTGATGCTCTTCACTTCTATGGTTTGAGATTAACAGAAAGGTCCACCACATCTTCTCCCCTTGCCCTTCTGCCACACAAGGTTGGGAGGCAGCAGGGTTTAATGTTGAAAACAGCCAGAGAGGTGCATCCTCTGCCTCCAGTTTCTCTCTGGGTGGATCCTGGGCAGGGACAAAACTGGACCTCCGTCTCCCACCGATCCCCCATGTTGAGAAAGAATTTCCCAAGGCTGAATTTGTGGTGTCTTAGTCCCAGTGCAGGAATAAATCCTGTTGGTAATCTGAGTTTTGGTGGTTGTTAGGCACACTGAAACAGTGCCTCAGAAGCAATGGGCTTGAGCACTGCTGAGGCTTGATGGCAAAATCCTCTAAAAAAGCTGTAAAGTTCCCAACTTAATAGCATTTAATTAGTTTGACTTAGAGACTTTAGAATGTCGCTAGGATGGATTTTCCTTTGTTTGGCTTCTTTTGGTGTGGTTTAGCAGATTTTAACCATCTAAAACTGACTCTTGGTTGGGGGGACCTTAGGTGGTACAGCACATATCCTTTAGTGGAATAATGAAGTGTTTACATTATGCAGTCCTATTGTGAGATCAATCAGGCTACAAGGCTGGATGTATAAACAGAATCTGCAGGTGGTCCCTGCGTCTCCTTGCCCAGAAGACATGCTTTAATCCTGAGGAAGTAGGCAGAGTAGAGGTTCCAGGAGGCAGCCAGCCCAAGCAAAATAAAAGAACAAAACCAGCCTGAACAATGCAACGCATGTCAAGCTCATAGCGCAATCACTACAAATAGCAGCTGACAGGAGACTTTATGACAATTCACCCATCAGCTAAAATTGCCAGACTCGGGATACTGGGCTTAATGAGCATCTTAGTCAGGCAGTACAAGCATGAAATGTGAGGCAGAAAGAGTGGATAATGCATCTCACGTGGCCTCCGAATGGTTTGCTCCTTTTCAAGCTGATTTGTTACCGGGCAAGTTCTCTTGTGGAAAATCTCTTTTGCTCTGTCTTTGCATCTGCTCTATTTTGCTCAGCTGCTCTAGTCCATAAGTATTTCTGCTCCCTGATGCTGCAAGCAGAATGCTAATTACTGAGTTACTTGGATCGCAAAGTGGGAGGCAAATGGGGGAACTGAGCATTTGCACATGTTAGTATCTTCGGTGTGGGGATTGTGCTGTAACTCTCAGGCACACAAGCACTCAAGGGGAGCAAAAAAAGTGTAGATCAAGCTGGTTTGAATAGAGGTATAAATGAATGGCCTCTGAAAAAGTTTTAGCAGTGTTCTGCTAGGGCTCTGGAATGGAGGAAGGAATGGAGGAATTGCCAGGGTAAGGGTGGAAGAGTCTAAGTCATTAAAAAGAGACAGAAGAAGGTTTTGTAACTATGGAATAGTGAAAGAAGTAAACGTCAGTTGAGATAAAATAGTAATACTAAAAAACCCCCTAAACCCATGTAGTTTGAGTTGTCTTAGGTGTAGTTTGCTATAGGGTTGTTTTAATTAGTCATGAAGCAGGGAAATACCAACTGAGATATTCTTCAACAAGGAAAACCTTATTTTCAACCTGAAATGTGGCACATAATGGAATTGAATTGTCCACATGGGTGCATTCTCTTCCTCTTTTTGAAGAGAGCACCTAAACCACTTGAGTCAGAAACTAGTGAAGGGTAAAGCTCAGGATGTCTGGAGTTCTCCTATCTCTTTATATTCTTATTTGAAGTGTATTTAAGTCTTTGGAAAAGGCTTGCAATCTGATGAGATCTTGTTTGTTCTCCCCCAAGTGTTCACACATTTCCTAGTTATGAAGCAGCCCGTCATACCTCAGGGATGGGTGGGTGGTGGGAGACGGGGACAACTTCATTCAGTTATCTGTTTATTTTTAGCACCTTTGCATTTCATCCTTTCCAAAAGCAGGAGGCAGGTATTTACAGTGTGTGGAAAAGGGGAAAAATTAAGTCTGCTCCTTTGCTGCTAAAGTAATTCAGGTGAAATTACATGTGAAGATGTGGGCAGGTTTTGTGTTTGCCAAACAAGTCCATCTGAACTGAGTGCGGGTGACCTTTTTTATGGGCACAAAGATGTTGCCCATACACCTAGCAAGATCAAGCTTGCCTGATTCCTGAGGCAGGATTTTTGTTGACAAAATTAGAAATACCAAACTCTACATCAAGACTTATTTCCACTTTCAGCTACTCTTAGATCTCTGTACCTAGCTCCTGTTCTGATACGTCTTCCTCCCTGCACCACACTTATTGTATGCAAGCCAAGAAGTAAAATTGGAAGGTAATGGCAATGCAGACTTTGTCCCCTCTTCCAGGGCAGCCTCTCATTTCTTCTCCTGTGCTGACCTATTATCACATTTATCTATCACATAATATTTAATCTTTTCAACCTAATTTAAGGGCAATACAGTGATTGTTCCCAGTGGTCTCATTCATTTCTGGATCATATGTATTTGAATTTGCTTCAAAGCTTGGGGGATGTTTAGATCTGAGATTCTCTGAAATGGTGTGTGTTTTGAAAAGCATTTACTAGGAATTCCTCATTACAGAGAATTTAGAGAAACCTTTCATGGATTAACCTGCAAATTGCAGAGAGCATTTCATTTTTTGCTGTAAACAGTCTTGTCCTTGTTCTTTATTTATAGTAGCATTTATAGCATCCAAACAGCCTTAGCCCAAATACTCTATAGGACAAAACTCAAAGTCAGATTCTGTACTGCTTGTGTATCTGTTTGAGATAGTTTAAGCATTCCTTTTAGCTTGAAGCCGTTCTGACCAAAAAGGGAACTGTGTTAGATCTCTCAAAACAGTGGCTTTATGGGGATCTTTAAAAATGATCAGGCTCAAGAACTGTATAATCATCTCTAGAGACTGTTCCCATCACTCACGTTCCTCAAGAGAATTTGTATACAGCTCTTGCATAGTTTATCCTTGGCTTTTGTTTCTGGTTGTCCCAGAGCAGCTCAGCTGTTAATGTTCTGATACAGAAGGTCTTTGATGTGTTTGGAATCAATCCATCAATGGTGACATGAGAATATGTTCTCCTGAAGTAGTGATGTGAACATCAAGTACATGCAGACACTTACAAAAATGACAGCAGATTATTAGCTGAGACCCTAGTTTACCATCTGCCCTACCCATTTGTCATGGAGTGAGCTCTGAAGGAAGAGGAAACAATAGATTTAAGGATTTTCCAGAATGGGTTGCATAGAGCCATTGTGGATATCAGTACTTGGAAGAAAGTGACAAGGAGGTGGCAGGAGGATAATCCTGATTAGAAGTGTACAAAAAAGTTTTCATAGGGCAGACAGCATAAAGTTCATTTGTCAGGGACTTTGCAAGTTAGGAGTCAAGGCAAGAAGTCTGTGTGGACAGATGGAGAGTGCTGGGAGGAGAGGAATGGCCTGAGGAGAGCCAGGGAAGTGATCTAGGCAACTGTTTTGAGCTATGTGAAGCACAGGCTGAGACTGGAGCACAGGTAGGCTAGGTCACACAAAAGATGCAGTACTAATCAAAACATTGGGGGATGAAGGTTTGGCTTGGGAGGCCATAGAGGTACAGAGAAAACAAAATGAGATGTGCTGTGGCCATGATCAGAATGGGAAGCACAAAAGTTTCAGCATGGGGATCTGAATAAAAGGAATAAGGCTGTCAGAAATTGAAATTGGACACATTTAGTAGTGCTGGCACTGGTTTGTTTTTTGGATGAGCTCAGAAATGAGGATTTAGCCTTAGAAAACTAAAAGCAGAAGCAGTGTACAATGTACCACTTTTCTGAACTGCTGACTGAAGTCTGTTTAATTAGTTTCACTTATGAACTTCAATGTAATTTGGAAAGATTTTACTTTGCTTACCTGTTTTGTATTTCTTAACCATGTAAGTCTGAAGATTCTTGATTTGTCTTAGATTAAATCATCTGCAAATAGAAACATCATTCATCCCTTCCTCTTCTTCACACCCCCCAGCTTTCATCTTAATTAAGACACAGAGCAGATAGGCATAATTTCACACTATATTCCACAGCAAACAACCATTATACCAAAGCCATGCTAGTGTGAAGAGGCTTTAGTGCTTGTGTATTTCTGTCGTTTGGTTTAAAAAGATTGGAATATCTCAGACCATGAGGAAGAAGTCAGGGACTACTTAACCCAAAAGACTACATGCAGCCCCTGGGTTTGCGAAATCTCTGAGCTGCAGATTTCCAAAATCCAGAAGGATAACAGTGTATATTTTGCTGTATGTTTGCTTTGTTCTTACATTCTTTGATAAGTAACTGCCACTGGCTATACGATGCAATGCTCTGATATTCTGTGTTACCAGATAGAAGATAGCACCTGAACGTCATACAGCTTTTCTTCCATCTGTGTACTACTAATCCGACCACACCTGACCAAGGAAGCACATAAAGTAACATATTTTTGCAGAGCTGTCAGTGCACTGAGGAAATAATCAGTTCTTCCCAACTCTTAAATAGCATTGAGAAAAAAAATATAGAGGAATAGTAGCCAATGTGGGTAATTTCAGTCTTAGCACTTAGCCTCCTTCTCCTCCCAAATCTATAGTCACAACTTCTGTGCAACAAAAATTATTCTAAGGCAAGCTGATTCAGCAAGACTTGCAGGTGCCATGCAGCTGCTCAAGCAGATGAGGGGAAAAAAGTTGGTGTTCTCTGGAGGGGTGAACCATGTGAGAAAGCATGTACCTAACGTAGCAAGCTGGTCCAGCTACTGGGAAGCACTGCCATGTGATGAGCCCTTATAGAAGAGATAGGACGTGACTTTGAGGTCTTCTGGAAAGCTGAAAGTAGAAGCAATGATTGCAGAACATGGGCACTCACTGAAAAAGCTAAATAAGCCTTAATATGAGGTGCTATGAGGCAAACACATTGAGTTGTTGCTGCCCACCAAAATATTCTGTTCAAAACCTGGCCTGTAACTCCTAGGTGCTAACAAAGCATCCACATACTCAGGCTGAACAGGAAACTTTGGCCTTGATCTGGGTATACAAAACAGCTACCAGGCCCCTAAGAGCTGTGGTATATAGGTATAGGTATATGTTCTACTGACGTAAGATGAATATGGAAAGATTATTCAGAAGGAAGGTGTACTCTTGCCCGTGCCCTGAGTTGCCTACCACTGCAGGTGGGGTTACCACTTCCATGTGGGCTGTCAGCATGTGAAGAGGTGATACATACAGACTGGGAAAGCCTTTAACTTTCTCTTTTGCAATCCATAAAGAATTGAGCAGCCATGAGGGTGTGGTGCAGAGCCTGATCCAGTTCTACATTATGAAGGGTTCTCGCTGCATCACTCAGAGAAGTCCTTGAGGGAATTTTAGATCTTCTTTCCAGTTTATCAATGAGAAACCTGTTTGGGCTAACGTTCTCCCTGGGACAGGTAAGTGGAGGCTGATTAGTTACTGGTAATAGGTCACTGTTACACATGTTAACAATCCATGAGGAGAAATGGTAAGGATTTTCCACCGCAGCTTACAGATGTAGAAACAGGCACGTGGAACTGAAATGACTAACACTAGAGCACAAAACATGAAGGACAGAGCTCAGTTGCTCCTCTAGAGCAGCTGACAAAACCCAAGTAAGCAGAAAACTCCAGAGCTTTCAGTATGCAGGGAGGCGGAAGCATCTATTGCTGTTTGACCCTTTGTCAGTTTACTGTTTCCTGCTTCTCTGTCAGACTGTTTATTTGTTTCAGCTGCTTTTCAGGATGACAAGTTGTCTAAGAATGTGCTGCTGTTCAGCAGGAAGGGGGGTTGTCTTATAGCATGCCCAGCTACCTGAGGAGTAGTACTGAAAAGTGAACTGCATCACTGAGCTTAAAGCTTGCCCACGGCCTGACGAGCAGAAAGAATTTGAGTGAGCAGCCTATGACCTTTCATCTGTAGGTGTAACCTGTTGTATGACTGCATTGAAAGGGATCACCATTAGATTAAATAAAGTTTTGATAACAGGGCTGGGTCAAGGAGTAATCCTACCTACCAGGGTCCATCATTTTTAGACTCTTCCTCACACTGATAATTTTAACTCTTGCAGTGATTTTGTTAGCTAAATGATGATGATTACTCATGCAACAAGGTTTATGGCCCTCAAGAAATAAACATTAAGAAAAATATGAGAGTGTTTTTGAGAGGTGGGTGAGTCAGGCTCTGTAAGTACAGTAAGATCTCTATACACGTAAGTAGGTGTTTGAATTTGGATATAGAAACTGACTCCCAACAAAACTCTCTTGCTGAAGAACCAGGAAGAGGATATATAAACAAAGGTGAATAGGCGCAACCACTTAGACTAATGTCTTCTGACTTCTCTGCTTGTCAGTCACACTGTATTAACTCCCTTTTTGTTCTGAGGCCAGGCAGCTTTAGGGGAGGGTGCTGTGACTTTATAATGAGTGGAGGTCTGTGCAGGAGATGTAACTTAGTCATCACAAAATGAAAGTACTCTTGTGTCTGCTGAGAAGTAAGAAGAGCCTCTCAGTGGTTTCTGTCCTTGTTGCTTCTGATTACAGCAGCCCCAAAATAATTCCTTGTTTTATAGGAAAAGGATTCTGCAGTGCAGAAGGTTATAATGGCTTCAGGCTATATTTTGTTAGTAACTCTTTCACCATTTTCCCCGTAAACAGAGCTGCCAAAACTTAGCCTTAATCATGAGATACTCCCAGTTTTTCTCCACCTCCTGCAGCTCCTCCATAGCACCCACAGAGCGTGTATGAACAGCCCAATGCCCTGTGTTTTCTGTTCCTTTAGGTTTTGTCTGTGATGAGGTCAGAAAACAGGAGGGATAACCCTTGGAGGAGGGTACTCTGCCCAGGCAGCAGCATAGCACCGAATGCTTTTCTCCTGTGTAGGTCACGCTGATCCAGGAGGGAGTTCTGCACATGAATCTCAGCAGGGGATTCCCTTAAGCTGATCCAGACTCGTATTGGCATCCAGAAAGGGTGAGAGTCTGGGTAAAGTTAGCTGTGGGAGCTTGGACACAACTAGCGTTACTTCTGGCTTTGTGACTTCTAAATGCAGGGTGTATGTAAGGAGGCAGAATAGTCAGGGAATTATGGTAATCTCCCCCTTTTTCAAAGAAGGTGCCTGTCCAACAGAATGGTGATTTGCTCCAAGATTTCCTATGAATTAAAAAGAAGGGAGAAAGGGGGCTTTTTTCCTATAAGTCATCTTTTAAATGCCAGAGAAGAACAGATGATTAAATATGGCTTAAGTCAGAGATGAGGCAAAAGATAACATATTTCAAAGGTAGTTTCACTTGCCAGTTGGTCGTTACAGTCAGGTGAGTGCCAGTGGGGACACTTCTGTCACTCTGAAACACTTCACATCCATACAAATAAGGTCTTGTGTTGCATCAGGTAATGACATGCTGGCCTGCTGTGAGCTAGCATAAGAACAGTTGCTTTCAGAAATATTTGGAACCTTTAACTTTTTTGAATAATTGCTGATTCAGACACTTGTAGATGACAAAATTTTCTTAGAAGATCACCAGAGGCTGAAAGAAAAGAATCACAGATTCACCTGAGTCTAACTAGTCCACAGCTAGATAAGGTGTATGATTTTCAGTAAACAAAGGAGCAAACAAATGATGTGGCCAGGATCAACTGAGGCTACCTTTTATTCTTGAGCATTGAGGTAACCTTTACAGGAACACTGATTTAAGGTAGTTTTGATGTGAGTTTGTAATGTGCCATTTGACTTCCAATTGTTTAAACCTGCTCTACCTTGATACTTGCTTCAAGCAAAGTGAAAAAGCAGGTTTGATGGTCATTATCGTGGTTTGCAATAGCCCTGTAACTGTTGAGAACAGGGTGCATAGAAAACGGGCACTTTTGGTTTTGAACTACATAGTCTTTTTCTGATGTAACTATATTAGGTCCTGTTTGCAGACTGTATTCTGACTCACTCTGGCAATAAGAAACCTTTTAAAAATAATATATACATAATAAATTAAACACCAACAATTATTTTAATACACAGCTTATGATGTGACTAGAATCATTAGATTCTCCTGATCTTTCAGCCACATTTGTTCCATTAGCGGTGTATTTTAGCATATACCAGATAGTGCTTTCTTTGTGTAGTACCCAGTATGAGTGGAAGGAAGAAAGAAACTCACAATATCTGTCTGGTTTGGGTTTTTATTTATATGCAGGAGTACATGTGCAAAAGCCTTTTTTACAGTTAGGCAGATGTTATGAACTTTGTTGAACTTCCTTCACATGTTCTGCCTGGGTTCAGGTTAACATTGACAGCCACTCCCATTGAAGTACAAAGCAGTTCTTCTCATGCACATATCTTTCCAGCAGATCAATCCATTAAATGTGAGTTAAAGAGAATGCTTCAAGGTAAAAGTAATGGAGCCACCGTGAATTTATCTTTGACTTCAGCTGAATACAAAAATGAAGGTCTGGTTTAAAAACAAAGTAAAACAAAAGTGAAGTATTCACATTAAAAACAAACACCTACCCCTCAAACCCCCAACAAAAAAAAACCCCATGGATGTGTTGTTGTGGTTAATAGAAGAACATTTATTAAATATCCTTTAAGTCTTAGCCTTGGGGTTTAGAATCAAGGCATTAGACTGTGTCAACTCATGGAGACCACCTCAGCCTTTTAGACAAAGTTCTCAAATCCTTAACACTGAATTAGGATTAAAAAAAACCAAAACAACATAAATCCTATCCTTTCCTACTAACTACAGAAAATCACCCTTTTTTAGTTTTTTTTATGTTTGTTTGTTTGTAGGTGAAGCTGGATGTGGATTTTTCCACATGGATCCTTGCTCTTCTGGCCACCTGTGAGGGTGGGGAGCACGCTTACTGTTGCACAGCACCCCAAGCTTACAGCTGCATTAAGAAGTTAGAGTAAATGTTTCTGTGTAACCTCTCCCAGTCTGGAGAGGACTGAGAAATTTTCCCTACGTAACCTGAGTTCAAAGGTGAATGCTCTTTTGCAAACATGAGCATGATCTGGTCACCCACTTCTGATCTGTGTAAATGTGAAGATGAACATATTACTTTCTTCTATAAAATTGACTACATGCTGTCACACAGTGCCTTAGAATGAATAAGTCTCTGAAAAAAGTTATGTGAGTGTAAATTAATGCAACTGTATTAATGGAACTACACTGATTTATACCTGCAGTACTATGGCCTTAAAACATTCTTTTCTTTTTTTTAGGTGGTTAAGCCTCTAGCCTACTCTCTAGACAGATTTGCATAAAATTACCTTTAAAACATTAGATTATAAGGACTTGAGAAATCAGTTTTACACTAGAACAGTGTGACATTTCCATTACAATGGAGAAAATGTAAATATTTAATAGCTACTTTCATTACCCAGATAGGTGTGGTTCTTTATAGTGCTGTTTCCCCATGGGGGGAGGAAAAAGCTGCATAAGTTTTTTAACTACAGAACTAGCAACATGTGCAGTGAAATCAGTTGAGAGATTTGAAATCCATTTTTCCTTTTATCTTTAAACAAAGCAATTAAATTAAACACATGTACATTAATATAAAGTTAAAGTTACAATTACGATCATGGAGTCTTTGAAATCAGTGGCAGAGTTCCCATTCTGTAATGATGAAAGCCAACACTCAGGATAAAAAATAGCAACAGGAGACTTGGCAAAAATATCTATTTTCCTCCTGGGACTCTAAGGGAAGCAGGCTGAAAGTGCTATCACTCTGTAGCAATGCTGGATAAAAGGCACACTTATGCTTGCGATCACATGATGACTGATTTTCTGTTGGAAGTGTTGTCTTATAGAAAACTGTTCCTATTTGTTTTGTTGGGGTTTTTTTTCCCACTAAATACACTTTTTGAGGGTTTTTTTCTCAGTGAAAGATGTTCTGTGTTTGATGGTATTTAGAACTGTTGTACTTGTTGAGAAGGTGATTGCTCCTTGGGCGTTTGTATCTTGTGAGATTTTATATTCTTGTTTTCCTGGATGGGTCAGGCACCTTTTTAGGCTGCTTTTGTCATTGTGTAGAGTGAGTGCTATCTCCACATCCTAGAACTAGTCTGATTGATCAGGGCTACAGAAAAAAAGGTGGGAGCAGGCTGCTTCTGGCTTTCTAGAACACGAGGATTGAATCTGCTCCTGGAGATAGCTCCTTGCACTGAGTAGAGAGGGAGTCTGGACAACTGGTTTAATCCAGACATCTTTTCAACAGTTAAATTTAGGTGAGATGAGTCCCACTTTTAACCTCATCTGTGTCTGTCCCTGTATTTCTCTGGGGAATCCATTTAGCTGAAAAGCAGGCAGCTAGAGAGTGGGGAATGAAGTGGCTTGAGTGATGGGGGATCTTCTGACCAGCAAATGTTTTTGTACTAAGATTTCATGCAAATTTATAGGGAAGGGCTTTCACTTAGATCGTAGCCGGACTGAAGGCACAGAGGGAAACATGGATAAAAGTGACACAGCACTAGGTTTCTTGGTGTGCTGCCCTGGAGAAGAGCCCCAGTTCCAGCTCTTTCTTGTGGTGTTTGGGCGAGGCAGACTAGACAAGTTTTCTTATGTATTATTTGTTGCAAATTAACGTCTATTCTGTGGTACCACCTTAAGGTCTGACCAGGTCAGGAACTCAGTGTGCTACTCATAAACACGAAGCAAATGACTTTCCCTGTTTCAAAGACTCATTAGAAATTTTCAACAAATTCTTTCTTTATGTTCCAGCTCTCCAGTGAGTGTTTACTGGCAGGAATGCTTAAGAAAGCTGTGAGTGTTTAGCACAGATGACGAATGCAGAACCATGAGTATTCCCACCAGAAGCCAACTTCTAGGAGTTAATTCATCAGGGAAGAGAAGCATAATGTTCCAGGTGTCCTGTATGTGTAGCTTGAATTACAAATACCAGCTAGACACAGCAAATTGTTCACATGCTCTGTCTGAACAGGGCAAGGAATATCCATGAGTAAGGCTTGTGGGCAGACCAGTGTAAGAGGTAAAATCTGATGTAAATTTCTTTCTTTTATCACATGATTATGCATTCATCACAGATCAAAATAGAAGAATGGCCAGTCTTCAGATGCCCATGGGCACTTGTTGCTGGCTTTGTAGTATTAAAAGAGATAAAGAAACTGGGTAAAAATTGCTCAAAAGCCTTCAAAACCACAACTTGCCTTCCATTTCCCTATGTGGGGAAGAGAGTGGGATTTTCTGGAGCATTGTGCAGAACTTAAACCAAGGATTCTTGTAACTGTAGCAGAGCAACCCTTGAGGAACTGTTTGTGTTTCCTGAAGTCCAGAGTTAGGAAGGTAAAGGTTATGATGAAGTTTCAGGATTGCAGAACTTGCTGTGTTTGACGTGCTGTCTGGGAGAGTGGGATTCCTATTGGTGGCAAAAATAGATACTGCTCTGCAGAGCCCAGTCCCTGAGCTTCCCCTGCCTACTTGTGAATTTGTGCACTTAGAAAGAAGTGCATTATATGTGCCTTCTAGGAGAGCATGGTCTTTCAGGCAGTTATTATAGACTATATGCCTTTATATATATAATTTATGCATGCATGCTTGTTTATTTCCTCTCTGTTTTACTATGCCTTCTCTATGGTGTCTATATTGCAGATCCAGTCTTGAACAGAATTTATAGTTTAGGACTCCAAGTCTGCCATGCCTAATGCCTTTACCCCAGTTTTCCAGCAGTCTTTTTGATTTTGGAAAGGGTTGTGTTCCATAGGTAGAACAGCCACTTGCACGAGCTGTATTTGGTGGAGTGCATTTCTGAATTAGCCCATGAAACATTAGGCATTCATGTACCACAGACTGAAGTTAACTCTTTTGCATATATCCTAGCTGACTAAACAGAATACTGTCAGCCTGTGCAAGCTTGGGAGCTTGTGTTGTGGAGCTTGGAAACACATAGAGCTGTGAAACACATAGAGGAATCCATGCCCTACAGAAACCTGTTGCATTTCTTGAGCTCTTTCAGGCAGGTTGCAAGCACTTCTCACCTAGGTGAATCTAGAAATAATCTATCAGTTTGCGTAAAGATTTTAAGTTTCTACAATGCCTTTAAAATTTGAAGACAGCTTTTCTACTAGAGCAGCCAGTGATAATATTTGTCTTTCTATGAATGGTGAAATATTGTACATGGAAACAGTTGACGTTCTTAGGCTGAAGAGAAGTAATTCCTCCAGACAGTCTATTGACATGTACTTTCAAACACTGATGCACCATGCTTCTGGAGCACATGATAGATGGTTAAATAAGGACATTTAAGGAGATGAATTTGGGGTTTAGATGTCTATCCCTCATTGTCAGTTATGTGATTTTTCTCTTAATCTCTTGCATGGTACATAGGTACAAACACAGGATCTTTGTACACTGAGGGGTAAATCCATGTGCACATTCACATACACGTGTGTATTGTCCTTTGTCTTCTGCAGAATGCCAAACTAGAACGTGAGGGTTTTATTCAAGTAATGATGGGCCAGCTTCTCTGGAAAGCTTCATAAAGCGTACCTTGAAATAAGTATTGGATACCTTAGTGAATTCAAATACTCTCTAATCAAACTGAAATTGGAGGCATTGCTGCTTTTTTTTTCAGGACTGAGCAATTGAATTTGAACTGTCTGTTCAAGGGTCTGAAATTATCTGAGAATTCAGACTCTCATTCTGCCCTACTGTAAGTGTTAACAGTCTTCCCTCTAGTTTGAGTTAATGAGAATTGCATAGCATCATCTACAAAAGTGCAGTTTGTAGGGATTAAATCGATAGGAAGGAGTGGTTATTAGCTGTCTCTTTAGTTAAGTTTCCTATCTGCCCTGTGTTTTTGCCTACCCAGTAATTTCACACATCGAATGAGCAGTAGAAATACTGTTGCCCTGCAAGACCGAGTGGTTGCACCTTCTGGCACAATGCCACAATGCCAGATCTGCTCTGTTTCTGACAATGCTGCAGAAAGTCAAATGTCATCATAGAGTGCCTAATACCATATCCATGAAGGGCTATGCCACTATTTGATGCAAAAAAATGGGGGAGTTCTGAATTTAAAGATCGTATTTGCACACTCGTGAAAAAAAAGCTTACTGAAAAACCTTGGAGATCGTATGTATGCTCGTGCCTCATCCTGCTTGATATTAGACACTGTGTTTGTTTAAATTGCACAACGTACTGATCCCACCATGTACCGACTGTTTCCTCATGTTATCCGTCTGGATCTCTTGTCATGCCTCTTCATGCATGTGTATTGAACAGTGAAGCCAAGTGATACTGGAATTGCTAATTCCATCCTCTGCTTCTGCAGGTCATTCATATTCTAGCTGTGCAAAAAATAAATAAATGGTTCTAACTTCAGGCCATACTTTGTCAGCATGTTTAACATTGTGGGTAAGCAGTTTGCACTAATATTTGATTTGGAGAAATTGCATTTCATTTCCTTGCTGATCAGCCATCTGAGTATTCTGCTTATCTGCTATATTATTTTTTTTCACAGGCAATAGTCATTGGTCTTGATGCTCAGCTGAATTCTCAGTACCAGGAGCTTTAGAGGCTAGGGGGTACAGATGAGTGCTGAGCAGAGATTTGTTGTCAACCTGCATGGCAGGCAAGAATTCAGGCCAAGCCAAACCAAACTAAACCTCTGTTTCTAAAATGCCATTGAAGTTTCAGTGCCTGGAATCCATTGCCAAGCTATGTGGCAACAGTTTAAGTGAGCAGGCCAGAAACTATTCCTAGGTGCAAGAGGAACAGCAAGCACATAAGCCCAGTGGAACTTCAATGCTTGTGTTCAGCACTGACAAACTCCAGGTCATGTTGGTTCCAGTTGCTAAGGACCTATTTCAATACTCAAGTAGGCGAGTGGGTGTTTTTCTTCCTCTGCTTTGGAATAGAACCAAGCCTTGTGGAAAACATTTTTCCCCCCTCTGAGTTTATGCTTGAAGTGTTACAATAATCCACATGCAATAAGGAAACACTATTGCCTGACAAACTACCCATGAGAGCCTTTGTGGTATTGAAACCTGATAGTGTTAGCATGGAGAATCCAGAAAGCATCACTGGACTTCTTTTCCTTAGGCATTTAGTGTCCACTGCAAGCTAATAATAATTGTAACCATTGAGAGCTTTGTATTTTCTTCTGTGCTTGTGAGAATATGTTTAGCATATCTTTAACAGACATCATGCTGTCTGTGTTAGTGTTACAAGTGAGACTTGTGTGCTGCAATCCTTGACTTATCCGAATTGTACTCAGATTTTTCTGGGTCACTTGTAAGAGTGGGGTTTTTTTAGTGGATACTTTGTCGTGTGAGCGTACAAAGCAGGAGGTTAATCCTCACTGGATCGAGGAACAGGCATACTTCAGTTTACTGCAAATGTTTGGGATCAAAGACCAGCTAGCAGAGAAAGCAAAGTCTTTCATAAGCCACATAGGTTTTGCCAAAATAATTTTTATCGAAGTCCTCTAGTTCTGCATTGAACTGTTCCAGATATCAAGTACAGCAATCTTTTTTTTTTTGTCATGCAAAATATCTCCTTGAGATAATTCAGTCCAAGAGTGAAGTTGTTTTCATACCCAGAGAAAATTGCTTGAAGTCTGGTCATTAGCATAGTTCAAAGCTGGAGCTGTTCTATAGATGTTTAGCATTTGGAGCAGTGCGTGGAACCAGTTGGGGATGAGAACACAATGTACTTCCAAAAAAGAAATCTTTCTGTTAAGCAGAGGATAAGTTAATTGCTGGGAATTTCTTTCTCAAATCCCAAGTGTTCTTTTTTTTCTTGCTAAAATTACAGAGATGTCTTCAGCCTCTTTAAATCTCAATATTAAAATGTTCGTATCAGTGAAATTTCTGACTCAAATGTCAGTTATTTGTGTTTTGATGAGCAATTCTTGGCTGACTAAAAGGAATCTGTAGGCTGCTATAATTTGTTTTAAACTTACTTGCTTGATAGGGCAAGCTGATTCATATTTTCCTTGCTAGGGTCATTCTTCATTTTCTTCGCCGTTATGTTATATAACCGCAATACTGCTAATGCATTTATGTAACATTAATTGTATTTTGCAGTGGAACAGATATTTGTGCAATGTGTAACTGTTACAGTATCCAGCTTCTCTTTATATTGGTTCTTTGACCAGTAAAATAGAACCCCTCTTCATGGCTTCACCTTGGTGAGCCTGAGGTGGATTATGAGGCTGATAGCGAAGATGATGGCAACAGCATTCAGGTTTTTATTAATTGGGTGGAAATAATCTGATGATTGGAAAATTGCACCTGCATGTGTCACTGGGAGACAGGACTCTGGGTCATTATGAGTGCCTGCTCAGGAGATACCCTGAAGCAGAAGGTCTCAGGGAAGCTACATCAGCCTCTTCAGCTGCACAGGCTGGAGCCCCATTTTTGGGACATGCCTTGTGGGCTGTAGGGCTGTTGTTGGCTCTGTTCATTGACACAGTGAGAGATACGCAACCAGACCTTCCCTGTCCTTTCTCAGGAACATGGGCTCAGCTAAAGTGCAAAGGGCTAAGCAGTTAGGGCAGAGTGAGCTTTCTGAAGAGCCCCTCAACATCTCCTGTGGATGATGGGGCTATAGCGAGGGTGTAGGTGCACTGGACAAGGCAATCTTTAGTTAGCTGTTGAGCTGTTTTTCTTCATCCAGTAGTAGTGTATCTCACCCGAAACCACTGTTAGAGAGCAGCATCCTCTGTGTGGATAATATATGACTGAGCATTATGAAGAATGATGTGTGACAAAGGTGTTCCAGATGTCACCAACATGTGGTGTTGAATACAAATGCTTTATCTTGATATAGCTGTTGCCTTTAAGTGAGTGACTCCTGCAGATGTGTTTGGGTTATGTTCAAAAGGAGTATTAAGTATTTACCTAATTCAAGTGTGTGAAGGCAAAGTAACCTCTGTGGGACATACTAGCACTTTAAGATGCGAGGAAACTGGTCACAGTGGGGAAAGTGCTACAGACCTGTGGGAGCAGTAGCTTTTTGAATTCCCTAAATTCACTCTTGGATTATTGAATTGTCATCTTAATTCTCTCCTGTGAATGATCCTTCTTCTGTCTGTACACTGTGTGGGATGTTGGTTGGGAGCAAAGGGAAACCTTTAAAAAAGCACTGACATCTGAACAGCGTGTGGTGAAATTTTTGCTGTAGAAAGTGCTAAGGAGGTCTCCAGGATCTGAGGCTCTTATCAAGACTTCATTTCTTCTGGAAACATCTTCAGCATTTGACAATGCCCTCTTCTGCCAATAGCCTGTACCTCAGGCTGCCAGACTTTCCTCTGGCACTTGTGCAATGTCTGATTCAACTGCTGTGATGGGCAGTATCTAGGAAAGAAGCAGCTGAATTGGAAAGAGCTACACGTCATTCAAAATAAGGTGTAATTTACTTGTCTCATGGGATTCATAGTGCTTGGTGGCTGATATCTCAAGTATCTTCCACTCCATAAACATGTTTATATTGAGGTTAACAGGGAAATTTATCCAGGTGAGGAAAGTATGTTTTGGAATATTTATCAGCTCAAAGCCTTTGGTCTCTCTTAGTAATTTGCTGTGTGTTCGTCCCTCCATCACCACAGCTTTTAACAAACAGGTTAGACAAACATCTGCCAGGAGTGGTTTAGACATTGCTGATCCTGCTTAGATGACCTTTTGGGGTCTATTTCATCCCTGTGCTCTCCGATACTGTGGCTTTCCAGGCTTACTCTTATGAGCTTCTAAAAATGTTTGAAGATTAATGGTTAGCAATGGAATTGCTACTTCCACAGAGCATTAAAGCAGCTGCAATACAATAGGATTGAAAATTGCCAGCAACTTAGTGTATATTGAATTTAGAGAAAGTAAATTGCTTCTTGTAAACTTTACTGCTGTGTAATTGTCTAACAATTTTTTTTAAGAATGTCCCCTGGGAACATAGAGGGGGTTTTGGTTTTTTTTTCCTGTTTTCTGGGAGCTAAACTGAAACTTCTAGGTAAATTACACAATGCTAGTTATATAAGGCAGCAAATAGATTTGTTATTTATGAATTTTATGTAAATAGTAGAAGTCTTGCAGCAACTGTCCTTGTCTCCAACAGGAGCCACAGAAATGAAATGCAGAAATGCCTGATCATATTCAGCTGTCCAAGTGAACAGAGTCAGGAGGCAGTTAACTGAAAGGCAATAGGACCACAGAACTCTGTTTGTAGCTGGATGCCCAAAGGTTTGTTTTCCCCCTAGAGACTTGCTCAGTGTTGCTAGTATTGCTATGTTACGTGACTTTTCTGTTCTTATCTGTGGTCCCCTCCACTCCCCTGTTGTTTAATCAGGGGTTTTCAGGTAAGGGCACATTACCACATCCATGAAAAATGTTTTGCAGCCATGTGATTTGGTAGTCAGTCATTACCTTACTATCAGATAAAGCCTATCTGATTCAAGCATTTTATTCACTGTTGAATAAACATTTCTGATAATTTTATTTTTTTAATGGGAAAAACTGAAAGAGTAAAGCTCAGATATTGCTCTTTGGAAGCATGCCAGTTTGGAAGGCGCCATCTTATTTCCTTCCAGTTCTCCAGCAGGATGCAGGTCAAATTTTTCCCTGCTTTGTGAAATCTTAGTGCCGTTCCTAGCTGTTGCTGATCCACTTCTTTCCATGTTTCTCAGTTGGTCACTCCAGGCTTAGCAAACCCGGCAAATAGGTGTTACTGTGAATTTGGGCAGATGTGGGCAGGATTAGATCAGATTTGTAATGCCTTTGAAGCAGGAGTCTAGTCAAATTAGGGAAAAGAAAAGGAAGGGGGAAGTACATAGCAGTGCTCTGTGCGTAGCCCAGGAGCTCTGATCTTCCTCAGATGCACCAACTGCCGTGTCTTTCCAGTCTGGTCTCCAGGTCTCTTCCTCCTGGTGAGTACCACCACACTCCTCAGTGAATACTACTGCTTTCAAAGAAAGGTAGTACTAACATGTAGCCCAACAGAAGCCAAGAAGAGCAGTACCAGCGGCCCTAAATCCTGCAAGTCATATCTGTGCAGGTGAGCTTGCAGTCTGATGGACATCCAGCTGCAGAATCAGGCTGGGGTTTGCTCCATCTGAGTAGCAGGGATGTTAGCTGTGCAGGCAAGAGCTTGACAAGCAAGAGTTGATGGGAAGAGAGATCGAAGCAGTATTTCCCAGCTGCTACTGTGAGTGGCCCTATCTTCTCTCCTCCTCCTCCTCATGTACAGCACCACAAGGTGTCGAGGATGTAATGATCGCTCTGCTCTCCTAGGGCTGAGGAGGAGGGAATCGTGTGCAAACTGAGGCCACCAAAGCAAATTGTTAGAAGCGTGGTTAGGCATACGGGAACATTTTTTAAAAAGAATGCAAAAATATAACTCCAAGTGACAGTGTCAAATTTTATCTCTGATGGGGGGGAAAAAAATCAATATGGAAAAAAGACTTTTTGTTCTTTTGAAGGAAGGATTTGGGAATTTAACACTTGTTCTTTCCTCCTTTCTCAGACATGTTCAAAAAAGAGATCTTCTGGGTTTTAGTTTTTTTAAAAAATTTTATTATTTTTTTAAATGTGGCAAAAGTATTTGAGGGGAGAGAAAGATGATTTTCCACACTTACATTTTTCTAAAGCTTTCCAAAACCTTTTTCCAGCAAGAGAAAAAAAAAGGAATTTTTTTCCATGATAATTTCCTTTTCTCAAATCTTCTCTTTTAACTACATTTGCTTCAGCTTTTTAAATAAGGAAAAGCTTTTCAGGGAAAAAATATCTACTTTTCTTGTTAAGGTTTGACAGAAAACCTTCAACAATTTTGGCTGGAATGATAAATATCATCACCAATGTTTCCTTTTTCTTTATTCATTGCAATTCTGTCTGTGAGTCAGCTTATTCTTTCAGCAGCATTGAATTAGTAGAGGTGGCTGGCTTTCTTGCATTGATGGCAGAACTGCTCTTTTAATCTGATTTTTCCTGGGACAATGGGTTAGTACAAATATATAAAGAAAATAAGATTTCATAAATGCTTAAAATGAACAACTTCATCAATTTAAAAGCTATGATGTACAGAATGCATCCTTAATTATTTCTTGCAACCACTACATTCAAGGTTCCCTGACTGCTTTCATTCAAACCCCTTCTGTTAGTTGGCCACAATCATCTGTAACTTTCACCCTTGTCCAAAATCTTTCAGTCTTGATTTCTGTACAAATCCTGCATGATACCTGGAGTCTAATGTCTCCCTTTTCCATTCTAGCAGTCAAGCTGCAGTTCTTTTTTCTGGCATTTTAGTGCTGGTATGATGCAATGAGATGATAATTTCTTTACCACAGTTAGAAGTTATGTGGGAACACGTATAACAAATCCATTACACGGGACTGGAGACAGGAGTGAAGTGTTGACAAAGGGCAGGGCTTCACGATAGTGTTTGTGTTAGCTCATTCTGCTGCTGGTAAAATTCGATTTGCCATTTCCATAAACTGGGTCCGCATCCAGGTTAGTGATTGCAATCAGGCTGGCTGGCATTAGTGCTGAAGAGTATTGTCTTTAGAGAGATAGGCTGGGCTGATTGTTACATGGGATGGTTAAATTCAGGTTGGATAAACAATGAGCCCCAAGGCAAGACAAAAGTGCTTGTGTTTTTTTCTTCTTTTTTCTTTTTTGTGTTTTCCATAAACTGCTACAACACTCCTCAGCATGTTGAGTGTTCTCAATGTGAATAAAAGCCTAATCTCTGAATGAAACTTCTGAAAAAAGAAGTACCAGTCAAAGGACATCTCTTGAAAAGAGAAGTGGCTTTGAGGGTTTTCATGCAAAGAATCTTCATGATGTTTGTCATTCCAAAAAGGTAGCAATACTCTAAAATATATTGAATATATTTAATGTTCACACCACAGAGCATTGCACCATCTTGTGCACCTCTAGGTTCTGTGTACCTCGGTCTTCTTGTCTGCTGAAGGGGATAATGTTATTTGCTGGCATCCACAGTGATTAGAGATTGCTGTGAGCACACTAAACACGCCAAACCACAGATGTTAATGAAGTTTTACAAATCCAAAACCTGAACTCACTGCAGTGATATTTTTAAGACAGTATATAAAGACTTGGTGAAATCAAGAGACTCTAGAAACTGGCTTGTTTCTATTTCCCGAGGGATTGCCTTGGAAATCTTTTCCTTAATTGCTGTTCTTGGATGAGAAGACTTTCAGTATGTTTGTCTAACTCGGGCAGGTAGGGAGTATGGTGATCTTTCTTTTACAAATGGTTCTTTGAAAGGTGATAGATGATCTACTGAGGGACAAACCAGATAGGAATCTGAAGTCACATGGCAGCTTTTCCTTGGAGTGATGAGGTCTCTTTTTGTTAACATTTGGTTGGTTGTGTAGTTCATCAGGTTGGGTCAGATGGGTGTATCTGATCTCTGACAGTGGAAAAGCATCTGTTGTGTGGTGACCAAGGTGTAACAAAGCCTCTAATCAGGTGAGAGAGTGCTGGTGGACAGGTGCTTTCCTGTGTCCTCCAACATCTGTAAACTCCAGGGCTCTTAAAGGAAGTTTACACAAAAGTTCAATACACAAATTTCTTTCTTTTTTTTTCTCCGCTGTCTCCCCCAGCTCCTTTGAAAAACTGTCCTTTGAAAATATACCTGTGAAGCTGATAAAACATAACAGAGATCACTGGCTTTTTGTCAGAACAAGTTTTTTTCTTTTCTTTTTTTTTTACCAAATATTTCCCTTCATTTTTGCATTTGCTCAAAGCCAGGAGTGTGTGTGTGTCTGTAGTTGTGTCTCTCAAAGATACAATCACCTACAAAACATCTCCTTAAATAAACAGCCCCCTCCTACAAGGCAGGTATGCTGAGGGTCAAAAAGGTAAGCTCTAGATTTTTTTTTTCCTCCTGCAGTTGGAAATTTCCTATGTGAGATTTGCCTACATACACATTCACGTATACATAGCCTGGCTTATATAATACATATAAAATCTGCCTATATAAATCTGACTATAACTTTTAGCTAAAAGTCTATACCCATATATTTATGTACACATATATGTGTGCACATATATATGGCTTTTCCTGCTAAGCTGTAGGCAACCCCTGGTAGATGCAAACCAAACCAAATAACTCCCCAGACAGCCTTACAAGAATGCAAAGTCTGTTAACGTATTAAGTGGATGGAGTAAAAGAGGTCACAATTTATTGTTTGCTCTTGGCTTGCTTGCTCAGTTTTGCCAGGGTGGAGAGCTGTGGGGCAGACTTGGAATGCAAAGTAACTGTTAGAAAAAGTCCCTGAAAGCACAGGAATTAAGGGTGAGCATCTCGGGATCTGCCTGTGAGCAGGAGCATTGTTTTTTTTTAGCAAAGAAGTGTCAGCTTCTGGAATATGCTCCTCTTCATACTTGTTCAGGAGCTCACATCTGTGTATATTGGGCCACTCCAAAACGCTTTGTTTCCCAGTGTCACTGGCAGCACCTGCCAGCAAGAGCATGTTGGCACATGGAGCACGAGCACATCAAGCTCTGATGACTACACCAGCAAGAGCTGCTGTATTTGTTTCTGTCCAAGCAGAGACACCCAGACATTCATCTGTGAGTGCCATGGCAAACATAAGGGGGTATTTATTACCATACTAGTCACTGGAGAGAGCCAAACCATTCTGCTGGGGAGCTGGGCATGCGAACAAACCCCACTGTGGTATGTGCACTCCACTCAGTGCTTCAGGAGGTTGTTTAGAAATCTCGAAAGGAGTAGAGAGTGGATTGCTGAAGCCTGTGTAACATCTGTAGTTTATATGATGTTACTTGGACAGCGGGGTCAGATAGAAAGGTAGGAGAGCAGGAGTGGTAAATCACTGAACACTTGGCTATTCTGAGAGGAACATGAAATGAGCTTGTAAACATCTGTGTAAATGTTTTACATTAACATTCATGTTAATATGAAGGGCTGCAATGAGCAGTTATACCTGAACAATCTCATCAGACCTGTTAGAGCTGGACTGCTCTGCCTGAGCATAGTTTAGCTCACTTGCTGTTACTGAGTTGTATCAGGAGTTATCAGAGGGCTATGGAAGGAGGTGCTCAGCTGAGCAGCTATGTGCAATCCCTTCCCATCAGCACAGGGATCCCTGGAAAATGTGTTTTATTTGATTGCTGCCAGTCAAAAACAAGAACTGAGGAGATGGGAATGCGGAGGGAGCAGGGAAGTGGTGCTAGGAGCTGCGCTATGTCCAGGGAGTTGCAGTAATTATGTTTTCCAATTCAACAGCTCAGGATAAAAAACTGAGATTTTCATTCCTGTGCATGTGCAAGTGTCCCCTTTCCTCTTAAGAAGGAGTAAGGGTGTAGTCCTTATTTTCCTTATTGACAGAGGGATTTGGAACTGCTGGAGGTCGGCATTTGTCTGGGCAATTTAACCCCTGTTTCTTATAAAGCAAGGGCCAACAGAGAAGTAAGAAATGAAAATCTAAAAGAAAACTGCAAAGATAGCTTTGCTCCCCTCTCTCCCCTGAAACTTAATTTGTTATTGGGGGAAGCTGGGAGACTTCTCCCTCGGTGAGAAGGCAGGAGAACATCTCTTTTCACATCACTTGTGCAAGAATATGCTCAAACCTTTCTGATTTTTCAGGTTATTTGTGAGTATTGGTAAGGCTGGTGCTTGTCAAGCAATGACTGGTGTGTGACACTTCTCCACAGCAGTTTACTTCAAAATTTGAATGTTTTTTTGTCGACAGAACATCTGTGGTGGTGAAGAGGAAGAATAACCTGAATAAATCAGTCTGAGTAGCACACAGCATCCTTTCTAGAGCTTGAACAGTCAAAAAATCCAGAACTCAGTTATGCTTGTTTTCATGCCAAATTTAATGCCACTGATTTCAAGTTATTCCTCATTTTCTGTGTAAATGAGGGAAGAATTGGAAAAACTTCTAGTAACATCTTACTAAGTGAGTAGGAGGTAATAAAATACAGGGGATAAATGCCTTCAAAAGAAAAAGAAATGGCACGTTAGGTTGTTTCTCTGGAAGAACAAATAGCCTAGCAGCTGTCAGTGTCTGAAAGTTGTATCCAGGTACTTTTAGGAGACAACATTTTGGTTTGAAGTGGTGGACTGAACCTTGGAACAAGTTGAAGGCACACTGGTCAGTTCTTGATTCTTTCGAATCTAGATCACAAGCTCTTCCAGAAAACACGAGTGAGTTAAATGCAAACTTTTGATTTAATAGTAGCATGAAATACAATGATTTATGAGATACTGGAGGTCAAAAGTAGTAATCTGGAAGCTTTTTTTTCAACATAAGGCCTGTGCATCTGTAAATGAAGTCTCTTAGGTGGACCAAAGCTAAGGAAAATAAGAGGAAAATGAAATGCAAGTTGAGAAGTAAAGAATTAAATTGTATTACCACATCCCTGCTTGAAATCTGTGAAGTTTCATTGTTGTTTGGCTGGATCCAAGGCTACATGAGTAAAAATCTTACCTTGTAACATCTTGTACCATCTAGTAAGTTCACAGTTATTATTTGGGCAATTTGAAACCAGAGGTGTTGCACTAGATAAATGACATCTATCAAACAGCAGGGTGACTTTACAGTGACAGGCGTATTCTAGTTAATATCAGTCCAAATAATGGTTATTGGCAAGGTCAACTCTCCTAGCTCCTTACAAAAACCAAGGCTGCTAACATAGTTCTACCACTGGACCTTAAGCTCATTCAGGGTATCCAGACAACCTCCTTCCCCCAGAGCATGGATGGGGACCACTCTCCATCGCTGCTGAGCACTCCTTGCCTCCCCTTGTGTTGAGGAGAGCTGCAGGCATGCTTGTGCTTGCAAGTAGTGTGTTGCACAAGGGGGCTCCTGGCATGACAGGACTTGTATATACTGTCCAGCCAGCAATCCTCTCAAATCACTCGGTCACCTATAAGACTTTACTTTTGCTATGATACAACGTGTAGACGACTGTAAGGACCTGCCAAATTCAATTTATTAGGAAGGAAAGTTTTAAGTGGTGTACAGGAAAGCACCACTGCCCCACATCAGAGAAACATAAACAGAGAATAAGCCTCAAGCTTTTTTGGTATGGGAAGCCTGGAGATACGAAACATCACTCAGTGACAACTACAAGTTGTTCCTATGTAAGTGGGTTATTATAAGGCTGAAATGAGACTCCTGAGGCATCAAAATAACACCAAAAGCAATCTTGGAAAAGGTGGGAGTGGTGCTGTACACCCTCATCACTTTCACAAAAATGCATCTTCAAGGAAGAGAATATATTAAAAAATGCTGAGCCTTTGGAAGGAAGCAAGTGCCTCAGGAGAAATTTTACAAATGGAGCTCACTTGACAAGAAAAAACTGACTTTTCTTGACCCAAACATGATATCACTATCTGGAATCTTGTTACAGCAACGTGCTTTTCATAACCAACAATATATGCAGCACACTCTACATTTAAAGGTGTCCCAGTTGCTGCCTGGGTGCTGATCACCATACTCCTGCTTGAATTGACTTGTGGTGTGGACTTCAATGGGATCTCACCTGTTTGTCCCTGTAGAGAATTTCGCCTGTGGGTTTTACTCAAGACACTTGAAGGTTGCTTTGAATCTGTCTTTCTGGAGCTTGGAGTTTTAATTGCTGTGCTTTGAGTGGATTTACTGGAGGGGGGAGAACTCCATGCTTTAAAATTGAAGGCATCCTCCGCCTGCTTAAATTAAAATACACAAGATGTAACAACTCAGGAGTAATTAATTTTAATAATAATATTAGCTAGTTATTTCAGCAGCAAGTCTGAGTGGAGGTGCCAGATCATGCAGCCGTTCTTCATCATCTGTGATCTGATGCAGGCACTAAACTGATTTTGCTGGAGCTTGGCTGACTTGCATGGACTGAAGAGTTGGTCTGTGGCATCTCCTGTGGCTTCTCCTTTGAAACCTCAATCATACCTTTGCTCAGCTGTGCTGATTCTGCTCACCTTTTCCTTTCATGTGCTTGCCACAGTCTCTCCTTTCCCATCTGAACAAGACACAGTGCTCATTGTAGGATAGTGCTGTGTTCATGTACCGTACCAGCTCAAGATTTCGGATGGTCAACAGTAGGGCATCCACAATGCCAAATTTAAGATGAGAGGGAGATTTTGGCTGTAAATCTGAGATGTGTCTGAGTGAGCAAGTCAGCTTAGTGTTCAGTATCATTTAAGTGGAGGCATTCTTTTTCCCTCTTGTCCTACCACTTTCACACCTGTAAGCAAGAGGACTTTTTGCTTTCAGTAGCTGTGGTGGAGGATCTTAATATCTTATTCTCGATAGAGAAAGGAGGGGGTTGGTTATCACTTCACCCCATCTACAAAGTCTGGCCTGCTAACATTGTTGTTTATGAATTTGAGTGTGAGAATATATTTCACAGCTTGTATGAGACTTCGCTACTTTGAGTGTTGAGTTCTTGTGGTGGTTGGTGATGCAATCGTGTTGGGAAGGTGCAGCTCCAGGCAGAGCAACTTTCCTTTGAACTCCTCCTGTTAAAGCTATTAAAAATAGGTCAGAGTAGAGAAAAGTAGGTCTAGTTTTCAAGAATATATTAAGCTAATCCATTTTGTATTGTAAACTGGTACACGATCAAGACAATAGTGATAGAGCCTGTCTCATGAATATTAACAGATTTTCTCAGTCATAACAAGTTGAATACACAAAATACAGTTTGATACACCAGGTGAGAAAGATGACATTTTCCATAGCTAATTCTTTACATAGCAAATTCCAATTTTCCTCTTTCCCCTCCACACCCTAAAAAAAAAAACCAAAACAAAACCAAAACAACAACAAAAAAAATGGTCTGGCTGCCAGTTTCTGGCTTTAATGGATTACTTTGCACAATGATAAATTAAAAAAGAAATCCCACAATGGGAAATCAAGATGAGCAGGTAAGCAGAGATTTCAGAGATATAAAGGAGGATTATTATAAACTAAGCCAATGCGTGAAAATTATGACTACTGGATGCAGAGAAATAAATTGTTTGGAGCTACTGTCTGAATGACATTAAGGATATTGATTAACCAAAATGATGTATGAATAACTTCTATGAGACTCGCACACAAGGACGGAGTAGTTAGTTCATTATGTTGGGTTATACTTTTGCCCTGTGCCAAATCAGTGTTACATGAATGAGCTCAGCTTAGTTGATTTTCATTTGTATTCATGGAAGTGGTATCTCATAATTTCTGTATGTTTTACCCTCCTTCTGTCTCCATGGAAGTGCAAACCAATTTTTTCAGAAGCATCTAAGAAATGCAAGAGACTTGAAATCCATCAGTGGGATTTAGATACTTATGAGGCTTGTGAAAACTTCATTCAAGTTCTTTTCTCATTTCAGAGGAAGGTGCTTCAGGGTGCTGGAAGAGATTTGTGGTGGCTTCCATCTTGTTCCTCCATGCTAATTAGAGAAAAAAACCCCACACCCAGAATTCTTGTTTGTCTTAACTGGGCTCAAAAACTCTTCCTTGTGGCCTTGTGCATGCTTTTCCTCTGAGGGGATCCAAGATGAAGGTATGGAGGGAAGAAGGAAGACAGGCAAGTGAGTGCATGCTGCAGAGGTTCATACTCTGGTCCGGAGGAGGTCACATAACCTGAGATGTCTTTAGCTGTGTTATGTGGCAGCTAGGGTAGCACCACCCACAGTCAAGGATAAAAAAGGAGGAGTCCATGAGGCATAACAAAAAGCCAGGTATACCTCTCTTCTTCCAGAGAAGTAAAATCCAAACACATCCCCTGCAGCTGTGATAAAAAGGAAGCAAGGTTTCCAAGGAATCAAATTGGCCCAGTGCTCTTTGTTTATCCCAGGGCTGATATGAAGGTACTTTACTGTGCTTGGTGGGGATACCTTAGAGTGATGTGTGTAGTAATGGGGACCCAGTTTGGGGCCACATCAGTAAATAAGTGATGCATTCTTAAAATCACTTTGAGGGTTGGTGTTAGATTTGGATACCCTGGAGTAACTTAAGCACCCCTCTAATGGACTGTGTGCTTTGAACTGATAATCAAACATATGTATTTAATTTTTTAGATTATGTCACTATTTTCCTTTCCAAATATACAGCAAGTGGTGTCAAAAAAACCCCACAAACAATTGAAAAACCAGACCAAACACCTCTTTCCCCTTGCATGACTGCAGAACTTGAGTTTTCAGTGAGGATGAGTTTTGCTAGAAGCATAATCCTAAGGTACTTTCCAGAAATGCCAGCTATTGTTTGACGCATTGCTTTAATTTGTTGTGGCCATTATGGTTGCTGTGATATTCTCGGAGCTCTCAAGGGATGACCCTGACCTGTGTTTGAGCATGGCCAGTTCAGGCATCTTTTTGGTAGGGCTAGCAGAATTAAATTTGCTGGCCCAAGGTAAAAGAGCTAATGCCTGTCTGCTCCTGCCACCAAGCTGGGGAAGTGCCCTGAAGAAAACCCAGGCTGGCTGCTGCTCATTCTTTTGTGTGATGAGGAATTTGGGGGAAGTAACAGCTGTTTCAGGAAGGCTGCTCTTTCCCCTCCTTGCCCCTGTGTGATGGTAGTTCGTACCCCTCTACACCCCCTCTCCATGCCCACACAGCAAGCTTGGGAATCTGCTGCCTTGAGGATCTCTATTACCTGGGCTCAGTGAAAACACTTACTAATCCTCACCACACCACGGATGTCTTGAAAAGGCTTGGATGAGTTGTGTTGCTTAGCATGACCATAACCTGCCCCAGAAGCTCTGGTATGCCCATGTCTTCTCTCTCACCTTGCAGGGGGAGAGAAGAGGAGGTTTGTGTAATGACCGTGCTGTTGAATGAGCTAAACACGGGGATTTTTGTTCTTTTTCCAAACTCCTAGATTGCCCCAGAACATCATTGCCCCTCAGATATCTGGGGGAGGGGAGAGAGAGGCAGGTTTCCTGCCAGTAATTATTCTATGTAGGCTAAGCAGAGGAAAACTTGAGAGAGGAGAAGGCAGTGCAGGGGATTATCTCACCGAGGCACAGACAAAATGCAGATGCCAGAGCCTTGCTTGGAGCCAGCTGGCCCCTTAGCTGGTTTGCTGTAGGGCTCCCTCCAGCTGAAAATCAGCCTGCTGTACTTTTCCCCTTTTATTTGAGACCCAGCAAGCGGCTGAACGCTGGATGGCACGGCAAGGGCCTCACTCCCACCTTGCAGATTAAAGGCTCCTGCCTGAGTGAGTCCAGAGACAGCAAGAGTAGAACTACTTCATCTCGTGTTGGCCGTGGTGGCTTCGTTCCCTGGGAGGCTGCCTTCCAGGGACTTTGCAGTAAACAATAAAATGGTGAAACAGAGCTAGACTTAATGGTTCTTAATTGAGCAGATCTCCCCTGGAATGAGTGGGTTGTTTACTGCTTTGCAGCCCGCAGACTTTGACCCAGCATTCGTTTTCAGACTCCTGTTTTCTCTGCTTGAGTTTGAAGGAAAAAAAAAAAATGAAAGAAAAGGAAAGCAAACAGGAATCGTAGAGGGAATTTTGGGCTGAATTCTGCTCCCCGGTGCTTTTTCAATGTTTCCAGTGGATTGCAAAGGAACAAGGAGATTTTTGTGGTGTGAGGAGTTCTCACCCAGCATAGAATCAGCCTACCTGACTCCCATTCTACCTCCATTTCTGCAGCATCCCCTGTAGAGGATAGGGAAGAAGTAGGTGCAACTGGAACATGGTGCATAGGGCACTTAGAGAGCTTGGCTGCCAGGCAGGCATTTCAGAGCCATTCCCACCCATCAGCAGCCCTGAGATGGACAGATGATCTTGGGACACATGGAGAACATAGCTCGCTGTTTTTGAGGTGGGATTGGATCTTCATAGCACTTACTAATTACAATTTGTTGAGCATGAGAAAGAAACAGCAGGCAAAAGAACAGAACAGGGGGTGGGATAAAATTTATGTGATTGAGATATCTCTAAGTTTTGCCTAGAAGAAGTTTTCTTTGCATAGGAAATATGGATTAATCTGAATCTTAATCTGCCTGAAATGGTTTGGTTTTGCTCTCATGACCACGAGAATCAAAGTTCCCCATTACCCCAAGCAATCTAGACAATAGGAAGCAGATAATGGGACATTTCTGTCACCACTAAGGAGAGCTCCCATTAAATTGCTTGTGGGTCTTTGGAAAGGTCAGTCAAAGCTTAAGCAACCCCCTGTTGTTTGACAACATCAGAGCTCAAACACCATGATCCTGGAGAACCCTGCTCTTTGAAAAAGGGGGATGTTTAATTACCTTTTGAAAGCTGGCAGCAGGACAGGATGCGAGGATGTTTTCTTTCTTTTGTGTCAGCTGAACAAGTTACTATTTTGGTACATGAGAGCAAGTAACCCACCGCACTAGAGGAGACTGTGCCTTCCTCTGACCTGCTGTTGGGAGAAAAGCAAAGGCAGGAGGATATTAGTGAAGGTGAGCCTGCTGCAGGAAGGAAGCCTTGACACAAAAATGTTTGTGGAAGTGGAGGAGGAGGATCCTGATGCCTTTCTTAATGCTGTATTGGCATGTCGATTCCGTTTGCCTTTAAATATATACATATTTATTGGCCTTGCTTTGCAGGAAGACATCGGTGCAGTCGCAGGAAATCGACTGCTGTCACTTTAACGAACTTTGCTTTCATCATCAAAGAACTGGCAAACTGTTGCAGGAGTTTTAATTTTTGAAATTGCAATGCATCTGCTCCCTCCCAGGGGCAGTAGTCTTTCACAGTGCTTTGTTTATTCTCTTCAACTACATCTCTCTTCTTTTTCTTTATTTTTTCTGGAGTTTGGATTTGTGGCATCTAAACAAGCTAAACAGAAACTGTGCCTCAGGGAGAAACATTCTCTTAAGTAATTGAAAATAAACTTGGATGGCATGCCTGGTGTATTATGCACACTCAGCTGTGCACATGGTGGGAATGGAGCATTAGACATGGTAGCTACCACTATAAAGTGAATGTAAATGCATGTGTTACATAATGCTTGTGGTGGAGATAAAAGAGATGTATATGAGGAAAAGATCATTTGGTTTGGGTATCTCTGGCCAAGCCTGGCCAAGAGGTGGAGTATCCTTCATCCTAATTTCATGTACAGTACTTGTAGTAAGAACAAGCCCTTACTGTGCTTGTCCTTCCTTCCATCAGAATTCACAGGGATTTTTTGTTGCCTTGGTGGAAGAGCCTGGTGGAGCAGTGCCTAGGGGTTGTGGTTGAACACAAAATCTGAAGCAGGTGTGTCTTACCCAGGGCATGTTGTCTGATCAGCAGGCACACCAGTTCAGTGAAGAAGGGAAGAGTTTGGGCCTACTAAAGGTTTTGTAGGGCAGGTGTAGCCTTGTACAGACATGATGGTCAATTGAAAGTCTGGCTAGGAACAAAAGTTGATGCTACAGATGTGAGAGGTATTTATCCATGGTGTGATATATACAACACTGGAGTGAAAGAATCAGACCTAGGTTTGATGTAGCTGTGGTTTTATCTAATAATGACTAAAAGACATGGTTGTCTTGAAGTCTATAGTCTTCAGCTACGTACTGGTTTTGGCTGGGATAGAGTTAATTTTCTTCATAGTAGCTGGTATGGGGCTCTGTTTTGGATTTGTGCTGTAAACAGTGTTGATAACACAGGGATATTTTAGTTATTGCTGAGCAGTGCTTGCACAGAGCCAAGGTCTTTTCTGCTTCTGACCCTATCCCACCAGTGAGTAGGCTGGGAGTGCACAAGAAGGTTGAGAGAGGACACAGCTGGGACAGCTGACCCCAACTGACCAAAGGGATATTCCAGACCATATGATGCCATACCCAGCAATAAAAGCTGCAGCGAAGGAGGAGGGAGGGGGCAGAAGACATTTGGAGTTAGGGCATTTGTCTTCTCGCGTAACTGTTATGTGTGATGGAGCTTTGCTTTCCTGGAGATGTCTGATGGGAAGTAGTGAATTCCTTATTTTGCTTTGCTTGCATACACACAGCTTTTGCTTTACCAACTGAACTGTCTTTATCTCAACCCCATGAGTTTTTGCCCTTTTAACCTTCCATTCTTTCCCTCACCTCGCTGTGGGAGCAGTGAGTGAGCAGCTGTGTGTGACTGACCTGTCTACTGGGGTTAAACCACGACAGGCTGGTAGACCACAATGTTCATTGGATGTTGCTAAACTTCTGAAGATCCATTTACCCAGGTAGCCTAGAGCTCCTGTGCCTTCAGTAGCCATTGTCTCTGGTGCTAATGGTTAGCTTTGCTGTGGCCAGGCAAAACAAGTGATTAAGAAATTAAGCAATATTAGGAAAGGTCAGCCATGCGTCAACTGTTCATCACCCTTCACCATACCGTGCACATGCAATGACCAGTCTTGGAGGCTCCAGGCATGATAGGTCTTGGCAGCCTGGATGTGGCCACACCTGAGCTTGCTCAGCTGGACTCCAAGGGCAGCTTGGAAACCCTGGCCCATACAGCTGCTCCTTATGCTTGGAGGTGCTGTGGGTGTTCTTACTGAAAACTGTCCTGCTGATGGTCGTTTTGGCTGGTATGAAGCAAGGACTGGAAACAGCTTGAAGGATGAGGTGGTTGGGCAGTGTATTTCCCTTGATTGGAAATGTGGCATTAGCGATGCCTGGATGATTAGTTTCAATGCCACATATTAGGCAGAGAGATATTGGCTAAGACAGGTAAGCAGTGCTAATTACATACTGAAAGAATGCTGCAATGTTAATAGGTGGAAACAGGCATGTCAACCTCTCAGATCTGTTGTTGCTGCTCAGTGCTAGTGCAGGTTTATTCTTTCTGCTACTGTGCAACTCTGGCTTCATGCACCTGTGACAATGCCTTTTTCTTCATGTCCTCAGCAAATATCACTGAGAAAAAGAAAATACTCAGCATTTGACAGTATGTATTGGATCCCATGCATCTGATCAAGAGGTGATGTAATTGCGTATGAGGAGTTGTTCTGTATTATTTAAAACATTCAGTGTAACACCTATTCTTGATATTACAGACCAGTCTTCTATAAATGCTTGGCACATACTTTGAGAGAAAGAAGACTGAAAGGTACCATTTTAGATTGCTTCAACCTTGTTTGACAACTAATTGGCTTCTTACCAAAAGTGAAAACAATAGGCACCTATTTTCAGCTGGGAAAAACACACTCAGTATGTTCCCTGGGCAAGATAAAGCACTGAAGCAGCATGACACAAAGTGCTCCAAGCTCCGTCCATGGCTTTTCTTTTTTTTTAACAGATCTGCTGACCAACTTACCTCTTTTTCTCCCACATCTTCACTCTTCTAAGGCATTGACAACTGACTGAAGTTATGTTTTCCTATAGTCTAGATTTTTCTTTTGCACTAGCCGAGGGTCTATGTGCATGTTGCTTCTTGAGAACAGACATAGAGCTGTGTGTGTTACTAAAGGAGATAAGTCTCCACAGACTTGGTGAGAAGTTGGGAATTCCTGGCATGATGAAAAAATGTTGCTAGCTAGACTGAAAATGAAATCTTAGAAAAATGTTTGACATGTTTCCAGCTGTTATTGTTTCCTTGGTGCACACTGTTGCTATGTATAATATGTAGAAACTGGTGAGAATAAATCAAATCTCTAGAAAGATTATCCATACTTCAAATGCTAGCTGCTCTAATTGAAAGAGGAGTGGTAACTCATCTCCACGTATGCCAGTGGGTAAAAGAGAACAGTCATTCAACCTTTGCACACTTGCACAGAAGTGTTCGAAATATACTTCTCACACATGACTAAAGTTGGAAAAGATTTTTCAAAATCTCTGTTTGTGGGATGAAAATGTGTGTGTTTATTCTGTTAGAATATTTTACAGTCTTCCTTTTAGTTATTCTTTGTAAATGTATCAGTTCCTACTAAGCTCAGTCCAGGCAGAATGTATGAGTGCAGAGCCAAAAACCAAAGTCAAGGTAGTTCCTGCTGCAAGCACCCTTTGCATAATCTTTATGTTCTTGAATTTAAGTTTCCTTCCCCAGTGGAACAATTCTGATATGTCTTTATTTTATCCCTTAGCCCTCCACCCTCGCTTGTCTTTGTTACCCATAGCAGCACATGAAGGAGATGCTTTTAAATCCTCAAGCCCACAGGCTTCCAAGAGTATATATAGCTATGAGTCTCTTAGTCCTACACTAGCATCCTTCTGGGAAGGAAGTATAGTAGAAGAGAAGGAGCTTTATAAAGGAGAGGTGGCTGGATCCCACCACCCATGGCTCCCTGGCAGGTGGGGAGAGCATGCAGTGTCCCTGCCATCCAACTGTTTAGGATTGTTTATCTTACACTCCTCATGTTTTGTTGAGTCAGTGGTGATGCATAAGATACAACTGGTTTTGACTTCCAGGTAGACAAAGCCTATGGAGCAACCAGAAAGAATCCCAACCATTTGTTTCTGGCAGAGTGCTAAATAAACAGTAGCAACACCTACCTGTGTGGGTGGCAATTAATCACATCAATCAACCAGATCAGCTAGCAAAGCTTTTTTTTCCTTTTCTTTGCTTTTGTTGCCTATCTCCTCCCACCCGCTTGTTTCCTGGTGGTTACTCCTGGTGGCAGTAGGACTGGTGCTCAGCAGTAGGTCAAAAGCCATTACGCGGCTGGGTTGCGTAAACCTGGTGCCACCTCTTCTCTAATGACCTGACCATTTAATGCTCTCAGCTCAATTTAGCAGAAGACTCTCAGCCTGTCTTCAAGCATGGATTTCTTCTCTTTCTGGATTTCCTAGAGAAATGAGCCAAATTTACTGCCTGTGTGCTTCTAGACTTGTGTGTGCCTGTCCATCTGACCTACCCTCCTGGGAAGTTTGAACTCTTTGTTTTGTTTTAGCTAAATGTAGTGGAGGAGTAGAACTTTCAAAGCTAATCAGTTTCTACAACTTTTCTAAAATATATGTGCAGAGGAGAAAATAAGTTTGTCACAGGGAAAGGTACCATCACAAACTCTTCTTTCATTAGGCACCTGTAATCAAAATGGAACACAAGTATGTAGTTTTGTTTTCCAGGCTTCTGTTCTTTATTTAGCATTTTTTTTCAATAGAGAGGTGATTTAAATTTTTAATCAAAGCAAAAATAAGTTAGAAAAACCCCATTACTTCTCTTAAAATTGGAGGAATGTTGGAATGTTTCCTAGGTCCTCCAGCTTTTTTTTTAAAAAAAAGTATATATTAGACAAAGACTTGCTGATGTGAAATGGGAGAGACTGGAGGAACTGGTACCTACAGAGACATAGAGACTCCAAGGTGGAGTGACAGTGGCAGCTGATGGAGAAGAAAAGGTAACCTACTGGAGGAACTGGATATTTCTTTAAAGACCTGACTCCTGTCAGACACCAGTTTGCTCAGAAGTTGAAAACATTGAATAGTAAGCACCTTTATTTCTTGGTGAGTTGTTATTCTAAAATGCCTGAAACTTCTATGCAGAGGAGGCAATTAAATATTAAAAAAAAATAAATCTCAAGACTTGGACAATGCTCAGTTTTCCTTCCCACTTATGCTATTTTGTGTTTCTTAATTTTTGACTTCGTAATAGGATCTTAGGGCTGATTTTTGTCACAATATCTGTTAAGGGAGGAGCTGCTCCCCGAGCATTCACACACCACTCAGGGGGTTGCACGCACAGCACCCGAGACTTCAATTGCATGGACCAGAGTCCCCTTGCAGTGGGTGACTGCAGCGAGCTGACAAGTGCCCTCTTGACTCCTCGCTCACACACACACCCATTGTTGGGTGCTTTCTCCTCCTTCAGCCGTGACTCTGGGTTTCCCAGAGCAGTCTCAGGCATCGAATATTATATACAAAAATAATTTATTCAGATGGTACAGTCAGAAAAAATGGCTGGAGCTGGGTGTTTCCAGAGAGGGACCCCAGACAAAGAAATCAGACACTCTTCATGTGCCTTTTTGGTGCAATGGTGAATTCTGGTCTGGGGTCTTCTAACACCTTATTGGATTCTTTCTCTGTCTCCAGACAGGCCCTTGACTGTTCTTATCTTGTCAAGTCACAGCTTCTGCTGGTGGCTGAAGCCTCCTTATCTTCTGGTTTGTGCTCCTTGTGCACCTGCTCTCTGGCAGAGCACGGGGAGCTGAAAAGTCCTAGGCTTTGGATAAGCACTACTTAGCAACAACTAAAACATCAATGTGCTATCAACATTATTCTCATACTAAATCCAAAACACAGCACTGGACCAGCTACTATGAAGAAATTTAACACTATCTCAACCAAAAGCAGATCCAGCTAAGTAATAAACAAGCTGTGTACCAAATTGCACAGCATTATGCTGTAATCCCTGCATCCTAATGCTAAATGATTGACCCTGGGCAGTTAATTCTATTTAAAACTCACTGATTTAAGTGAAATATCTAGCATTTCTCAATATACACATGCCACCATTTTTCCTGGAGCTAAATTTAGCCCTTACTAGAATCAAGATCTTGGCTGTGTCTGACCTGGTGGGATTGAGCTCCCTGTTCAGATACCTTCCCTCTAGCCCTAATTCCACTTCCATGTTGAACACCTGATGGAAGAGCAATCTAACGGGATTTACATTTGGATTAAAGTAAATAATGTCAAAATATCCTTCTAAAGTTGTGCTTGCTTAGAATGGCTGCACCAAGCCAGACTAAGGGTTCCAGTTTATCTCCAAAGGGATTAAATGTGGGTGCCTGAGGAAAGAGTGTATGGATAAGGCAAGGAAGCAGTGATACTCTTCCAGACCCCTATTAATTTGTGGTTATGAGACTTCCTGAACCAGAGATGAAGTCTTTGTATAATTATGCAATGCTATGAAAAATTCCAGCTATAAAGCAATATCTTTTATTTGCATATTATAACATTAATTAATTATCCCGAAAGATCTCCCATTCTTGCCAGGAAACAGCTGTCTAAGCTGTTTTATCTCCCTGGCAGTGGTAATTGATTACTGCATAATAGGCTAATACCAGAACAAGAAGAAAATATGCAGTAAACGTGCAGGTGGGAAATTTTTGCCATCATCTGTAGCTGGGCAGGTAATAGTTTATTTCCATGCAGACAAAAAGCTGTGAGCAGTCTTAACTTGTCTGCAATATTCATGCATCTTTTGCATAAAGTTAGGCCAGTTTTGCAGCCAACCTGATTTGTGGGTATTCAGAGAATGTAAAATTGTGGTATTGTGTGGTCTTTGTGTGAAGCTGGAGGAAGTGCAAAGTTTCACTTGGTGGCTTAAGGTCACAAGAACCTCAGACTGGGAGACTCGAGGTGCATGTTCCCATCCAGCATGCAACCAAGGGAGAATTTCATGCTAACCTTGTCCACCATGGAGCTGTAATAGGCAGTTCAACTTGAGGGGCTGCAGAGATCATTTCTCAATAGCTTGCAGGTTATTTTTGAAACTCAATCCATTTAATTTCTTTAATGGCACTGGCAGCACTTGACATTGTGGAACATTGTCAGTTGTCAACTTGCAATACAGTGCACACAAGCTTTTAGTATATTAAATAGCTTATTTTAACTCTGCCTTAAAATGGAATCCTTTTGCATCTTTCATTTGATGTTCATTACATAGGAAACAACCATAAACTATGACCTTAGTCCTTGGCCCTAGTGGAAAGCATATTGAATAAATATCTCTCTTCATTGTGGTCCTTGGCAATAACAGGTTTAATTTAGTGAATTTAGAGTTGAAGTTTATTCCTGTGTGAGTCATAACAAAGACCGCATGTTCCTCAAAGCCTTCAAACTTCACTAGAGAGAAAAAATGGCCTAGATTAAAATACCTGATCTAAAGCATAGGAACCTCTCTGTCTACTGTATAGATTTTATAGTAGATCCAATTAATGCTACAGGGAAAAATAATATGGTCAGATGAAGAGTGGTGAAGTAATGGAGACTACAGCCAGGAAATTCCAGGTTTTTGTCTCTTCAGTGCTTTGTTAAAATGTCAGTTAAAATGTCAGTTGTTTTTCCAGTGATTTTAAAAATTTCTGTAATGTAGACAAACATCTAGCACCACTTGAATGGAAATGATTTATGCACTCATGGTATTTTAGACTCAATTTGCTATTCAGAGTTCAATTTTTTTTAAAAAAGAGCAAAACACTTAAATGGAAAAACCCCAACAAACCTCTGCTTTAAGAATAACTTCAATTACACAAGGGCTCAGCAACTTGTTTGAAGGAATATTGCATCCATGTTAAGTAAAAATCTTACAGTCTAGAAATTTCTTGTTGGAAAAATTTATAAAAACACCTACATGAGAATGCTTTAGCAGATTTTGTCCAATAACTGTGGATTCCTCCTTTCTTAGAAATGGAAGGCTACCAGAAGCTGCCAGTGATGAAGCTGGCCAGGTTGCATTGTCAGTTTCACTACTGTTCAGTCATTGACTTGTAGTTTCTCTCAAATACCTTTGGGCTTGTCTTCTCCCTTTGCTTTCACCTATATGTATTTTTTAGGGTAATTTGTTAAGTAAAGAATTGAGGATCTCCTGTCTGCAACACAGCATGCTGGGCTGCCATACTGCTGAACTAGCTTTTCTTATACCAGGTTTTTCTCACCAAGATTAGATGAAGTTGCTTACACTAAAAGGTTGATTGACTTCAGTGATTGACAGGAAGGCGAACAGGAGATTTGAAAGCTTCAGGACAGAAATCTCTTTACTAAATCAGGCATGTTCTGCTTTTTACAAAATTAGCTTGTCCAGCTCTAGCAGGGATTAACATTTTTTGCAACTCAGAGGATGGTGTACAAAAAAGAAATTCTTCGTGGTGTTATTAACAGCTACCAGTGCAAAAGTAGATTGTCATTTTTCATTTAAAAGAAACACTTGCACTTGCAATCTGACTTCGGCGAAGTAATTTTACTATGTTCAACTGTTAAAATATAAGATTAGAACCTAACAACTACATAAGTGTTAAAATGGCTAGCATTTACTTTACATCTTCTATGAGTTAAGAACTGCCTGTGATTTCTTTAACATTTTGTTCTCCCTTAAATTCCAATTCAACAAATTTCCACGTCAAAGTTTTGTCCACTGATCTAGCAGCAGTGTTTCTATTGAAAGATAAGTGTGTATTACTTCTGTTCACAATGGAGGGTTAAGGGAGTGCTACTTGGTCTAAATAACCAGTGATAAATGTGTTTTTCTTTCACTCTCTCCTCTTTCCCACCTTGTCCTCCAGCACATCCAGCAAAAGTGGTACTCTCTATAAGATCTCCACTTCTTGTCAACATGTAGAGCAGAAACGTAATGCAGATCTACAGTAACTACCAGAAATCACATTTAAGTGATGAAACTCCACCAACCACACAGCCCAAGAATAAGCGTATTTTCAGTCTATCAACCTCAGGTTTTTTACAGGCTCCTGGAGAATTCTGAAGTCCATGCAGAGACCAAAGGGATCACACCTCTGCTGAGTAGAGAGAGGTGTTTGAAAGAGAAGAGGCTTCAAGATGCTGTTGATTCTTTATGTCATGTTCATAAAGAATCAACAGGTAAGCATCATCTTGGCATTACCCTTGCAGTTTTTTTTTCCTTTCTTGGTCCTTATATTTTCTAGAAGAGAGAAGGTGAAATATATCCTCAAGTACTGGCACTCTCAGTAATGCAGATCTCCTTATACTCCTTGTCTTGCCAATGATTTATTCCTTCTTTGCTTGAAATACCCACAATTCTCTCTCCAGTGCATATTTTTGTTTAGAGGGTGACATTTATATGCCTTATATATAGTAATTTTGTCTCTGAATGGATGCAAGATAATATGTATAAGAACATATCTGGTTTTATTCTTTTGCTCATTTTATGAGCATCATCATAACTGGGCATCATTTGCTTTGAGAAGGCTGTTCAAGGTGTCCTTCTCAAGATCTTTTAGGCTTTAATTTTGAAAATACTCTGGACTTGCCTTCAGAATGTTTTATTGCTCTCTGTCCCACGTGACAGTCACTTGTGGACAAGGTTTCTCTGTTTTTCCAAGTTTCCTTGGTATTAAGAAAGATGGAACAAGTAGTGGTGGGAGTTAGAGTTTGTAATGTTTGCAGATGAGGAGTAACCAAGGAATTCCTGACACCTGATGTTTGAGGAGGAATTGTGAAGAGTAATTAAACAATGAATTCTCTGATAGAAAGAGACTCTGGTTAGGTTTTGCTGTGGACACAACTTTGAGCCTCAGTTAAATTTTATTATCTGAAACCGATTTGATGTAATTGCTGAGAAAATCCAGGGAAGACTCCTAATGACACAAACCGAAGGAAATATATCACTGAAATGACAACATCAAGATTTCCGTTTAGTCTGAAAATGCCACCCAAAGATGCTTTTCCAAAGACTTTCTGGTTCTCTCTTGGAAACCTTACAAGTATTTGTTTGCCCTCGGGACTTCTAGAATTTCCCTGTTTAGACTGCAGGCTCTCTGAAGCGGAGGCTGTTTTGATAAACTGTGTGTACAGCACCTTACACAATGGACCTCTGATCACAGCCTGCATCTCCGCATTATGGCAATGCAAATAAATATATGAACAACTGTCCTTGAAAGGGGAAGGAAAATAAAAATTTGATTCCCTGGAGAGTTGACACATATAGGGTAACCAGTCTCCTATCATAATAATGTATTTATTGAAATCCAAGATTTAGTAGATGTTTGGCTTTCTTGGGATGGCAGAAGTGCTCTCTCATTTTGTCCTGTATCCTTGTGCTGAATTTCTTGCTTATTTGCTTTTTATCCTGTTTTGCCTGACACTAGGGGAGACTTTGTTTTACTAACATTTGTAGCTGTCACTTTGATCTGCACCAGGAAAGCTCAAGATTGGCTTCTCTGCCCATAGGGAAACAGATGAGATCAGAATATGCCAGTTTTAAAAACCTCAGTAGATTGGCTGTAGAAGAAATAGTTCTTGTTCCTTAGTTAATTACAAATTACATCTTTATTTTTAACAGAAACACTGTTTTCTATGCATGATTATACATTTGTGAAGGCTGGAGCTGATTCCCATTTATTCCTGACACACATGAGGTTATTTGTTCCTTGTAAATAAAAGAAAGACAATTGTGCTTGAAGTCTTTCATTAACTGCAGGTTTTTGAGCTTGCTTGTTTTCTAGTGTTCCTTTGTCCTAGTATTTGTTAGCAAAGTTGTCACTTTTGACAAATATTTCTAAAAATGTATGTAGTTATAGAGCAGGGCAGTATAATATCAGATTGGGTGTGGGTAACAAAAGGGTTCCCTTCAGTTCAACGAGCACTGTGTAATTGCACCAGTGATCATGACTAAGCTGATTTCAGATCAGCTTCCTTCTTTGCTAACAAGAGAGGAAAGGGAATTTATTCAAGGGCATTCTGGAGAATCAATGAGAGGAATATCAGAGGACCAAATGAAGGCTATGTCACTTCTTCTGTCCCTGCCTTGCAGTCCACCCACTCAAGAGGTGTGGGAAAAGAGGTTGCCAGTGAAGACTGAGACAAAAAAGTTGTTGAGTACCTCAGCCTTCTCATCCATTGTTACCAGTTTGCCAGTCTTGCTCATAAGGGGAAGAATGCTTTCTTTGACCTTCAAAGCACTGGCAACTGTGTTTTGCCCCCAGCATTCAGTCTTTGGAGCAAGATCTGCTCCATCACCTGCTCCAGGATTTTGTAATCACCCAGAAGGGGCTCAAGTGGGGGTGTCTCCAATAATTACCTAGTCTTCTGGTGTGAAGAAAAAGTCTGGATAAAAGTCTGAATGTCCTAAAACGCCAGGGTCTTTGGTGATAGCTGCAGGTGGCTCTGGATATTGCAGCACATCTTTAAAAAGAGGTGACTGTGCAGTCTGCTATAAAGGACTAACTTGTGAAAAATAATGTGTAGTGGCTCAGCCATATCCCCTGCTCACCCATCTCCACTGGGTTAGACCTGCGAGTTGTTTCCCTGCGTCTGCTTGTTTGCACTAGAAATGGAGGGAAAAGTCTGCCCACATTCCTCCCCCATCCCACTGTGACTGTTCAAGGGAGCCTGGAGTTTCACGTGGCTGGAGAAGGATCCTCCTCATTGCCAGCTTTCCTCTTCCAGATATTTCTTCCTGGCCTCTCGATGTGAAACCAGCAGTTTGCAGGAGCACAGAAAATTCTAGGGGCTATAAGGACTCAGCAGGTGCTGGAGAAAGTTTTACAGGAATACTCACTTAAAGTTGAAAACAAATTTTCTTTGACCTTTTTCATGCCCTGTTTGTGCTTGTTTGCCACTGGTGTTCGTGTTGGTGCAATTTGGGGCTGGGGGGTATAGGAGTGGTCATAGAATAATAATTAAGTCGGAGTATTTGTGGCAAGGCTTTTCATTAGCACCAGAGAAGTGACTGATTATAAGAGAGAACCTTAAGGCGTCTTGAAAGCAAAACAAAACAGTTGAGTTGTGTCCAGTCAGAACAACTCCAGTTGTGAATTTAGCTTATAACAATCCTTACAAAGCATTCAGTCATCATTAATGAAGTGATGTAATAGATAAATTTACGTGAATAAATATGAGAACTCTGAAGTAGGTGGCTGCCAATAATAATATTTTTTCTTTCCTATTCTCCTTTCATCAAATGTTATCGTACTGGGCATTAGCTAGCTGCTGAGGCAGTCTGGGGTTATAAACAGCAGGACAGCTTCTATATCCAATCATAGGAAAAAAAGGAAGTCATCCATAATTCTCTTTGTAGTCTATGGACTATATAACAGAAAATGGTTGAAGCACTCTAAGATGGTACCTTTCCAGTCTTCTTTCTCCCAAAGTATATGCCAAGCATTTAGGCTTTTATTGTGTTGGGAAACTACAGAACATACCCACGTAACTTATTTGGAATAACAAATGCGTCACTTTTCTTTGGAGGAAAGCTGTACTTGCTGGCAAACTTTGTCTTGAACAAACATTGTGAAATTTTGTTTTGGGCAACACTTCAAGAATACCCCAAAACTTTGTACATAAGGGGGAAGATTCTTATATTTGTGCCGTAGTTTCTAGACTGATACAGTTTCTCTCAAGAATGAGGGTATCCTTGAAGGTAGCTTTACAAAATTGATCTCAAAACTCTAGATGTTCTATTTCTAAAATGCAGAAAACAAATAAACCATCTCTTAAGGAGTGTGCCTGGCAGGTACCAACGAGTTAGACGGTAACGTGGCATTCACATGAACTTCCTGTAGATAATTCAGCTTACAGCAAATCCTATAATTCTCTCCTCTTATCCATCTCAAATATTGCAATTATTGCAAATATGACTTGGGTATTTCATGAGGCATTAATCACCTTTATCAGATATTTGGCTTCAGAAATTATTTTGTAATGTTGTTTACTTTGTTACTCACAGATGAATTATTACAGAACAGTAACGTTGGCCTTGGGAAAAGGCTAAAAGGAGGTAAAAGGCTTTATCCTTTACATTAAGAAGTGATTGTGGAATGCTTATGTGGCTAGATGAGCACTTTCAGAGACAGCTGTGCCTATTCATTGCTATCAGACGGTGAGTAGTGGTTCCATGGTCTGCTGCTCAGTTTGGGTTTGCATCCAACTCTGCTTTTCTAGGCCTACCAAAGTCAGCACACCTGCAAGGTGAAGCTTCATGGGGAAAACAAGTGTCCTTCAGGTGAACTTTCTTTTAAAAAAGTAATGTAACTCACAACATGGTCTCTTGCATCTTATCATAAAATCATAGAATCATTATGGTTGGAAGGGACCTCCAGGGTCATCAAGTCCAAACTTTATCCCAAAACATGCTAAAAGTAAAAGGATCCATTGTTCCAGTCCTCTGGAGATTAGTTACTCTCCTATGTGCTTGGTACAGGTTAGAAAACAGAAGTGTTTTTAAGGTTGACTGTGACTACAAAGTGGTGTTGGTTTTCTTGGTTTTGTTTTTTTTTAAATCAATTTCATCTAATCGTATCGATATTCCAGACTTTAAGAGCAGGCACAGAGAAGTGAGAAGCATGTGATCTACAGTCCTGAGTATTTTATCACTTTAAAATAGAGGTAGTTGGTTTCTATAGATTTTTTTGGCCTCATTTTCTCATTTTATTTGTTTTCTCATTTTCTCAGTTCCCTTCTCATCTTGGCTCGTTACTAAAATAAAGGAAAAGACACATAAGCAGCTCAATGGAGGAAGAGATTTTTTGGCTGCTGTAGCAGCTCCATATTGTCAAGATAATAACTGAGCTTGGGAAATTTACAGGCAGCAGAGAGGGAAAGACAAAGGCTGATCCCTGCTGGACTGGCTTGAGTGACGTGAGCTGTTCCTGCAAATCTGAGTCCATCTTCCCATGATCTTGCATTACTCTCCTGACAGTGGGGCTTGTAAAGCTTGTCAGATTCTTATAGAAAACATCTTGTTCAACGTTAATAAAAGTGAAGATATGAGGAGAAGGTTCTTTATTTTAAAAAGTGTTATTTTATATTAAACCACAAAATATCTGCAGTAGCAGGAAAGCTCCCTCTGAATGATGGGGTGGTGAGGTCTAGAGCCGAGGGAATTTCTCCTGTCTCATCTTTGGGAGTGTCCTTTGTTACTTTAGGTTAGAAGTGTGGCTTTCAGGTGAATACAGATTAGATGAGAACTATTGAAAAAATCATTATTTTAGCATATTGGCTGCATTAATCTCTGTTAGAGAGGACTGTGAGATTAAGCCAGCAATCTGGGAATATTTTGCCTTAAGAAACAGCATGGCTCTCATGTCTACATGTGCCTAGTGTCCTGTATTCAGGGATGGTGAAGTGATTTCTACCTCTGAGAAGGGATAACTAAATACCAAGCTCAGAGGGAAGAAACATCTTGGAGAGCTTGACCATGAGAGAGGTAACTGCAGAAAAAGGATGGGAAGGAATGCCTACAAATAGTAGGGGTGTATTTCTAAAGGAAGACATGGTTGTGCAAGAAACAGTCATATCGGATAGAAACAGATCTTGCAGAAAAAAGTCCAAAGTGGAAACAGACCACATGGATTCTGCCTATGAAATGGAAACATCAAAGATTCCCTCTGCATTTATGTGTATATTAAAATATTTAGGACCATGATGTTAGATGTGTTAGAGAAGATGATAGAGATGGTGTTTTCTTGTTTGTAAGAGGAGAATGAAAAGCTGGAAGAAAGCAGAGAGAAAACAAGTGGGTGTGATATTGCATATCATGATCAGATAAATGGAATTTTTCATTCTTTTTATTGCTCTTCCATTTCCAAATCGTGTTGCATTTCCAGATTGTCTTGCATCCTTTGGCTGCTTCTTACCACATGTCTCCCTAGCCTATCAAATGTTTGCATGAGTTCTTCATGCAGGATTGCTGAAATTTCAGTCCCCTGAGAAACTTGTGTCAGTGATGATCACAAGCCAATTATCAAAACTAGGTAGTTAATCACTCCAGGGCCAACTTCAAAAAAACCCTAAATCCCAGTTTAAATTGGTATTCCCTGCCCCAACAGTATACAGACTTGTGACACACTGTTATGATAAGCTAGATCAGCAACTGTCTTTTTCACAGTCAGTTATTGTAAATTAATCCTCCTTGAAAGAAACCTGCCTAAGTAAAAACATTCATTTCTACATCTGGGCTCTTTGCTGCAGGTGTAGAGAGAAGATTTAGCAGGAGTGGTTTGCAAGCCAAATTTGGAAGCCTGATTCAACAGGAAATAATGAGCACAGCTTATTGTGTAGGACCAGCCCTGAATTCACAGATTGCTATATATAGGGAGGCCAAAAGGGAACTTTGTGACTTTCTAGTGTGAATTCCAGCATAAAATAAAATGTCACCTGAGGATTTCTTGCAGGTGGATCACTATTTTGTCGTTGTGTAAGAGCCTTTTAATCTAAACCACTGTTTAGCTAAACCTTTAGGTATAAAAATTGAATTTGTCTTCCATTCTAGTTTCTGACTCACCAAGCCACGGGAATCACAAGTTCCTAATCTTTAGAAAGGTAAAAAACACCTCTGTGTTTGAGCACTGGCATGACTGTATTGCAGTCACAGGAGCATCATGGCATCTAACCTGTTCCACTCGGCTCTCCTGAAGGTCATCAGCAACAGACCCCCAGAAGGGCTTCATACCTGTAGATTTCATTGGTAATGAGGTGTCTAAACAGAATTTAGGATCTTATGTACCTGTATCACAGGGTTTGGCACTTTGTGACGATTAGTGTTGTAATCACGTGCTAAATATTTATCCCTTTTTTAAGTCAGTGAAATTGAGTACTACTGATATAGAAACATTTTGATAAAAATATTTTTCTTTTGAAGTTTTCCAGTTAGAAAGTTGAAAGTGGATAATAAAATGAAACAAACATAGGTTGTTATAATAAAAATGGACAGCAATCTAAGCCAATTTTGATGAGGCCTTTTTTTTCAGTGTTTTAGCTGGAAACTTCTACAGTTTCCAGCTGGCTCCCTTTAACAGTTATGTGTTGTAGTAATCAAGTTTTGTGACAGCTGAAATTCTATGAAAATGCCATCCATTTCCCACTGGAAGAACAATATCGGGTATTTTATAAATCTTGAAAGAGTGATGTTTCCTTACAACAGGAGGATATAAGGGAGAGAACCAAAAGAGTCAAAATAAAGGAGTCCCGTCCTCCCCCCCTTTAGATAGAAAATTCCACGTGTTAATCTCTGTAGGGAGCAGAGTGCAGGTAAACTTGCCAGAGTCTTATGTCATCTTGGAAAATTTCTTGTTTCCATTCTCTGCTTTCTGAATTTGAAATTGTTCAGATACACTATTCCCAAGTGGACAGACACATTATTTTAACGTGTGTTTATAATACAGCTGTGATTTATTTTTTTTTATTTTTTTTTTGCTGCTTCTTGCCTTTTTGGATCCATTGTTCTTAAGCAATCTGATCCTCCCTGCTGGGAAATGTGTGATGCGTGGCTCTGCATTGGGGCACTTCAATGGTTATAGAGATACAAGACTTGCCAGGGAGAGGTGAGTGTTGCCAAAAGGAGGTAGCACTGATTCAGAAAGTGGCTCTCCCCTTTCAGTCAGGATTCAACAAGTCATTTTATTGTTCTCCCCTTTCAAAAAAAAGAAGTTCAACTGTTTATATCTGTCTAGATACAAATAACAGCGGCGTGCCCTTCAGGTGAGAGTGACATATCTTGCAGAGTTCCAAAGGACTCCAGACATTGCATGGCATTAAGATGAAAAAAGTATTATTGCACTAACAGTGAAGATAACATAGATGGTTACCCATGAAAAGGCACATGCAAATTACTGTGTCTCTTCTCCCTCACTCCAGTCTCGTCCTACATTGCAAATAGCAACTGGAGATCATCTGCAGAGCTCTGTGGCTGGTTTTTGATTTGGTTTTAGTTTGTTTGTTTGTGATTATTCTTTTTTCTGGATGGAAAAAGTAAACAAGGAAGGAACATTATTACCCATTCAGGACAAAGGAGTTGAAATTCTTGGTTTCTGCCTGTTGCTGCTTTTGCTTTCAAAATCCCACTAGCAAAATTCTGAGGTCTGGCTCCTGCTTCTAAGCTCATGGTGAGACCAAGTGCCCTTCCCTTCCAATATATTCTGCTTAGTGAAAGCTAAATACCAAAGAGCAAAGCCGTAGTGGAACTAGTCAGTTCCTATTAATTTTGAAGGTTTTTTTTAGTTTTGAGGGCTTGAGTGGCCATTGCTATCCAGTGTTAGGTTTTTGCTTCATGTTTCTAATCGTATATTAAGATCCACCTTGCTAAGTTACTTGACTGGTCTTATCCTGATTGCAGGTTAATTATGGCTGGGGGTTATGGAATCAGTTGCCCAAAGGAGCTTCAATATGCAGCAACTGCTGACATTTAAAAGCAGATTGAATAAATTAAAATGCCTGCTACAGCTAGTAACTGAATTCTGTCCTTAATTACTGAAATATTATTATAAAATTATTTGCCAAAAGTAAAGAAAGTTCCTGCTCCCCAGAGCACATTCAGTAAAAGATAACCACACAGAGAACCAGATACAGAGGGAAGTCTGGTGGATTGGACTGGAGTAAGGAGGATGTTTTGACAGCACTTATTATCACCACAGTGTATGTTTGCTCAGTGCACGTACACATAAATATAGGACATCTTAATGTCGTTATATACTCACCAGCAGCTAGCAAGATTGGTATGAATATGGCCAGAATATTTGACAGGTTCATCCTCTTCCTCGTACATTAAGGGGCTGTGATTGACAAAATCAGATGAGTTTCCACTGTAGCCTGTGGTAAAAGCTGAAGACATTTTCACCTCTGTGGACTGGTCCTGGGTGTGTGCAAGTGGCCAGCAAATATTTCACTCCTATGGACTTGCTTGGTCATCCTTCCTAACCCTTCTGCAAAACTACTCTTTTACTCTCAAGACATTGGCATTTGTTGGCTTTATGCAAGTGGATGCATGAACTGGAAATGGACACTCTCGTAGGCAAAACCTGTTTAGTTGTACCATGGTTTCCCTTGCCTGCAAACTCTTCCTTTCCTGTAGGATGTATATAATCAGGTTGTGTCCTACTGGCAAAATGCAACTGCTTCTTCAGGTAGCAAGGGCCTCCTTGCTTGTCTACACCAACAAGCATCTATGCTGTAGAGGGAAGGGATGCACAGCTGCTAGCTACTACTGCGTCATATCATCGGGAACATTCATGTTGTACCAGACTGCTGAAGTGACAGCTGTAGCTATTTTTGCTTTCTAACAAATCTGCCCAACTTGCACATTTATTTTGTACTTTTAGCTTAAAAATCTTTCTCAAATCTGTAGGAATTTCAGCACATGATCTAAAAGGTATGGTTTCTTAACTCACAGCCTTTCCAATACACAGTGGAGTCAAACAAGTACACATTACATTCACGGTGGAAATGGCCTACACAAAGTGAATATAAACCAAACATTGACCTGAACTACATATGTCTTTTACTATGAGATCTTTGCAATAGTTTGTATCAATTATAGATAGAGAATGGTTTCCTACTCCTGATGTTAAAGGAGTAAGAAGTCATGGATATCATCATATATAGAAGTCATGGATATTGTCATATATAGAAGAGTCAGCACAAAGCACAGTGAAAAGGGCAGGGTCTGTGTTTGATTTCTGTTTCTGTGAGAGTCTCTGTTCTGTGCTAATGAATGGCACCATAAACACAGAGGTGCACAAAACTCCCAATCTTTGTTTCTAGTGAAACCGCACAAAAAGCAGCAGCCAGCACAGGGTTCACTAAAAATCATGAGAGATGTGGACAGTGGCAGAAGTTTGCTGTAACAGTGCTAAAGGAGCTTTTCCAAATGCAGATAAAATACCCAGCACAGTGTTCAGAACAGGCTGTAAGTAGTTAGTGGAAAGAAATAAAAATCCAAGAATTGCAGATTAATATCCACCACTCCTGATGCAATCAAGTACATTAGTCTTGCTCAGCACTTTTAAGGGGTCACCATTCATTTAAGGACTTTGAGGCACTGATAATTTTCAATTTTCTGTCTCTCTGTTGCTGGAAATGCATGTGAGATGCTGCTCTCTAGTAGCTGATTTAGGTAAATGGTAAAAGAGAAAAAACAGTAGCCAACTAAGAGATGCAGAAGTAGCACAGAGATGTATTTTTGGCTCTCATTGAATGGGATTATAATTCCATCATCTGATTCTAGTAAAGATAAAGTAAAGCTTCTTCTCCTATATGTTCATTAACATGATTGACACACACACACTCTGCCCCCATAAAGTTTAATCTAAAACCAGGAACAAGAACACTTTTGACAGATGCTGTTTCATTGTACTGGATGATACTGAAGACTGATTTGATTTCTATCCAGTGAAGCTTATGTATAGCAAGCTTCGGTCCATCAGGCCACTGAATTTATTAAGAAAGCTGGTCTAGGACTATCACAGATAATTGGAAAACATTCAAAGCCAAACCATCAGTGGCTGGTTTCAGTGAATTCTTGACCTGGAGTTTTTGCTGAGGACACTTTACAGTCAGCTGTTTTGACCATGCCATCTAATCTTTTCTGCCTTTTCTCAAAGATGAGAGTGAATACCCACAAAAACAAACAAAAATACTAGAAGGATTTCCAGTTATCAGACAATATCCTCCTAATGAGTATTGCTTCAGGTACTGCCCAGCCACTACTTCAAGAAATTTTGAAACTCCAGGATTCATAAATAACAAGAATTGTTCATTTTCTATGGGAAGCAAGTTTGACTGTAGAGGGCATGGAAAGGAAGGAAGGAACAATAAAAAAGAAAGGGTCTATCTAGGAGTTCAGATGGGGGACCAATACATATGAGACAGAAGACCGGGAAGGAGCAAGAGACTGAAGAGGAATTAAAGGATGTAGAAGATGAAGGACTGGGGAAAGAAAAGTTTTGATTTCTGAAAAAGCTTTCCTGGTGCTGACCATCAGCTAGATTTTTTGACACTTTAATTTTCTGAGAAAAGTGTTTTATCATATGTGCAGTCTTAATAGCAATTGGCTCTGACATGCTTAATTCACCTTTCCTTTGTACCTTGGTTGGAACCATTAGTTACCCTTACGCCACTCAGGGTAAGCCCAGCACAGAACATCAGTAATAGAGTTTGACACACTCTTTTACAGGGGAAGGATTAGATAGGCTTATCCACAGCTTCTTCCCTCTTTTACTCTGAATAGTTTTACCTTAACAAATTACGCTATATCTTTTTTTCATATCAACAGTAGCCAAGAAACAGTAACCCTAGTAACTTCATCTGGCTCAATACTTTTATTTATTTTTTTCGTGGCTTAAAAAAAACTCTCAACATGTTGGAACACAGAAGAGGTGACTGTACAACAGAGCCCAAGGCTAGCCTTTGTGGGCAAGCGTTAGCTTAATCATGGAGAGACAGATTAGGAGAGAAAAAAAAAATATGTAATTGGATGTGTTTTATTCAGTAATTTCATTTTGTTTTTAGAATAAGGTTTCAGGCAAAGAGATAATGACAGCAATTTATTCAATTTATCCAATGAAATGTTTCAGATTATAGTAATAGACTGGAGTGGTGTTCACATGTGTAGTTGGATGTATGGTTTTCTATGGAGACAATCTTGTTGGGTCAAGATTGTATGTCACTGGTTGTCCTCCACCTAGATGCAGGCTACTGAGATGGGTATTGCAAAAGCACAGGACTTGCATAATAGATAATGTGGGCTCTTCAACCGACTCTCTCTTCTTTGGGGTAAGAGGGGACAGACAAGCTCTGGTTTGTCAAAACCAGAATAACTTTTGCGAAGTTTTCAGACTTGATTTATTTCTTACTGAAAGAATGTTTTGGGAAAGTTCTGAGCTTATCATAATGACCTATTAGAATATTTTCAGGAAATAATTTCATTGCAAGTTGAAATTGACTTTTCCTCCTACCTAAATCAACAACAAAACAAAAAATTCAAAACAAATGAGGAAATGTAAATATTTTCATTGGTTTGAACTGACAGTGGTGGTCAGCTTTGGGTTTTTTAACTTATTATTTCTTTGGCTTATCTATTCAGAAAATTGTTGAGGTTTTTTTTTCTCCCGTCACTATGAAACAGGAGAACTTTCCTTAACTCTCATGAATTTTTGGGAAAAAGAAAATGGTTTTCCTGGACTCTAGCAGTCAGAGCAGGAAACTTGTTTTCCATATGTAGCAATGCAATGTATGCAAAATATGCATGCCTTTCACAATGTGACCCATTCTATCACATGGCAAATGTGTAGATATCTATCAGAGATGAGCTTGGGAAGAAATAGATGAGGAAATTTTATACAGTCTCACATTTTCTTAGTTATGGGGTTTTTTTCCTTGTTACATTTGGTTGTTCCTATAATAACTGAAGGTGCTGTTTTTCAATCAGTAGATGGAAAGGAATAGTCCTGTTCCCATCAAGAGTTGCACTGTACTAACCTATACTGCTTTTCTAGGACTTGGCAAACAGTTAGAGCTGTCTATGTTTAGATGAATCCCATAAATGCACGTGCCAGTAGTACTTGCACAACACCTCACAGCTGTGCATGCAGGTAACCTACATGGCAGCAAACACTCCAGTGGTCTCAGTTTGTTTGTGCACTCACCACTTACGCAGAGAATCCTGAATATTGAAGTTCAATGTTAGAGCTGGTCCAAAAAAGTCCATTAAAATGCATGTGTGAGCCCCAGTAAACAGTTTGTGAGGGGCCAGACTGAAGCCCTATAGTGTCCCCGAAGCTGGGTGCCCTGTGGAACCAGCGCTTAGAACATTCCTTACAATGCACAGTTGGAAATCTGGGGTATTTCCAGTTAATTTTGCTCTCTGGAACAACAGGCTTTCACATACATAATTTCTAGCTAGAATTAGAAATGCAAATTACTGTGAAGACAATAATACATCTTGAAGCACATTGACCAGAAAGTCGTATTCACATTCCAGCAGTGGCACATGTGGTCATTCATGCTGGCAGCTCGCTGCCACTCTGCATGCATAAATATAAAAGGAGATGGAGGTGTTTCTCAGCTGTTTGATCCAAACGCACGTTCCACTTTTTATCCAGAGGCTCCCAAATGCACATCCTTTCACACCTGCAGTGCTCTCTACTTGTTTCCGCAGGCTGGAAATCTAGGTGCATAGGCCAGAAGGGAGCAGCAGATGATGGGGGACTGTAGCTGTGGGATGCTCCAAGCAAATCCCCTGGCTCACAGTGTAGGTGCAGGCTCAGGTAAATCTGTTTGGGTTTTTTGTTTGTTTGTTTTTAGTTCCAACTGGCTGCTTTTGCAGCAGAAATATTTATTGTCACTGGCCAAGTGGAGATTCTTTTACTTTGGACTACTAAATATTATTCTTACGCCCTTGGTTTCAGTCCTCAAGGCTCTGTATAACCTCTCAGCTTTCCTTCAGGTTGGTGAGCCCTCTCAGTCTTCCCTCTCGCATTGCTTACTGCTACTTCCCATTTTGCCAGCTGCTTACCTGCCTTATAATTCTGCTACTCCATATCTTCTCTAGTTTCGAACACTAAGTTCCTACATGCTGTTATATCTGATGCCTTAAAGGACTTGCCACAAATCTGCTGCATTTCTGAAGTCAAGAAAATCAGCTCTCAGAGAAAGATAAGCGGTCAGTCTGCTGTGGCCCCATTTTAATCAACCCAACTGATTAAATCCAAGCTGCATTTTATGCTATTTTCTATCTACTTCTGTGTGGGTGCATGTAACTGCAATCAGGCTTACAGGTCTGTAATGGCCATCATATTCCTCCTCTCATCTTAGTTATAGAAAAGTTTGCTGTTCTCCACTCCTATGGTATTGTTTTGTTCCCATCGTAGAGTGATAGTATGACAGGTATTTAAAAGGGAAAATCTCAGACCAGCTCCTGCAGGAGTTCTGTATGTGAACTTCCAAAGAAATCAGGAGTTTGCTGTACAAACCCTTTACAGGATCAGGTTTGCCTGATCAAGTTAGCAATTGCACCAGTGTGTTCCTCAGTGCAATAATAATTCTCTACACAAACACAGCAAGGCTTTGTCTATCCAAGTTTATTTTAAAAGCATACAATATGGAGGGACTTAAAAGTTGGAGAATGCTTTTAGCTCTGATCTCGGTATCTGTAGGTTGCATACTATGTCAGCAAATTGGAAATAATGTACCTTTAATAGCTTACTAAGCAAACATTATTAGAGAGTACCAAATAGAAGTAAAAAAAAATAATAGTTAAGGAGGAGTTACCATAATTCATTTTCAGCACTCAGAGGCTTAGGTGGGACTTATGTGCTATGGAAGTTTGAGAATGTTAATAAGTAAAACCCATGGGTAGCATGTTGACCCAGCCAGCAGGCACTGTAGGTGCTGGGGTGGCAGTCTGAACCCCCTTGGCCCTGGCCACGGGAATATGCACAATATTATCTAGAAGTGAAGTGTGTGAGGATTGCTATATAACTTCAGTTCGTTGCTGTTGTTGATGCTGCAGATCAGATCAGCATTTATTTGGCTAAAGGATGTTCAACATGATGAAATGGGCTCTAATTATAATGTGCTGAAAGAGTTGATGAAAATTTATCTGCTTTCTGCTTTTAATTTAGCTAGAGGCATTGGAAAAGAAATCCAGGGGGTGGAAAGAATTTCTTCAGTCACAGTAATGGCTTCATACATATTCTTCAGAAAGCTTCCTTGTCCATCCTTGATGTTTCAGGTCCTGTCCTAGAACAGCACAGCAGCACGTTTTTGACATCAAGGACATGGTTAAGTCCTAGTGAAATCAGAGATGCACTTGAAAGCAAGCATCCATTGTGTGTTCTTTGGCTGGGTCTGGATCTAGGTAGATCCCAGTATTAGCCTTTGGATTCAGTTTTTTAAATCATGTGTCAGGCAAACCCATAACAGATGGGCTCCTTTTAGCTTGTCTGTGTTTGTCCACACATTTTTCAGGGCAGCAATTCCCAGATGAATACAGTGCTCCAGTGATACTGTCTCATGCCTGGACAATTTGTTGCCTCTTCCATGAAGTCATGTTTCAGTATGCACACCACAAAACTAGAACAGGTTATCTTTGTTTTGGTTTGGTTTCTGTGTTTTTCCTCTGAGCCACATCTCATGCAAATGCACTCATGGTTTGTTGTCCTCTCTCACTTCAAGTTCTCTCTTACCATTGGTGCTTGTCATTTTTCTTTAAGCCTTTTGTAGCTTCCCAGTGCTCTTTTTGTTTTGTTCAGCAAGTTTTGCCTCTTTTAATGTTGACTTCCAGGTTCGTGTCAGTAATGATTGTAATATACAGAATAGTTCCTCTGGTAGGTCATAAATTGCATCCTCCCTCCTTTAGGATTCAGTCCTGCAGGGTTCTCCACAGTATTCAGGAGGACACAAGAGTATGCTGTAGGAAGAAATCACATTGGTTTCTATGGGGCTCTTTGCATGGTGTAATGAAGCACCTGCATTGGGTTCCATGCTGTCTGGTCTGGCAAGGTTGGCCTCGACTGGTCAGCGGCTGCAGAGCTTGAGCATTGGGAGCAGGACACCAACTCTGCCCTGATCCTGCACAGAAGGCAGTTTTCCCCTTCAGAGCAGACCTCGAGCTGCCCTAATAAAGCTGAACGTGGCGTAGTGACTCCCTGCTCCTGAGCTGCTTTCTCCATGGCTCAGCTCTGAGCCTCCGAGAGCACAGCCAAGATGTTCCCTGGGGAGGCTCTGCAGTCGTGTTGATGCAGGCGGTATGATGGAGGGAGGACCGGGGAGAAGGTGGGTTGCTGAGCCAGAGGGCAGGAAGAGAGAAGGGGTTGGAGATGCAGGCTGATCCAGAAAAATGTGGGTACTTTCCACCAGAAAATTGGCATCTCACCAGGCAATCCTTGGGTCTGCTTGGAGAGGATATTACTGTTTCCATTCTTGCCGCAGGGCTCTTTGGCTCCCAGGTATTGCTAGATCAGTTCCAGAGTTGTTATTGCAAAGTAATATTCACATGAGCTGATCTGGGAGGCAAAAAACCCCCTTCAACTGGGTATGTGACCCATGATGAAGCTTAATCAGCTTTGTAAGGCATATTTTGTATCCTGTTTCAAATAAATAAATAAAGCTTCATATAAGAATTAGGCATTTAAAAAGACCCTCTGGGTAGTTTGTTTTTTTTTCAATATTCCCTCTATTTATAGCTTTTTGTGAGAAATGACCACTGTTTTGCCAAGCATTCAGTAGAGCTTTTAATTATGCATACTGGCATTTCATGCAATGTTTTTGGTTACCTATTAGCAGGCATTTTTAAGATTTCAAAGGGATGGATGCTGACTTAGTGCAACTGATCTCGGTGTTGGTGAGTGTGTGTTGTGACACCCCATTTTACTTTAGGAGAATGGGACAGAAATTAAACACAAATAAAACAATACTAATGCTGCTGCTTGAGCAAACTTGGACGAAGAGGGAGCACGTGAAATTTGGGTTGTCAGTTTAAACAGGCAAGCTGAACTTTTTTCTAAACTTTGTTGACTTCTTCTTACATAAAAAAATATCATATACAACTATTCATATGAGATAAAAAATAATTGAAATACATAACCTATTTTAAGCATAGAGGCATGTACCATTCACGAGAAGCCTGTGAAGTACGTATTTGCTCCTCTCTGTGTCTTCTCTAAACACCTGAATGATGCTTTCTGCTCTCTGTATTCCCTGAAGCTGCTGTGCCCTGTGCCTCTCCCCCCAGGTTATGGGACTATAGTGAGCTCCTGGTGTTCACAAAGGCTGCTTGAGCTGGTTAGAGAGGTGGGTGTCTGCCCTGCAAGGACACCAACAGGGATCAGACCCTTATAGTTCTGCACAAGCCTATCTCAATTACTTGGGACATTTTGTAACAAAATATATTTTGGTAGTATACCAAGCATTTATAGTCACTTAGTGTCTCTCTCTCTTTACTTAGGGGTATATTCTCTCGAATTCTCATGTTAGTCCTATATATTTGCAGTAACTCTTAACTGTAGCCATTAATATCCTCTGAAAATAATTTGCAGTTTGCCAATTGTGTGCTGAACTTCAACCACTTTTGTGTTCTGTGTATGAAATACATCATTATAAGACTCTTTCTTGAAATGTCTTCCCTGAAAATTTCAGCCTTTGTTTAATCTTGCTCAGAGCTCCAGCGCTGTTATTTCAAGTTCAGCTTGCAGTTTATTATAACTCTGCGATCCTTTTTTGAAGAGCTGCTAACCAATTACTCTCCATCCTCTGACTGTAGAGGTGCATATTTGTGCCAAAACCATAATACTTTGTTCTTCTCTCTACTAAATTGAATGCTGTTTTTGAATAGCGTTTCTCCAATTTTCCTACGGGCGTGCATATTAATAAGAATAAAGTTGTGCCCCTACATCAGCCTTAAACAAGTCATTTAATGAAGGTCAGGGTTGTTTAAAATGAAGTCACGGGAGTCCAAAGAAATTACTAGATGCAGATGGTAAAGAGGAGAGCTGTAATGTAACCGCTAAGATCATGATAGTTCAAGCTGGGGAAACGTTGACTTTAGGAATAGTGTTTGTATTATTTTTGTACAGTTCTACAAGCAATGTAAAAATGTTTATTATTATACCAATGAACACAATATTAAGTAATTTTTTGCTAATAATCTGAATACCCAGAATTAAGTAATTTTGCAAAACAGTGGTTTCTCAAAATGGTCAGCATGTATAATTATATTTTTATATAGGTGCATACTCATATACCTTCTTTTTAAGAGTGTCATTATTCAGGTTTGTTCCATAATTTCCATCCTTCACTGTATATACATGTGAAAACATGCAGTCAGTGATTGGAAAAAATAAGAAGTCCCATTGGGTCTCATATTCATGTCACTTCTCATTATGGAAAGTGACAGTGTATGTGTTTAAAAGTGCTGATGTGATCACTGGAGTGACTATTATAGATCTGCCTAATTCAGCTTTTCTAAAATCCTGTGTAAAATCTGGGTATTTATCATATGTGTACCAGTTAAAATCAATATAGATGATTTCAGTTTTAAGAATTCTTCAGGCATGGTCTCAGGGAAGCTTTGCATATTATCTTTGCATATATTTTCACCTACAGTAGGCCAACTATGAAAAAAAAATAACACAAGGACAATACAAACGCTAATGAGGAATATTAGACCAACTTGGCATGCTAATGAAATCCTTACTTGAAATTCCTTCCTTTCCTCTCCCCTCTTAATTTTTCAAGTACATCTTCTCATAAACTACCCTGATTGCTTGACTACTGAGATACTATTAATTTCTTTCCACAAGATTCCAAGTTTTTAAGGCTAGATGCGGAGCAGAATTTTCCATATGCATAGGACAAGCCAGAGAACCACACAGGGTGATTTCTGCATTGAGCCCAGAGTGACTGTTTGAACTGTAGCATCTTTTCAGAAAGAAAGCCAGCCCCAACTTTAAGAAGCAAGTGAGGGCAAGTCTGCTGCATCCATATATAAACTGACCTAGAGGTTAGATTATGATCTGAATTTCTTTATCCTCAGCTTCAAAATGTAAACTGTCATTATGCTTTTATTTTCCATGGCCTGCTAGGCTAAAAAGATGTCTGCTACTGGAAATTTTTCTGTGTTTTCTCTGAGAGCTCACTTCTTCAGTTTTAGCATTGTCAACCCATTTCCACACTTCTGTAACCCCCCAGAATCATCTGGTTATTACATGTATATCTAATCCATTGGTTTGCTTCATTTGAAAAAAAAATGTTAAAATACTGAGTGATCTTCCCAGCTCAACACCCGGTCAGTCAGAGTTCTTATACCAAATTTTATTCCTCTTTTCTCCAGTAGAACAATAACCCCTCCTGGGCTAAAGTAGTTATTACTTAATTTTGAAATTCTGAATGCTAGCTCCCTATCAGAAAATACTGTCTTATAGCAACATCTGAGGTGAGCTCAAATTGTGCTCTGTGGTCTGATCCTTACTCTGCAATCCACCAGTACATTCAGGTATTGCAAGATTACCACAAGATTCTTCTGTGTTTGTCAAGACAGAGGCCATCAAAGCAGAAAGTGTTATTAATTAGTAATTAGATTAGTAAATGAACCGAGTAGGAAGATTTCTTTAATTCTGCATTGATCCTTTCTTTTAAAATACAGGATGGTTTCCTTACAACAAAGCCATAAGAAAAAAAAATCAAAATAAACATGTGTTAATAATACTCCTGGACCTGCTTACAAGTCAAAACTATTTTTACAGTATTGCTTCACTGTTGAGGGTTAGTGTACTTTACCAGCAAGTGGCAGAACATGTCCTAAGTAGGGATTTTCCATTGCATGCCGCAATTACAGACAATTGACATTTGATTATAATAACTAGCAAACTTTCATGAAATAAATGACACCTGAGTAAGTTTCATAACCTTTTGCCTCGCCCTACCCTGGAATGCATCTGCAGTGCATGAAGGCTAGGAATGGTTCTGGTGATTGCAAACAGAATTATTCGAACCCAGGAGAGTGCAGAGGTTCCCCAAGACAGGCTACCCCCGCCAGCTTGCACAGCGTTTAGAATGGCTGTTAGAACTATTTACTTATCTGCAGCTCTGAATACATTAGCAGGAGCAAAGTAGTAGGCTGTATAGGGATTGTATACACCTACAATCAAAAGTTTCTGTGTTCCCCAGGTCTGATTCAATCGTGCCTGGCATTTTTACCAGCTCTCCACTGATCTCTGCCAGATCAGAGCCATTCTGCACAGAGGTGCAGGAATTGCACCCCTTGGTTTTGGTGCCTGTGGTCTGAGCAGCAGCAGGCGAAGCTGTTTGCCTGTGTGAACTAGCCACTTCGTTCCATAACTGTCTGTTGTGAATTTGCTCCCTTCATCACCGAGTCCAGCTAAACTACAGGGAAGATGCATAAAGGCACAGGTTTCAGCGAGGATGGTGGAACTGTACTCCCATAGACAGAGAGTTTCTGTGAGAGGCCGGACAGCACACACACTTCTTTCACCTACTCAGTAAAAGGTTGGATATTAGGAAGGATAGGATTTAGGTTGGATATTAGGAAGAAGTTCTTTACTGAGAGGGTGGTTGGGCACTGGAATGGGCTGCCCAGGGAGGTGGTGGAGTCACCGTCCCTGGGGGTGTTCAAAAAACGGGTTGATGAGGCACTTGAGGCCATGGTCTGATGGTCCAATGGTTAGGAATATGATGGGATAAAGGTTGGACTTGATGACCCTAGAGGTCCCTTCCAACCATAATGATTCTATGATTCTATGAATGATGTGGAAGTAAATTTTTCTTCATTCAAAGTGCAAAAAATAATGGCTGAGAAGACAGATTTGTACCATCTTGATGCTGGCTGGAGTGGGATATGCTGCTATTGCACTGTGTATTGAGACTTGTTGCCTCTTGGTACCCTCAAAACTGTTCCTCCCTGCCACCCGACCATCATCCTTCACAATCAGCCACTCACCTTCTGGATCTTACTTCAGAGTAGAGAGAGCAACTGGTGTTGAGAAACCTTGTTCCTTTAACACTTCTTGCTCCTCTTCCATTCTGCCAGGGAGGAATAAACCCTCGCAGCTGCAGTGGTCCACTTGACCAGTGTGTATCGTGGTCACAGAGAAAGCACAGATAGTGTCTGTAAGATGTTTCAGATGCTTAACTGCTGCACAGTGTCAAGAATACTTTTGCAGTGTAAATGAATTATATTTATTAGGTTCCTAGCAATTCCATTGTTTTCTGCCCATTCTCAGTTTTGCTATTTTTTAAACAAAGGCTGTTAGACCATGGAATTTATTCATCTAAATGCAGTGAACAACTTAACAGTTCTGACATCTGAACTTTAGAGAACCCTTAAGAACTCCTAATTGCTCAGCTTAAAAAAAAACAACGAGGCCCAGCACAGAACAGATGTATAGTAATAAACTTATCTCATAATGTCAAATGATTAAACAGTGGATTCTTTTTTACATTTAAATATACAAGACTTTCCATTAAGGGGCTTTGTTGACTCTGATAACAGTTTCACAACCATTAAGTTTATTTCTACATCTATTTGTTAAAAGCTAATAGGGAAAATAATAGAAACTAATTGAAAAGCAAAGCAAACAGAGCAGAGCCTAGAATGTTTCAGTTAATAAGCAATAGAGATTGTATTGATTTCATTTTATAAACAACATTAATCCTCAATAACAATTAAAGTGTAGACAGGTTGCTTGTTTAAGTTATCAGATAAGATGGCCTACTCAGGTATATATCTGGGGTAGTAATTTGAAAAGGATATGAGGATTCAAGAAGCTATTGATCTATCCATCATGAGCCTGTCTCATGAGAAATGTTCTTGGCAAGGTGCAGTAGTTCTTAAAACCACTGCTGCTCAAAGACCAGCAGTGCAAAAGTTCCTGCTGCTGGAAAACACTGCAAGCCCGAATGAAAATAGTCGAGTTTCAAAAGCAGCTTTATGGATTTTCCCCAAGTTATAGAGAAGACTAAAGTTGAGGTGTCAGATCTTGTCTGCTCCTAGTACACAGCCAGTGGGAGTGAGTGCTTGTAACCTCAAAGCAGAAGCTTCATTTGAGGCTCAGGGAAGGTTTGGTCCTGGGTATCCTCTGCTGGCAGAAAGCTGCAAAAGCTGTTCCTGGGACACTTCAGCTCCTAAACCAGAAGCAGAATATAATCCCGTTTTTAGCTAGTGCCTTAGAACTGGAAGGAAGACAGGAAAATAGTGATGTGAGTGCAAACCTCTAGAAATGCACAGAAAAGCTTCTTGCATTTGACACGAAGCACAGCAGTGCGATATTGCCAGCCCTGGTGCTGACAGGTGTTTGTTTGCAGTCACCCCGTGACTGTGTGCGAGCTGGTGACTGAAAGCTTCTCAAGGTATGTCAGTGTAGCTGGCTCCTTTTGTTTAACTGGTGGTGTAAAAGTGGCTGGGAAGAGTAAGGATGGACCCCAGCATGGCCAGGCTGCCCTCTAATCTTGTGAGAAGTCCCGAGATGTAGCTCAGTTACTGGGCCGTGCTGCAGGTCACGCTAGCCCATCACGGCTGCTGCTGGTTCCTACATGTGCTGGCTGAAAGCTGTCTGGGCAGATGTGTTGTGCTGCCCAACCTTCAGTTGTACTGTGGGCATGAAAATGGAGCCATGCAGCTGCAGATTGGGCTGGCTTTGACCTCCAACACGGTCAGAGGAGCAGGCAGCTTGGTACTTGCCTTGTGCTTAAGCTGCCTGTGGGTTCATGAATAAGCTGCTCTCTTCATCTCACTCTCTGCAGGACCTGATCCAGTGGCTTGCTGTCAAAATCCTTAATGGGCTGTGGTCTGCACACAGCTAGTCATCTAATCTTACGTGCATGCGTTTAGTGTAGGAACCCCTGGTGCAGAAGTGGATGCTTGGGCTCAGGTTCCTCCTGTGCCACAGAGGACATTGAAGTTGCATCTCATTCTGTTGGCAGTGGTATGGCTTGACTTGCTGTTCTCCTGCTGGAATTGGGCTGATTTTCAGGGACTAGTTCAACATCCACTGGATTAAAAAGGAAAGAGGAGATCAGAAGGAAGGAGACTGGGTGTGATTCTGCGATGTCATGTTAACCACTCACATGGGAGAGAAGACACTTTGGTGTCAGTTCCTGTTTTGTTGAACATACAGCACAAAAGTGTAAAACAGGCAGTAGAACAGGGACTGACACTCTGGTTTCCTCCATCCAACTGAATGTCCAAGAGACATTCATACCTGGTTATTCCAGGTGGTGTGGAGTAGCTTCCCCAGGAAAGGAGGACATTGATCCCAAGCTGCCTTACAGGCTCTTTTGGAGAATTAATTCAAATTCTTTTGTAGTGAGGAGGGAAATGAAGCCCATTCCCCTGTGGATGTGGGTGAGGTCTCAGGTTCTGAGCCAGGTGGATAAACCAGGGATAACCTCCTCCAACTCTGGAGGAGAAAAACCAGAGTGTGCTCTGACTATAACAGAGTCTGCCCGTAGGATGGGGTTTTTTAAATCCCTGCAGGGTGTCCTAGGAAAAAGTAGGATTTAAGACAGGGTCTTCTCAACAGCATCTCTTTCTGTAGAAACCCTGGTCTGTGATAATCTGGACAAACTCAAGCCAGAAAAGGCCTTTGCTCTAGCAGGTGCTCTGAGAAGGCTGTGTGAGGGGAGGGCATTTTGGTCTTTCTGAGCTGAATTGCTGTCCCCTGCAAATGTGCACTGGGATTAAACTGGTGACTATGGTAGAGAAGTAAAATCAAGAAGGGCCATGCTAGAAGCTTGTAATTTAACGTTCTTTGCTCAAGATAAAATGCATTGCACTGTGTGCAAATGACATTTTAAAATGGAGCAGTACGCTGCATATATTTGCATTCCTACTTGTTTAATATATGTGCTTAGGTAAAGAGAGCAATACAGATTATTGGGATTAAGAGACGACTGAGCGACAAATTGGCAAATTGACATAAATGGAAGCATTTACTCCAGGTACATATCTGCTTATGATAAAATTGCTTGGATTTAGCAGAAGAGGCTAGAAAAGATGGTAACAGAAAGGAACCAACAGAACTGTCTGTCTTAAGGCAGAAGCTTGCAGTTGCCCTGAGTTAAAATTTCCTGTTAACTTTTGCAGTCCTTGGAGAGTAGCCGACTGTCATCAATTCCTAGTCAATATTTGAATAATGCTCTTTGGCAAGTCACAACATTTGCTATTTGCTCGATCAATGTATAATAGCCCAATGACTCAATATTATAAAACTCAATGACCTGTGAAACTTCAACATTTACATTTCTGTTAAAATCTCAAATAGTTCTTTATTAGAAGGAACTCAAGCTAAAATGCCAATCAGATAAGTACGATGACAATTATTAGCTATTTTCTTAGTCACATTTAGACAGATTCTAGTGCTCTTTCTATAACTGAATACTATGAAATGAATGAAACTACTCACAGGGAACGATAAAACTCATTGCACATTAGAGAGATTGAAAGATGTGGAGGCCAGAATCTGTCTCAGGCAGCATCAGAAACCTGCCTGATTTTTCTTGTTTTATTCAGCCTGCTTACTATGGCATGTTGTAGTTATACCCAAGTGGGCATAAAATATTTACTGTCTTGTCGTGGGAGTCAAATGTTTCACAGAAACTCTCTGTGTGAACCACAATTAATGTCTGGTTATCGATGTCAATGCAGCTTTGCAGGTTTTAGAGTGGTAAATATATTATGAGATGAAATCCTGATCCCATTAAAATCAAAGTAAAACTCCCAAGGGAGAATATTCTGGTCCTGGTGGGGAACTTGCATAGCTTCCATTTACAGCCTCCTGAAATACTGCAGTTACAGCCTGTTTCCCATTGCTGGCTGCTGGCACACAGGAGAAGAGCATGGGCAGAGCATGGGCAGGGAGGACCAGGGCTGTTGCTGCTGGGCTGGGTGTTCACGCAGGCACTGTGTCTCCATGCAGGGGTGCCAGCCTCTTTCTGCTGACTGGGCACCCCCAGTGTGTTCCTGTGCAAAGTCAAACCTGGAAACTTAAACTGCTGCTGTAGGTGGTTTATATGGTTTAAAGCTATGTGTTTGCCTGTCCTGAAAGTATTAAAAATGCTCAGGCAGGCCATGAGGTCTGAAAAGCAAATCATTAACTTGGTCCTCAGGTGGTTACAGCTCTGGTGAACGCTTGGTGGTGTCAGCACTTTAGTCCATTTCAGTGCAAGATCAAATGGATGAACTTAAACTATTTACTGCTAAACACAGTTTGTAGACACCTGAGAGTGCCCACACCAGCAGGTACAACAGAGATGCAAGCAAATGTCTGCCTCTCATCTGTTCACAACCTCTAAGTTCAGAGATGAGTGATGCAATGTTGTGAATGTCCTACATCAAAAATGGGTGCTGATTTGACCTACTGGCTCTAGGTAGAAAGTTCAGATACAGTAACCTGTTAATGTATCAGAGTTACATCCTAGAGTGGTAGTTCTGTGTTAATAAAGCAGATTTAGGTATGTATGGACATTATTTATTATTTTTTAATGAACATCAGCTTGAAGAATCATCAACAAGCTAGCTCACAGACATGTGTGCCAGAACAACCATTTTGACAAATATTCTAATTTATTTTTCCTATTAAGAAACTGTTCAGCAATCTACCAAAATTGGGTTCAGTTGTGTAGTGAAAACACTCATAAGAAAATAGAAGCTCTTAGTAGTAATCTGATCTAATTAATTGTAAGGGCTGATATAAGAAACGCACTGTTGACCTTTGAGGCACAGCATTTGGAGGATTTAAGGAAAGAGAAAACTAGCAGAAGATGCGCTATAGGACAAGAAAAGGTCTCTGCTGGTCAAGCCTGGGTTTCTAAGGCAGGTAAATGAAGCACATGTAGGGACCCAGGTGAGCAGTGGTCACAGCCCATTGGAAGGTAGGTCTGAATCGGTGAACCTTGGCAACCATTTCGGACACTATGAGGTGTGTTCCTTTGGGGAAAGGTTGGTGGCATGCCCTCACTCAGATCTGTTCACATTTTACACTGTGAGTAGCTCCCATACACTGCTTCTGAACGATTTGTGGAACAGGAATAGTTGAGATAGGTGAGGCATTTCAAATAACGCATATGAGAAAAGTATTATCTGGTTGCAGACAGGAGAAGAAAGATAAGATTTATCAGAGTATCCCAGTATCTCTGAAGAGCTTTTCTGACAACTTCAGCTGAATCTGACCATGTTGGCCTCTGTTCCAGCAGCGCTGTGTGTCCCTCCCTTGGCACAATGGACTCTGTTTACCTTGCACTGTATGAATGCTCTGTAAACATATGTGTATATGTAAGTGCAGGTTGTTACATGCACTTACTACTTGAAGCAACTAAGAGCAACTGTTGGGTCACTATTTGCATGAAGAATGTGTGTGGGTTTATCGTTATGCAAAAGGTATCAGACACACCTGCTAGAACAAATGAAGCTTTTCTAGAAAAAACAAACCTGCCTTTTGCTGTAGTGAATATCTGCAGTCTTTTCTCTTGCGTGTTGCACCATTTCACCACACTTGGTATGCAAATACCACCTTGGGTAAGTTTGTCCTGCCCCATTTCATGCAACTCTTGAAACAAATGCTCAGGAAGCAAATTAAATCTGAAGCAATGTGAAGGCAGGCTAAGGGGGTGATGAATGGGAAGGGAGAATCCATCGAGCAAGGGAAAACTAAGGTTATGTCAACATAGTACAATGCTGCACAGAGCCAACACATTAGTATTCCTAAGCAGCACAGTTGGACATAGATACATAAGATAACTTCTTAAACTACCTCCACACTACCAGTGCTTGCTTGTCAGAGCTTGGTGGCAATGCAGCTTAGCATTGCCAGAGCAGTTCTGTCTCTCTTGGGTGGTGCTTGCATTGGGGCTACCCTGCCATGTCTTTCTTTATGTATTAAAAGGGGTTGTTCAGTTCTGGGAATAAAAACACACTTTAGAGGCTGAAGTTCGATTCACTCTGCTTACCTTTTATTTATTCTGCTTGCATTGTAGTAAATGTAGTCTCACCCACAACCCCTCCATCTAGGAAGTCTGTGAGGCTGTTGGGCCTTCAAAAAAAAAAAAGCTCTGTTAATTGTGTTATGTTTAATAAGAAAATTGGAGCTATCAGTCACATATGCATAAAAAGAATGAATGGAGTAGCCCTCTTGGGAATCAGCAATGAAAAAGCCAAGCAGCACAGAAGGCAAAGTACAAATGTTGTTCCTAATTATTTGAAGCACGTGAACAAGAAACTGCGTGGACATTGAAATAACAGTGACTATGAAATAAAAGGAATAGTGAAGCAGTGAATCTCAGTTCAGGGCAAGGTGCAGTAAGTAGCAACATGGTCAATATATTGATATAAAAGATACATGGAGAGTCCTGGCTTTCATTACTGCTTAGTGTGTGGTGTTGGGCACTACATTTGCTGTGTGTGGATGAAACGGGGTCTGGTCATGGATGTGATCATAATAGGTAATTTACCCCCAGTCTTTCTCATTGCAAATGTAAGAATTTGCTTTATATAATATCTGTGCATTTTGTGTCATGAAAGAGAAGTGAAGTAAGTGCCTTTATTTTTAATGTCAGGCTTATGAACTGCAGGAGAAAGAGAGGATGATGCTACCAAGGTAAAGGAAAGAATAAGGTACATGGGTATTGTGTGCATATATCCCCTTACACCTGCACACAGAGTGTGACACGTATTTAGTGAAATCACACTGCTGTTCCCCAAGTGCATTGCTGAATGAATGAATTAATGAATGAATAAACAGGGAAGCCAGTAAGCCAAATGAATCTTTCAAATCACTCCATTAAGGTCATCAATTTTGCTTTTTTTTAGTCAGTGGAGTGATCTCTGAAATGAATTTATCCTTCTATTTTATTTATAAAAACCAAGAGCAGGTCTGGCACCTGCTTCTGGTTAAGCATGTAAGTAATTAAAGTTCTGCTTGTTTTATATCATCAGATCTGGCACCCCTCATCACTGCCAACCTGTGTCCATGTATGAAAAATAATAGTTGAGTGCCAGCCCCCTTGCCTGAGAGACAGTGTCATCTGCTCAGGAACTGATTGGAAATGCTATTGAAAAATGGGGAGAATAGGAAAAATAAGCATCAGAAACATGCAGTGCTACAAAAAAATTTAGAGAGATTAATATAAGGAGAGTTATTTGAGTGATAAAGACTGACAAATCAAGTTCTTCTCATCCTCTTTATATATGTTAAAATAAGTCTACATATTAACATAAAAAGTATACATTTATTACACAACCCACAGGATATATTTTGCTTTCTTACTATGCTTTTGTGGCCTGGCAGATGTCTTTTCTGTTATTATCTAGCTAGGAAATAAAATGAAGTGTTCTTGTCTCTAGTGTCTTGCCCCTCAAAACAGAATACAAAAGGAGCATATGCACAAAGCTTAGCTAGTTGCTGGTGTTGATAGGGCAGTGTGTTCCCCAGTGAGCTTCTCACCCGTGTGTCTTCTGCAAACACTATTGATGAATGGCATCAGGAATGTCCAGGGAAATCTGGAAGAATCACCTAGTTTTTGCTAAACTTTTTGATGGTGAGATTACATTTCTCTGTAAAATACAAAAAAATGGGTGGAAAGGCAGTGAAAGGGAATCTCACGTTATTCTGCCTTTGCAAATGCGTTTGCATTTTTCAGCTGACAATACAAGTGATGAAAAATAGCTGAGTTCTTCCTCGGTTTCACTCAAAAGCATTAAATCCTTGAGGCTTTCAAACAGCCGTGTAACTCCATTATAGCATTTACATTTCATTCCTCTAGCTTAAATTTTTATGTACAAAGTTCTCAGTGGTTAAATGGCACTCATCATCCATTATCTTAAAATTAGACCTCTAATCGCTACGTGTTCCCTCTGCACTTAGGAAGCCAGTAATGGAGCTAGGAAGTCCTGATCAGGTAATATCCTCTGTTCAGATTACAAATATCATCTTAGTTTTGTTTATAAAGGAACTAAAGGATTATGCTGGTGCATCTTTATGGATGTATCACTAATGTGATGATGGTTTGTTATACTTTTAACTACTCTGCCTTTCCTATGTGTACGTTACACAGCTTACTACTGGTTCCCCCCTTAACAGATGTTAGACATTTTCCATTTGGCACTTTTGATTTTAGCATAAAAAGTCTAATTTGCTAACAATATGTTAGCTGCTGGTTTTGGCTATGAATTTCAGGGACAAACCAACATGGTCAACTTCTCTCATCGCATCACTTGATAAAAGGATTTCTTTTGTTGACTTCCCATTTTCTCTCCAAATAAGAGAGAAATGGTACCCTCCTACCATCCCATGATGGAAACTTCTGCAAGGCTGTCCGAGGAAAGGGAAAATCCCAACGCATGTGTGTGCACACACACAAGCACCAGAAATACCTCCTCAAACATGCTCTCAGGGACTTATTCTTAATGCAGATCACATAGGCTAAAATCAACCCTTCTTTTAGGACTGATTACATCCCTTATATAAGTGCAGCCAGCTGGGGGGTTTTTTTCCAGCTTCTTCAATTCCTAGGTCACTCTAGCTTGGTGTCTATCAGGTTACTGTTGCCAAGGAGCATACAGCTGTTACTCAGAGAGGGTAATCTGCTATCAGTCATCTCATCTGTATGATCACGTGTGAACTTGGTTTCTCAAGGACTGGGTTTTTTTGCCTCTTCTGACATGCTGCACTCCATCATCTTCCTCTTGAAAGGAGGAAGTTACTGGTGCACCCAGGATGAGTTCTTATACTCAAGAAATTCACTCACAGCTTAGCTTCAGCAGTGATGGGGATGGAGGTAGGGTGAGGGGGCTTTTCTTCTGGCTCTGAGCCATCATCCATGTAAAATCCATCCTAATGGTGTAGGGTGTTCAGAGGAAGGAAATGCATCTCATATTCATGTTCTTTATTATTCCAGCCATGTTGGAGGGCATATCCTGAGCTGTAGTAGGAAACCTTTCTGTTTCTATTCAACAGAAAGTGTTTAGACAGTTTGAAGAACCCTTGTCTCCCTTCCTCTATTTGAGCTCAAGTCTTCAATTAGATGTAATTGAAAAAGGTAGAGTAAACGGCAGGTGCCTGCCTCTTTGGAAGGTGTAATTATGACTGGCTTGCAGACTTGGAATTTTGATGACTGAATAAACAAAGAGGACAGATGTGTTTGTGTACATACCAACAGCAGTATTGACAGGATGACACGGGGACATTTGTAGCTCTGTAGTCTATAGAATGAGGGGAGAAGCAAGGGGTTTGGGCTACTTTCTCTCTCTTATTTTGAAAATGAGCATTTACTCTCTCTTTGTGTCTATGGATGAGGTGAATCTATATTGTGTCTATGAAAAATAATAACTGTAGTTGGGACTTACTCATTGATTTGTGCTGGCTAGGTGATTCCTATTCAACATATTCAATAAGAGGTCTTCTCTTGTATTTCTACTTCCACTTTTGCTCTCTTTTATCTTCTCAGCATCTCAAGGTAAGAAATTACCTTGAATCTGACTATAGGTTGGAATGTGTTACCAGGTAATCCTGTCTCCTAAACTCAAAGGTATTCCACAAAAAAAGGCTGTGCAAAGGACTTCCATCTCCTTAAAAGCAGTATTGCAGTCATGTTGCTGTGTGGCATTTTTATCAATCAGTAAAAAAAACCAAAACCAAACCAAAACAAAAAAAAAACAAAACAGAGAGGCCAGGGCAGGTATTGCTTGGAGTGGAGCAATAGAATATTTCAGTAACCAAGTTCTTGACAAGGTCTTCATGTTCTCTCTGCCCTGGCTTGCAGGTGGTGATACTGGGGCAAACCAGGTTTTGCTAACAAACCATTTGAGAACAAGCTGTTATCTAATCTGTAGCTTAATAAAATATTGATGCTTCTAAGACATCTATCTTCCCTTCATATGTTAACTTACCTATCATTATTGTATCTGATATCAAAAAATGTTCTCAAAACACTGTTTGGTCAGCAGTCTTCTGGTTTTTTTTTCATTATCTTGTACCCTAATGTATTCATATATTACGTTGTATTCTTTGCAAGCAATCACAGCACAGTCACTGTTGAAAATGACTCACCGTTTTTGAATTTACAGAGGCCTTATGAGAAAACTGCTGGGTGTATTTTTAACACATTTCTTGAGCTCAGTTCAAGAATGGTGTGTTGGTTTAAGATAATTTCTTTTAGGCTTTGCAGCACAGACTTCATACGTGGTCAGACTTTGCTAGACCTACTCTGATGTTGCTCTTGCAGTGTGGAAGGGGTTCTGATCTGTTGTGTTTCACAACTTTCTTCTCTTTCACTGGTATATAAGCTTAAATAGCCAATATGTAAATTAAAATAGCATGAAGATTATACAAGTTTTGATGGTGTACATAGAGCTGGAGGACTTCAGCATAAGGACTGATAACATAAGAGGGTCTTTATTTTTTTGTCAGTTGGGAATTTGCCTGTTATAAATAAAATCTCTTATGAACATTATCTGAGAAAGCCCACACAAAGGGTGGTAAGGATTGCCTAAGGAAACAGCTTTACTCATCTATTTATCACGCAAAAACCTCAATTGCCAGGGATATGGTTTCATTGCTCCCTAAGGAATAGTAGAGAAAAAGAAAACATCTAAACTGAGGGTAAAATATCTAAGCAAATAGTGAAGGAGAAAGGAACAGAAACAACTTTTTCTTCCTATGTTAGGCCATTATGGTTTTTTTAAACTGTAGGTTTTTTCAATTCAGCTATTCTCCATTAGCTCACACTTCATTTAAGTTTCCCCTCTTCTATTCTGCTCACTGAAATAGTTTACTTCTGTAGCTGAGTGTCCATGATGTTGTGCACTGGGGCCCTTCAAATTGAAAATACTTTCACACTTCTCTCTCCTTCTGCTAAAACAAAGGCTCTTGTCTGTGAGGCGTCTGTTTTCTAATCACCATACTCACTATTGTGGGCTCCTTTGTTGTCTTTTCATAGTCACATCTGCCTTTCCACGCTTGCACAATGTGCATTGTTCACTCTAACAAAGCTATTTTGACATATGCCCTATTTCTGCCATGTATCTGACATGACTCCTCAGATAACTTCCCTCTACACTGCCAGGTTTACGCAGAATGCAGAAAGTGCTCAAGTATATCAATATCATGAGGTTTATTGTTGTGTAATTAGCTCACTTCTGCCTCTGTTGGTTGGGTCTTGCAGCTCGAATGTGTTCTCTCTGGCTTCATTTCAATAAGAGCTCTGCTGGTGCTGCATGCTCAATGAATATAATGCAGATTGCTGTGAGAGCTCAGTTCAGCTTTACTGCTTTAGATGATAAAGTAACAGTCCATTCCTTGCGTTGCAGAATAGCAATCTAGGGGATGGGAGCACGTGCTTAAAATTTCTGGGTGTGATACTAATTCTTGATTCCAGTCCTCTTCCTACTGCAAGTACTATAGCTAATGTATAGCATTATTTTTTTCATAGGAAATGAGCAATGGGTGCGTTTAATAAAAAGAAATTACATTTACTATCTAAGGTCATCTTTCTGCCTTGACTCATGTGAAGTAGCCCCAGAAAGTTCATTGTCAGAGGAGTTTTCCTTCTGATATGACTACGGTACATAGTAGCAAAGTGGCATTTTTATTTGTATAATTTATTCTTGCTCCTATTTCCTTTCTTAAATTAAAAGAAGGTAAACCCCCCAGTTTGCAAATAAAGCTACATCAGTATCACAAAGGTGATAGCACAGTTATCTTTGCCATTGGTTGTACTTCACAACTCTCATTGCTACCAGGATGTCAGCTAAGCTTGTCATATAATGCTGGTCTGAATCTAGGAGAACTGTGGTGGGAAGATAGATAAAAAGGACTGCAAGGAAGGACGAAAAGGAAATGGTTTCCACCAGCTCTTATTTAATTCTTCTGCTTAATTTAAAAAATATTGTTCCTAATATTAAAATAAAAAGTGTTAACACTGATTTTTTTTTTCTTTTGGTCTGGTCAAGGAGAGGAGGAAAAAGAATAGTTGGAAAATAAAATTAGAAATTTTATTTAAGGTATAAAGAACTGGGATAAAATAGGCAATGCGCATCTATCTAGAGTGTGGAAGTTACACATATGCACTGTTGTAAGGTCTAGCTATCTTACACAATTTGGAGAGCTGAAGACTGTGAGGGGGAGCTACAGGGGAGAGTTGACATGAATAAGAAAGAAGACAGGGTCTTGTACCACAGTAGCCTACTCCTGGATCTGTGAGTCACAAGTGATCCACTTTCACAAACTCTTTTGTATTATTATAAAATATTTTTAATTTTCTTATATTCTTATTGAATATAAAAATATTCTTATATCAAAATAGAATTCAAAAGCTAAAGAAAATAAAGTCACTCTTTGGATAACAAGAAAATTTGCATCTTCCAGAGTTCAAACAGCTGTGAAGACCTAAGTGTGTGAGCCACAGATTAAGAAATGGAGCAAAACTTCAGTGGAAAGATTGCAGTTGAGTTAAAAAGATATTCATCTGGTCTGTATATGTGGCATGTCCGTTTGCCCTTTAAGTCCAGTTCGGGCTGATGTTAAGGACTGTTGTGGGTGAGTGGAGTACACTTGAGTACTGCCTGCTTCCTTCATGGATCTGGTCTGTGTGCACTTATAACATACCTCTGTCTATTGTCTCCATGCCCAGACATCCAGTTTCTGCCAGCAAAAAAACCTCTGCCGGAGTGTTCATATCAAATACACATCAAATACACAAAAAATTATCGTAGAAGTTAGAAACATATATACAGAAACTCTTCAGTAGTACCTCATCCAGAACAAGTAAGGAGGTATTAAAAAATCAAAATTCTTTATACATTATGTTGGAATGAGTAAGATTTTGAGTTGTGCAACATGCACTGCAGTGCAGAGGCATGTTACAAGCAGAAGTGACTGATATGACACAAATGTTCATCAGCTTTGATGCAGTTTGGAGCTTTGCCAGTTACACTTCTGATGAAACACTTGATTCTGATGATGTTCTTATGCTGTATAAAAATATCCCCTATTATACAATATAAACTATGCATTGCTGTAGCTCATATTCCAAAAATGTGGCTCATGTTCCAATGACTTTAAATCAGCGTGAGAACTCACCAGTTCCTTTGGAACCTGGTGTTCCAGTAGTAATTTTCTCACATGTAAATAAAAAATTATTCACCTGAAATACTTTTGTCTGTATAATATCAGAACTGTTGCAAAAAGTTTGCATTTTCAGTGGAGAAATATATTAATTTTCTAATTAAATAAAATAAAGAGTGAGAGAAATATTTTGATGAAATGATCCGTTAGCAGGAAAGGAAGTGATGGGTGACTTCCCCAAAATACTGAACTGCTGTGTCTGTTGCAGATGTGTCCAAGTGGTGTGTCCTACTCACATTCAGGCACCAAGTCACTGGTTTTGCACACAGTTTTCACGTGTCTGGGCTATTTCCCGCTTCACTGATTAACTGTACCCACTGCTCTATAATGGTCTGGCTTAATGTAATATGTAATTGTCCCTTTAAGCAAAATTATTATATATCTGAAAGAATCATTAATATCTGATGCAGATAACATCTTCTACGTCCTTTGATTCACAGTGACGTTCTCCTAGTATTTCTGGCATAGGCATAACCTTTAAGGATTGGTTGCCCCTGTTTAGACAGCACATGTGTAATTAATAATCCATGAAGGAGTCCTTTTCTGTTTCATGTGATCTGCTTAGTACACACGCATATCCTTCAGCTAGTAGTAATTCCATAGAACAGAAAAATTACTCTTCGGATGTCTAACAAAGCTGTTCCACCCCATACCCAATTTCCATACTGTGATACTTCAGAGGGTTGTTGTTCCTTAAGGTGTTTTGCTGTGTTGCTACTCTAGTTCTTGAATATCTCAAGATGCTTTCTCTCTCTCGCAGAGGCCAACATCTGGCACCTTACTGACAGCCAACAGGCAATACTATTTCTTTCAATGAAGTTTGCCATCTCTTTGTTTCCTCTCAACCTCACAGAAACTTGAACTGTGGTATTTTCATTGTGTGTTCTATTTTATTTCTGGGTTTGTTTTTTATTTTTGTTTTATTTTATTTCCTGGAGCATTTTAGTGAGTTCTTAGGAGTTTTCTCTGCTCCAGCCATTGGCATAGCTTAGCACTGCCCTGACAATGTGTCCGCAGTCATTTCCTGTTCCAAGTACTGCCCTATCTCATATTATATCGCTGTGCGTAAGCCTTGCCAGGAAAAAGGGGTCTCAAATTGATTTTTCATAGAAAAACAGGGATATATTTATTTGGTTTGCTACTACAAATATTCTTCCTCTAGGTTGTGACCGGGTGAATTCCAGGCTCATTGAGGCCAATGGAAATCTGGCGCTTGGCTTCAGCGGAGCCAGGATTTCCACTCAGATTTTTGCCTGTTTGGATAATTAGAACTGACAATGATTGTTGACAAAGACCCTGGAACAACACAGTATTTTTTTTGTATTTTTTTTTATAAACCATGATTCAGTCACTTCTGCTGCTATCAAATAATGACTTTTTCAACACTGTGTGAAAGCAATTCAATCAACTGAGCCTTATGTTTTGCTTGGCTTTTCTTTTAAATCATTACCTGTTGTTATTTGTGTGATGATAGGATCTAGGAGTCCTAGCCGCAGATAAGAACCTCAGTGTTGTATAAACAGAGAAAGAAAACACAGCCTCCTTCAGGCTTGCCAAATCAGTGAGGGAACAGGGAAAAATGCTGTGACTACACTGTTTGCTACATCAGGCTGCACATCTGCACCCCATGAGCCTCTTCTCAGGCTTTTCTAGCAGAAGAGAGCTTTAGGGGGCGTTCTGAGGAACATAGGGGAGATCTGTGCTGTCAGGTAGTTCTTTCAAAACAGGAAAAAAAAAAGAGAAAGGTGTGTGAAACACCTAGAAAACTGGTAGGGGAGGCTGGGGTTATGAGTTTGATAGCCAAAAGAAGGGTGGGGGTGATGGATGAGCAAGGCTGGGAAGCATCTTTGAGGCAGCAATGGCAGTAACAGCAGGACTGGAGAGACTGGATGGCCCTTCCTCAGGAGAGGAAGCTGTCTCAATTCACCCCTCAAGTCTGTTACTGTTCTTAGCATGGCTTGTAACACCTCTCTCTGGTATTCAAAACCCAAAATTCAGAGGCTCAAATAAATGCCCATATCCAGACACTTTTCTCACACCATCAGCAAGTACTTTTGGAACTGCGTGTAGCCCAGCTGGAAAAAAGATGAGAACAGATTTTCTTGCAAGATTTCTCATACAGACAGCTTTTGGCTGGGTTGGAGACATTTTAAAAGAAGTACTTTTTTCATGCAATTCCAGCGTTTCTTCATCCAGTCAAAGCCAGGAAATGCAGGGGTAATAATTTTAAAAGAGAAAGAGACTGAAACGTAATTACAAAGCTACTGTAACTGATACAATAGAAATATAATAATAAGATTTTTTTATTATTTGAAAAAGAGTAATGGGATTTTCAGACAACCTATGATAAAAATGAAGACTCAAGTAAGCCACTCCTCCACTGCAACCCATCGTTCATCTTTATTTAATATACATGGGTCCAAACCAGATCCCGGTCCCTAAATATTTTTAAACTTTGAGTCTGATTGAAATCACCATCTGCATTATATTTTCCATTTAATGAGAGTAAATGGCTCATCTAAAGTAAAATCAAAGCGTGCACCAGAATTTGGAAGCACAGAAGTACCTTAGAAGAGCAACACAAGTGTCTTCTTGGTGAAACCAGGGCTCAGAGCTGCTGCCCTCTAACACCAAGTGTACAGCCTAACCTCTGCCTTTATAACTGCTGACCAGAACCTGTAGTTCAGTGTAGGTGTCTGAAACATGGATTTTGATGTTGAGGATTGTAGCTACCTGTATTTCACTGTCACAGGGTAGATGTCCCTTTCTTTTTCATCCCAAGTTTGCTTTGTTCTTTTCTTGAATCTTGGTAGCACACTCCTCTGCCTCTGCTCCTTCGGATTTTTATTTCCTGCCTTACTTTCCCTAATCCCTTCCTATTTGAGCACTTTGGTCATGTAGACACTCTTTTTTGGACCCTACATTTTTCTGATAGCGGTGGGAAGAGGGGATAAATATTGTTCTTGTGTGTGAACTTGGGTAAACGTTATCGTGTATGTTCTTTTGACTGCTAAGCCATATTTCCTGCCGGCTTTGTTACCCACAGCAGTATGTAACTTTCCTTCCTTTGTCCCATTCAAACCCTCATAAAAAGAATCAATTCAGAAGGCAATTATGGGTTCATGATTTCTAAATGTTCTGCTTTTCATCTTTTTCCTTACTTCTCCAGCAGACTCTTTAAGAGAATGAACACTTACCCCAGCTTATCTGTGCCATGCCAGAGGTGCTCAATACGCATCTTTTCCCCGTGTGCATTTCCAACTGTCTGTGCCTGATGCTGACAGCAGCTTCAGAGTCTCAACCCAGTCCCAGAGCCTCTGTCTGAGTAGCTTAAGCCTTTAAGGCACAGTTCTCAGTACCATAATTTCTTTTCAATAGAGAAATAGCACTTAAAACCCCAGCAACCCAGTAGCTGTAGCACAGACTGTTGCACTCTCTCTGTGGGGTCACATCCTGAGCAGTTGTTCCAGCAAGAACATATTTCATGGTCCATATTTCATCTAGACAAGGCTTTTAAAATTAGATTGCCTCCTACCAAATTTAGTTTGTTATCCTAGACTTTTCTCAAAGTATGAAATGCGTATGCCCGCACCATCAGCCTCACTTAAATTTGCCTTGCAGATCATATATTTGGGAGCTGGGAAAAAGTAAATACAATTGCACTTTTTTCCAAAACGTTTGCCAGGCCCTTTCTGGCAAAGACACTGAAGAGTTTACAGTCAATTTGAAGTTAATACAGACTCCTATCAGTAAAGATATCAAACCTTTTCGATCCATGACTTAAAATTACAGCTGTCCTCTTTCACTGCTCGAGCCCCTGATGTCTCAAGCCATCAGTTGATGAGTTGAGACAGTTGTGACTGTATTTTGGTGTCAGAACCTGAACTAATAACTTCCTTGGATGATTTAAATGCTATACTTTCTGATATCTAAGCAGTTCTGGGACATCTTTAATTCCTTCAGTACTCCAACTTTTTACACTGTCCCTGCTCCATTAGACCAATGAACCACAAATTTCCCAATATATATTTTATTATTGTGAGCAGTATTTTTATGTGTCCTTTGTCTGTCAGGGGCAGAACTCAGCTGAAGCATCCCTAGCTGTGTTGCCTTTTTTTCCCATAGATGCTTTTCTCCCCTTACACAGGCTTTTTCTTGTTACTGTCATTTTGGTTGTAGCACAGCACCTCTGTTGTTTTTCCCGAAGTTTCCCTGAGGCTCTTAATCATGTTCTTCTGCTGGTTTTCCCATAGTCAGAAAATGCTGCCTATGTTGAACTTGTTGTAGATCTAGGCAATTTAAACTCTTGCATGTTCTGATGTAACTCTTGTGTCCTGAAATTAACCCAAATGCAGTTTGAGGAAATACTGTCATATGAAGTGCAGCATCTGCCCGGACTTGTTGGATGTGATCATGGTAAATGTTAGCTGGCAAAATGTACTGAGTTACAGGGGTCATCTCTTGTTGGGTTCCAACTTAAACAGCCTTGCTGCCTTTTACCCCCATTCTTTTATCCCATCTATTGATTTTCTCAGGTAGGCCCACTGGGTTGTCTCATTTGGGTAATCTGAGTACATTTTCAAGGTCTGTTTGTGTGTCCTCCAGTGTTCTGCCTTGGAGCATTTTGCTCCAGGCATGAACGAGTCTTCAGTTTTTCCCTTCATGAAGACCATAGGGCTCTGTAACCTGGGTTCAGTTGCAGACATGCATTTTTTTTCCTTCTATTTGTATCCTCTGTTCAAGAATTGCCATCTCTCACATTTCATTTTCCCCCTGGAGTATAGCATGCTTCAAATTTTTGTAATGTGATTTCACTACTTCTTCTTTCTGTCTGGATTAATTAAAGACTGTAAAAATCTACCAACTGCTTCAGAACCCACTGTTGTCAGAAACAAGGAGATATTATAGTTGCATTTTTTTTCCTGATACCAGAGTTCTCAGACTCAAACAAGTTTTTATACCTTTTCCAGTTCAGCATAACCTCAGAGAGGTTCAGCTCCAGCTTGGATGGATGTATGGTAGCTTGGCTAGGATGTATGGTATTTCAGTTATGACTGAGGCATATTTTAGGACAGTGTATTTAAATTCAGTGGGAAACTATCTATGTGATCATCACAGAGTGGAGGTGGGTCTTGCCCAGCCCAGTTTGTTGCCTGTCTCACTCCCATGACTGCTTCCTGCCTATGAGGGGAGCACTCTGTAAGAAGCATCCTTAGGGGTGTATGTGAAATTCCTGCAGAAGCTTAACCCACAAAAGAACAGGAAGGGCTGATTTGTTACAGTCCATGGACATCCCAGTATTTATGTGACACAACACTGTGTTGCCTTCTTTGTGTCTTGGGACTGGGCTACCTCTTTGACCCAGTCCACAAAAAAACCACCTGTAAATTATGCATCCTGCATAATCCTTAGGCACTGAGGAGAAGAAAGGGATATTCTTTTCCCCTTTCCCACCTGTGTCCTTCTGTTGCTGTGGCTGTTTAACAACCTGTGAGTTGCTGCTTTGTGTCCCTGCTCCTGAATTTCATCCTTGGCTGGCTGCAGCAAGGAGCATGGCATGGAATTGGGAAGCAGCGGAAGGCTGACCGGTATGAAGGGGCAAAAAGTGCCACAGCTCAGCCCACTGTGTGTGAAAGGGAGGTCTAACACCCCTAAAGGGATTTACTCTTTTGAACTACCTCTGGGATAAGAGCAGCAACAAGCTAGCCATCAGATAAGAGATGGAGCAGCCAGATATTTGCTCCTGTATCAGCATCAGCCTCCAAGCAGTCACGTGAAATCTCCTACTGGAATTTTTGCACATTTGCCCAGAAGAAATTGAAGATGTGCATGATCTCTGTTGATTACCACAATTAAAAGCCAGGGCAGCAAGCAAAACCTGATAATAGGCTGTCATACCCATAGTCTCCCCGCTTTAGAAGAACAAGAGATAGTGAGGATAATGTCTTGGGGAAAGCATCTTTACAGAATTACTCTTTATGTATGGCACATCATACAGTTAATTTCTTCACATACATACACTGGGACTTTAGCTACATTGTCCAGTGCATAGTTACATACCTGACTTGCAAGCACCTTATCCATGCCTACTTTCTAGTACCTAAACAGTCTGGGACTCAGTTCAGCACAAACCCTAGTGTAACAGGCAATCATATCTTTATATTTTATTTCCTAACCAACATAAAGCTCTGTTTCCCTCACAGGCTGTAAAAAAATAATTGCTACACAAAGTCTTATTCATTTACTAATATTGCAAAACTGTCACCCATTAGGCCTCCTGGGACAGATACTTTTCTTCAATTTGCATTACTGTGTGCCTAAAAGGCCAGGGTAATGAACAAGATGACAGGGACACAATTCATTACAACCAAATCTGCCTGCTGTCTCTGCTTTTCATGCCAGCTCAGGTCTGGATAGGGACAGAGAGTGACAAACAGAAAGGCCAGATCTGGAAAAAACGATAAGTGACAAAAGCCCAAGAATGAACACTTTTGGGAAAACTGGTCATTCATAGAAGTATAAATGCTCTAGGACTTATTCCTTAGTTTACATAACTATTTCTGCACCATCTGTTACGTGGTTTGTAATTTGCCAGTAAAAATCAGCAGAATGAGTGAGTTAACTGCATGTATGACTCTGGAATATGGGCAGCTCTGGAGGCCAAGTGAGGAATGGCCACAGGTTTCTGCAGGATGTTATGTTTGTTGTGCCACCACCCTTCCTAAGCTACATAGCAAAAGATGAAGTTTTGATCAAGTTGATGTAGAAAATTCATTATTCAAAGCCTGCTTATTTGTTTATTTTGTTACTGAACTTTATTCCTGCTTCTCTTTTAATGTGCTAATTTGATTTGTGTTTTGGTGGAAGATGCACCGTACGTGCTTTTCTCTCTGTAGCCACCTCACAGGTGCTCCAGCTAGCACAGAGCAGTCATCTGAATGGGAAGTTTAAGACTGAGAACAGAGTGCCATGGGGCACAGGGTGAAGCTTTCCCCCCCAGGTTGATGAAAGGCCCACCCTTGGCTCCTGCTGGAATGATGTAACTCTCCTGGAAAGGAGAGCGGAGAAGATCAAAGGCAGAATATAGCCAAAGAACAAAACTTAACAAAGATTCCTCACCCTGCCTAATTATCACATTGCACTTTCAGTCAACATATGAGGCTGCTGGTGCCAGCTGTGAAAAAGGCAATTAATAGCTTTAAACCGAGATCAGCTTCAGGCTCAGGATGAGAAGCTGTGAAGAGCCAAGTGCAGGTAATAGGCCTGCTCTTTTCATCCCTTGATGCAGCACACTGGTTGCTTCGTGGTGTAGGAATGGTAGAAAATGCCTTTGAGAGACTTAAAGAAATATGATGAAGCCTAGGTAGAATTTTAAAGGCCTCTGTCAATCCTTAGAAGGTAGCGATGGTGTTTCAAGAGGACAAGGCAAGTACCGGTCACATCAGCCAGGCTGGAGTGCGGAGCTGCAAGTGCTGTGAGGAGAGTACCAAGGAGTTGAGTTCTGCTATCCTGACGTGAACTTTCCAAAGGGAATGTGGTTCTTTACCAACACAAATCATGCTCTGGCTTCCTTCAAAGGACCTTAAAGACTTTCTAAACACTCCTGATTGAATCACTGCAGCAGAAGGCGATGTAAACTCTGTGAACGGTGTTGTCTCCATTTTATGGTGAGAAAGCTAAAGCACAGGAGGCAACACTGATTCCAGCAAAAGGTCTGTGAAGTCCCAAAAGCATGCCAGTTGTTTGCACCCAGTTTGATGCTGAGTGGTCAGCTGGGTTCAAAATTCTTCTGCTGGGTCTGTGCAGGGGTTGTGTCCACCAAAAGAGAGGGCACTTTCTTGGCATTGAATGACTCACTCTGACTCAGAGAGGAGGGCTGTGGCTGAGTGAAGGCTAGGAATCAGATGTCTTCATTTTAATGCCTGTCCATGAAACATAAGAGATCTATTTCATCTTTTTAGCATGTGAATAACCTGTTCCACATACCTTGTAATACCTTCACGCACCACACACCAAGCTTTTGCCATCAATGGCAGGCTTGGCAGCCAGAAAAGTGTTTCCCAATACCTGATGTGTGGTTTATGGAAAGAAGGATTTCATGACCAATTTTACTACACATTAAGGGTAAAAAAATGCCCAAGTGTGTTTTATATATACGTTTAGAAGAAATCCCTGGTATTTCTGAAGTTGTTTCTAAGCCACCTTGTTTCAATTTGAGATTTTGCTATAAAATAAACCTTCTTAAAAGCTGCACATAATTATGTATTGACTTAAAATTAAAGGAACATTGTAACTCCTTTTATTTTGCTAATATTCCAAAAATAAACATCTTTACTTATAATGCTTTTAGGAAAATTCATTCCTGTTTACGGTCCCAGCACATGCACCACGCTGGTTCCAATTCTGTCAGCCAAGCAGCTGTCCTGCCATTAACGCTCTTTAGCAGCTGTGTTCTTTCTGCTACCTGGGGACCTGTTAAAAAGCGTTTACAGAGTTTCATGCAGACAGGTGTCCCTGCAAAAAGCAACACCGCCTGCAAAGGAATGCAATAAGAGAGACCTCTCTTGCAGCACTCTAGGATATTCTAGGTATTTTATTTCAGTAATAAAAGAGAAAAGCAAATTATTAAGGTGCTCCAGTCGCCTGCCTCTCAGATAATTTAAACAAGGAAGTTGTAGAAGTTGTACCTTTGCAAAAGTGTTCTCTGGCATGGAAAGCCTGTCTGCCTCGCTTGGTTTCTGTAGTGCTCTTGGAAATGAACCAGAAAGGTGCTAACGAATGAACTAATGCTGCATAAATATTGTACATCGCTGGCAGCTGCCTTTTCATGCAGGCTAGCACAATTGAAGTGTCTTCTTTCCCACTTCATAATCTTGACGACAGGCACCCCAGAACAATCACTCTCAGGTTTGGGGACATAAATTACCCTTTTGTTTGGCAAAGGAGTACACCTAATCCTCTGTCCTATCTTAACATTAAATATTTTTATTTACATTAAAATAAACACAGTTGCAGAACTGGACATGACTGTGCTCTTGAGAAAAATAACTCTAGTTGTATCTCAGCAGTAACTGTGAACTAAATGTCAATATTCATAAATGTACTAGGCCAGCTCACCACATTTTCAAACGTGCAGGATTTCCTGAAGCAGCATAAAAAGAAGCTACCGGCCCACATTTCGATTACTCAAGGGTCAAAGTTGAGTTGCACCTCAGCAAAAGTCACACGAGTTACAGGCAATGCAGAAATGAACTGCTTTCCTCACAGTGGCTTGCTCCGGTGCTCTTGGCAAGCTCCCCCTTTGACCTCGGGAAGTAGAGCCATGGGGTTTTTTTGTTTGCTGCTTAGTATTACTGTAAATCTTTAAGAGACCATTGAAGTCTGCAAGGGTTCCTCAAGAGTCTGATGGATGTAACTCAATCTATGTTGTAATGCTTCTGTTATGCTCAGGTGCATTGTGACTTGTAGGCTTCGTGGTTGATGGGTGTCACTGTGAGTGGTATGGCAGAGGCTGCTGGGTACCAGCAAACTGGCAGAAAGCCAGGTTTGTCTACCTGCAGCTGAGCTAATCATGTTCTGCTATGTCTGAAATAAAAAATAATCTCTGAGGAAAGGTTTCGGCCCGTACGTGGTCTCAAGTGCCTCGTGGAAGTCCTCAGGCTAGGCAGGGATCTCTCATGAATCAGAGGTGACCTGTTGTACCTGCTGAGTGGTAGGACAAATGTGCACATGTTGTCAGAGACCTTCTGTAGAGGTGGATGTAGCAATATTGGTGACATGTCTGCACCAAGCATTGACCTAGAGGCACCTAGGCAAGTTCCAAACCTGCTGATCTAGATACCTCAGACCCCAGATGCAGTGCAGCTGCCTTAGGAAGGCTTGCTCTCAAACTCCTGCCTTGTAGAGCACTCATGTGGGACACAGAGACCTTTGATCCAGGCCTCTGTCCTGAACCTGCGAGAGGTGAGATCTAGACAAACATACCCAACGTTGTTGGAAAAGTCCCTGGTGTCTGATCTGTTAGATAAGGGAGCAGTAGAGACTTGGTTTGTCTGCCTAGTCCCCCTCATATTTTCAGTTTCAAGTATTTGAAAAAATTCGTAAGCTAGCTGTCTAGTAACTAATTGTCTAGCCCTCTCTGCTGGCTGAGAAAGAAACCAGAGGAGAAGGACAACTTTGGCGGTCAGCCAGCAATGGGAAATCTCTTACTGTCTGTGTAACACCATAGAACCACAGAAATGTTGGTTGAGAGCAGCCTCTGGATTTCAGATCTCTGCTCAGACTTCACCACCAAAATCCTAAGCTTTATGTGATGGTTTAAGAAGGTAGTATTGTCCTTGTGATGTATAATTTCTTCACATCTAGTTTTCTGCATGGCAGTAAGACATCTCTGAGGAGTTCCTCTCTGCTTGTCAGAGCCCATCCTGTTTCTAACAGCTTTACCATTTTTCTGGTTAACTACAGTTAGGTCCTCTTTTTATGCAGGTCCCTAGCATATCTGGAGTTGGTACATGGCCATGCCAAGCTGCCCTTTGCAGATGGTGGCTACAACAACTGGAACACAGAAATTCAGGGAGAAAGGCAAAACCCATCACTTCACTTGCTTACTGAGGTGTCTGCAATTGGAAAAGGGCACGCGTTGGTGTAGCGTGATGCCCCTTGGAGTAGCTTCAACATTTTCAACTTCACTTTCAGGGTTAAATATTTTCAATTAAAGAAAAATAAACAAAAGTGGCTGGCATTGCTGTCACAGATGTGACCAAAGGGGGTTTAACCAGTAAAGGAAGCAGGGCTGAGAGATTATCTCAAACTTCTTCCCTATTAAAACAATTCATTTCATATATTGCCACAATGCAGCAACTTCATCTGAACTTCCTTTCAACCTCTATAAACATATCCTTAAAATAAATGCTGTGAATTAATATTTGAAAAATATACTCTCTCTGTGACATTGGGGAACATTTTTTGAGTAGTAGCAGTAGTAGAACTTGCTTCAAACCAAAGCACTACATTATTGGATGAAAGAGAATGTAGTTGGAAAATATGCCTAGTGTATAAACCAGCTTAATATAATTTTTTCTGCCTTCTAGTGACCTTTGTTGCATAAAACTGAGATTTGGATCTAACAGTTGTTCTGGGGCAAAGCCACAAAGATGGATAAGGGAAACTGTTTTTTTTAATACATGCTATGTGCAAGTGACCTGTAAAATCTTTTGTTAGGGAATATCCCTGTTTGATACTCAGTCCCATTCTTTGGAAGGTGCTATGTGTTTTCAGAGAGTGATGGAAAAAAAGATGAATTGAGAGAAAAAGTGCCCATTTTAGGCACCTGATCCAAGGAGTGACAAAAACTGGGGGTGTCATTCAGCAATCACAACATCGTCTTGCTGCCACTGAGGCTGTCTGGAGGAGGGCTCTGCTGGAGACTGTGAAAGAAGTTACAGAAGAGGAAGTTTCATATATGTCTGGCCCCAAAATTAATGGAGAAAAATAGGACTGTGTATCTAGCCATTTTATTGCTCTGGATTACCAGCCCCTCACTCAAAAGGCTATTTAGCTATTGACTGCAGTCTGGACCAACCACAAGATCCAAATTTTCCTGGGCTGTGAAGTTTGCGTTTGGACCTGGATAAACATGAAGGATGGAAATGAAAAAAAAAATAGTCTAAGTAAATCATGTTTTGTTGCCTGTGTTATTTCCCAGGCCTTTGGCATGTGGTCACTGTTGGTGAGAGAGGAGGAGGAGGCTACCATCACGATGGAAAAAGATCCTACAAATAATAGGAGAGCCTAGAAGACAAAAGGCTTTGAATTGAAATGTGAATATTCAAATCTAGACTACTTGAACATAAGCTACGTAGGACAAGGTAGGGGTGTCTTCATTATGAACATCCACCTAACTGTCTTATAATATTTAAGGGCCAAAAAGTGCTGTCAAGATGTTTGTCTCAAAGTCCCTTTAGAAAGAAATGCTGTGTTTATGCAAGGTCACAACCTTGCCTTGCAGATGCATTGAAACAGTGTTGTTACTGTGCTATTACAGAGCTACCTTTCCTGTGTCCCTGTTGTAACCGATTTCCCAGCCTGCCCACTGGGCATTCCCTCTTGGAAGATGACAGTAGATTCATGCTGGCACTTACCTGGAGAATTTTCTGCTTATCTGCCAGAGGAGTGTGATCAGACACGCTGTTTGAAAGGTGTATGGGGGTTTCTAAGCCTCATGAAACAAGGCAGAGGTTAACCCAGGCAACCATCAGGCTGTAGATGAAAATTGGCCCACCTTCAGAGGATAAAAGAGCAGTGGGAGGGTCTCTTTAGGCAAACACAGCGAGCTAGTGAATTGCTAAAAAACCTTGATCTTCAAGACACAGAAAGAAGGAGCTTTCTGAACTTGGAGAAGGTTGGTAAACTGGAGGTTGACGGCGAAACGTTGGTGCCCCCCCACATAGAGGGGATAGGGACTGTGTTGCATGGATGCATTCCAGTTGGAGGAGAGCTTTGCTGTGAGGGGATGCTCTCAGGTCAGGTGAAGACAGCGGGATTCTTGCAAACCAGATAGGTAAGTCAGCTCCTCAGAGCTGGATTTCAAATGAAACCTGGACCTGTTCATTATTCCGGGGTGGAACCAGGAATTTCCATCGCTTTGATCAAAATCCTACAAAAGTAATAGTTGTGGAGATGGCTGGCTTTGAAGTTTTGAATTTGAATTTTGAGAGAATCCAAAATGCAAACTAGAATAGGCTGAAATTTGTTTCAATAAAAACATTTTGTAAAAAAAAATAAAATTAAAAATCAAACTATGAAGTGTCATGGAAAGGGAGGTGTTTTTAAAATATTGTTTCAAAGTTGATGGAAAATGTACCTCACGTTTCAATTAATCTTTCTGATGAAAAGATGGTAAGACTTAAAATGAAAAATAATAATGTTTTCACTGAAAAGAGGATTGGCTTTTACACACTATGCTTTCTCTGATATTTTAAAAATTATTTTGACTTCAGAAGAAAGAATGCAATACAGACTCTCTTGTGTACCTGACAACACAGTGCTGTGAGGAGTTGTTAATAATTTTCTCCCTATTTTCTAACTTGCAAAAATCTCAAAAAAAGATAAATAAGCTCCCATTTATTCCCTGAACCTTCCTTTGGGAAAATCTTTCAACCTTCCAAACATTTTGTCAGCTGTAAAAATTCTTATGGGGAAAAATTCTAACTTGATATTCATCTCAAGTGCAAATGAAACAATCACTTTGTACAAACACTGGTGATCAGAGACTGCTGACCTTAGCCCTGCTCTGTTCCTTCTAGGGAAACTGATTACTGTAACCGTGGTTTTTGAGGAGGTAAAAGAAAAATTTTAATGGAACTCCAGATGTGGTTTGTGTCTGTGTATGTGTGTACACACAAACATATATATATATGTACTATACACTAGATATATGTGTGTATGTATGTCTGTCTATATATAAGGTTCATGGGTTTGTGTTTTCCAGAGTACTGGGAACTTTTGAATCAGATCACCAACATCTGATTGCATCCTGTGAGAAGAAGAGTTTACACACAGCTGAAGAACAGTCACTATTTAAATCATAAAATATTGTATTTCACACCACTTTCATCTTGATGGACATTAACGTAACTTTCTTTTGCCAAGCTGAAGAGAAACTATTTTTCTTGCAGTCTCATTCCAAAATAGAGAAATTACTGTAAGTGCCTCACCCCTAAAAGGAACAGTATGTGATGAAACAGAATATGCCTGAACTTATATCTAATTTTGCTAACATGTCTTCTGAGTGACTGGCTGTTCCTCAGCTTCTTTTCCAGTCCTCTATTTTTATGAGTTGTTTTTTTTTTAATACCAATCTTTCCACAAACTGGTGGCACAATGTCATCTCAAGATTGGAATTTGTCAGAACCTGTTCGATGAAATATATTTCAACTAAAAAATGCTGCTTCTTGGACGCCAGAACATTTTGCAGAGGTGCTGGTGTTGATGAATGGGGAGTTTTCTGTATCCCAGGATGAGGTCTCTGCTAACGTCTGATCTGAAAGCCTGATTGAAAACTTAATCTCTCTAACTCAGAAATAGATATTTCAACACAATTCCACACCCTTCCATTTGAAAAGTTTTTGTTTTCATTTCAAGACCGTATGAAAAAAATTGGAAAACCTGCACAGTTTTGGAATGGATTTATCCTGCTCTCCCCCAGCCAGCTCTGGTAGGGACCTCTCCCACAGACGACTGTACCAGATTTCCAGAGAAGGGTGTAGGACTACAGCCGTAGTTTTTTTCCTCAGAGGACACCTGTCACTTTCACTGTAGCCTGAGCTTCAACACACTTTTTCTTTCCCACTGAGGCAAGCTACGGTCTGTCAGAGCAGACCACAAGCACGTGCGCAGCCAGAGCTGAGACTCAACTTGTTGGCTCTGGGTTGCTGTCACAGCCATCCTTGCTGGTTTTGGCAGTGTGGCCACTGTAGCTGGGTTTTTAAAACAAACGAATAAACAAACAAGCAAAAAAAAAAAACCAACCAAAAAAGTTTATAAATGTTTAGCTTCAAATTCCTGCATAAGAACAACTTCATTGAACCCACACCCAGTTGAACAGGGTTAGGCTGTGCCAAAGAAAGCCTCGGTGCCTGTTTCATTTGAAACCTATGGAGGGAAGATAGGTTGTTAAGTCTGCGGTTTCTAGAAGTGTCTCTGATGTGGAGTTAAACTTTTTGAGTTTTGAACTCTTGTTTTGTTAAATGAGTGCAATGTTAGTTGCACAGCCTGAATTTTAACGACCCGTTTCTTGGTTTAGAGAGATGGAGTCACATTTTCAACCTTTGAGTCTGTGGTTGAAGGTTAGGTAGATAAGCTAAAAGCTCGACCAACTCCACTTTGTTAGACTTTGGTTCTTGCAGTATATGCTGAACTTTATTGGTCATGTTTCCACTCACTGAACTCTCAGGCCACTTCCCAACACACCTTGCATGTAGAGTAAAACCTGATATATTGGAAATGTTTTTTCTTTTAGTTCCTTGGAAGTCCTAGACTTGATCTGGAGAAAAATAATACTTTTTTTTAACTAAGTAAGGCATTCTTTGAAATTGTGAATAGTTTTTAAAAGTGGCTCTCCTGTTAGTCAAAATATTAACAGCAAACACTATGTTCTTCTTTGAAAAGTACAATGAAAAGCAATAGGCACTTCTATCAAACTTTTCTTCCATAGAGGACATGGTGCTGCCACTCTCAGAGATACATAAAGGGTGAATTCTCCAAGAGCTCATAACCTGCCAACTATGTAAGGGATCAAATGTCTAAATACTGCTTGAGGAGGTGGCCCCTGGAGAATGAAACATTGCTGTCTGTCTGACAGGCTGTATGAAGTGGGCTCTTGATCCCTCAGACCATTTCTGAAAATGGGACTTAGGGTGACTGGAGCACCGTAGGAAAATGGGCTACAGACATTTGGAAGGTTCCTTTTGTAGACCTTAGGAAGGTGCATCCTTGGAGATGGTCTGTGCAAATGGTTTGACAGTGGTGGCTGTAAAACTGAGTCTGGTAGGTTGTGTGGTTTTTACCCAGTTTAAACTACCTAACACACGTGCTCTGCAGCTGGTGGGCAGAAACCAGCAAGGAGCTTATAGGGGATGTCATCAAGATGACTGCAGTCCATTAAGAGAAAAATATCCAACCCCACCTTCTCAAAGTAGGAATTTATCATTGTGCCTAGCTGTTATGGTGGGTGGTCTCTGTACTACTAATGTGCTGTAGCTGTTAGAAAGGTATTCCCATCCCTCATAATTTTGTAGTGTTTACTTACCCTTGCTGTGACACTGCTATTGACTCTGCAGTTGTAATTATAACTAATAATTCAGTAATCCTGGTGATATATTGCAACAAATTGACCAGTGATTACATAGGAAACTATATTATGGCAGTCACTGGGGACTGCCTGGCATCAGACAACTTTAATTAGAGATGACTAATACCTTATCCAGCCTCCAGGATGCAGAGGATGTTGAGTGTGAAATGCTAACATTTCTATTAATTTACATGATCTTAGAGGATGGCATTTTGCTAATTGTTCAAATACAGGTATCCCCTTTTGCAAAATAGACTGGTTTGTGGTGCATGGAGGAATACCATTTCAGCTGCTGTTAGCTTTAGCTGCAATCAGCAGCATCCTGGATTGCCAAAATCAATCAGTTCTATAAGGAGGAGAGGAAGTGCTTGCAGAAGTGCTTGGCTGCTCTACAGGCACTGAGTGGAAATCTCTTCTTCCTGTATTCAGAAAATATTTTAAAATCCAAAATATGTTTGTAGCAATTAGAATCAATTACTCAAATTAAAACTATGTACATGAACTGGAGAGGAAAACTACCCCTCTCCACTCCAGCCTCCGCAAGAATGATGTTTCTGTTTTGATGAAATGTGTGGCATGTGCCACTGTTTTTTTCAATAGAATAGTGAGATGCAACATGAGAAGCCCTTGGGATGCATAGGTTACTTATAAGAGATCTGTAAACTACAAATTAGGAAAAGACAGTCCATATGGTCTGTGCACAACATACACAGGTGGGAATTTCAAAACGTATCTTTGTTTGCTTTAGAATATTTGCAGTTGTCCACAAGTGGAAATCACAGTTTGCAACAAACACCATGACAAAGATCAACAGATACCTACCTGCCTGTTGTGTGGAGGGCTGCCATTCAAGGTATTGCTGTGCTTTCCTCCACAGCATCCCTAATATAGGCACTACCATCATCCCTTTCCTCCTTTTAGATTGCTTTCCCATATGCAGCTCTACTGCAAAAATCAGCCCCTCTGTAGCACCTTCAGGGCAGTGGAAGAAATGCATTCAATTACATACACAAACATAACCATGAAAAGTTAAAACAGCTTCAGCTTCTCCCATACCTTTCTTATCTTGCTTGTTTTCTAAGCTCTGGGACAGGAACCTTGTTTAAAAATAAGTCAGCACAACACCCTAATTTTAAATGTGGACCTGTAGGCAGCAGTATAACATAAGTGTTAATACAGTAGCTTTGAGTGCAGACCTTAGCTGAACCCTAGAGCTGTAGTTTTTCTGCAGTACAGATATAGTCATTCAGGGGTGATCCTTTGCTTGGATAAAATGCTCCCATTCAAAAGTAATGATAGTGTTTAAATTAATTAAGTTATAACTGAAGCTTTTCCATGATGCTATCTTAGAATAATAACCTAGCAGTGGTACCCACAGCCTAATCAAAATCGGGCTTTGTGGTTTTAGGTGGTATACAAACACTTCTGTAGACCTAAGGTAAAAAAGAAGTGGAGCATTTCTAAGGGAATTAAGAACCTAAACTCACCTTCTAAAGTAATTTTGCTACTTAGGACTGGCTTTTTCAAAGTCTTTGTGCATTGCTCCTTTCAACAGTAGCAAAGGGTAAATGATAAAAAGAGGGCTGCAAATTATAGGTAGGGATTTTTAGGTAAGCCTGAGGTATGCGGGTGCACATCTGCAGCTATTCAGAGAGCAATGTGAGCCAGAATACCTTTAGAAAACAATTTTCAAAGGCGTACTGTTACCTCAGGTTGTAAATAAGTTCCCTCGGAGAGTTTATTGTATGAGGTTAGTTACAGAAGTAACTTGAAATATCCTAACAGGCATCTGATGTCTGCTGAGCTGGCACGTTGTTTACAAAACTGGTGTACTGAACACTCCACACTTGGTACTTGGGCTCCTAAGTCACTGCTGAAAATTGTCTTTAGGGTTGCCCTGAAGCACCTTTACTGTACCTGGGAAAGGAATGCACAAAGGAACAGAGCTGTTAAAAGCAAATACTTATAACAAAACAGGGCTTTTTATGTTAAAAGAAATAGCATGTGTGCCTTCAAAATGTCAGAAGCTTTTCTGTCTGAAGCTGTCCTGTGAAGTAAACAGAAGGCAGAAGGAAAGCTCCTTAAAGGCTCAGGCTTGCTTTGAGCTTTCACTCGTAGAAATGTTTTTTGACTGGTGTCTTGTATAAATTAATTTAGTGTCACTTGTGCTGAAAGGACATGTTGGCTCTTGATCTTATTGCTCACAGGCACTTTTCTTTGTACACCAGCGAGACAAGAAAGCATCCATCAAATCACAGCATTTAAAAGAAGGAGGCAGAGAGGTGTCTCTCCTTCCTGCCTCCAGATTTCAGTCACAGGAGTTTCTGAAAGTGCTGTCTTGCTGCTCCCCTCAGCTTCCCAGCACTGTCCTACGGTTCAGATCATCCCAAGCACAACTTTGCAGTAGAGATGTACCAAGTTGAGGTGAGATTTAATTAAGCTGGTGGAATCAGGAAGAGGGCTTGAGCACAGTTACAGCGCAGGATATTCTTGAGGGATTTTTTTTTACTGTGTCTGAACCAAGCTTGAGTTAATTTTGAAGCTAATTTGAGATCAAAAGCACAAAGCCTCTTTGAAATGTTATCTGAATCAGACTGCTGGATCATTTAAGGCAAATGTTAAGTAAGATCGCTTCAATTACTCCAATCAGTCAATCTTGGTAACTGAGATTGGGCTATTCAGATCAGGGGCTGATCTACTACTATTAGATTAGGTTAATAAATCATGCAAATTAACTGCCATGTATTTATTAATGTGGATAGGCACCTGGAAAGCTAGCTCCTCCATACCTGGATCACACCATGGCACAGCTATATCTTGGGCTCACAAGTCCAGGGCTGTTGTCTCCAGTGTGCAGAGGGATCAGAGTCAGGGTTTGAGTTTTGACCCACTATCAGTTTGGGCACACAAAAGTTCTCACCTTTCCAGGGGCATTGTCTTTGTGAATAGAGTTACACCATTAGATAAAAAATTACTGTAACTCTCTGTGATAGCTGAGAGGCCATAGATGTTTACTGAGATACAAGACAGTTGTTAAAAATGTTTTAACTGAACCTACAATGCACTCAGGTGCTGGCTGAAATCCTGATAGAATCAGCTCATTTAAAAATGCACCTGTGTATGAGGAGGTTGGCTTTGTTTCATCTGCAAGGGCTTGTATTCAGAGGTAGATAGTTCTGGTATCAGTTTATATATACAGAATTTTGCAGAGCTTTTTCCTAGCAGAGTGTTGGGGCTTTTTCTCCCTTCTCATGATTGGTTTTGGCGTGCAGTTCCCATGGTTTAGAGTTCAGATTGAGCAGCTGGAACTCAGTACTGGAAATCTGGGACCATGTTTCTGGTCTCTGCTTTCTTGTGACTGCCTCAAGTAAGGTCCCTGGGTATGTCCCTGCCTCTCTTACCATCCTGTGAAATGACTGCGAAAACATTTGTCTGTCTTAAAAATGAGTTGAAGCCTTGGGCTGACTACAAAAGTGAAGAGGGCTTTTACTTTACCCCTGTTTTAAGCTGCTTAGGACCTGAACCTCTTAAGCCAATCTTTCCTTTGGTAATTCCTTTTCTTTCTTGGAATAAGAAGAAAGTACAATGAAAGTTGTTTAAGAAAAAATCATTTGTTTCAGAAAAAAAAAATGGTTGCTCTGAATTACAGATTTTCCACTCTCAAAAATACAAACTTGTGGTTCTAACTAGAGCCAGGCATTTGTATCTTCTTTTTCATCACTATGCACACAGCTGTTTCTGCCCTTGCAGGGAGGACTATGCATTTTAAAAGAGAATGTGGGCCCAGGTCTGAGAGTGTCTTTGTGCAGCTCTGTGGAGGTACCTTAGCCTTTTCTGCAGAGCCTGCTTTTGCAGGAGTTCTGAGCATGCTGGTGGATTTACAATATACCTGAATGGAAGCTTAGAGTAAAGCCACCAGATTCATTTTCACTCCCGACCTCAGGCAGGGTCTGAATGCAGATAAAAGGCTGAGGCCCCACCAAGTCACCTCACCTGTAAAAGAGGATGGAGGAATCAATAACTTATTTACAGCGTAGCAGTAATAGTGGAATTTTATAGTGGCTTTCAATTATATCCTTGAAATTGATTTCTTTACCTTCTGTGTATTAAATACACATAGCACTGTGGCACAGGACTGAAGCAAGCCAAGCAATGTACCTTATCCCAGTATAGCAAATAAGTCTCAGTGTAATGTTTCCACCCATTTATTTTGAGTGCCTATGGTATATGCTAAGCTCCCATGGCTCAAAATGTGCTTGCCTCTCTTTCCACACGTATTTCAGAAGGTCTCAAGCTATAGCTGTTAATAATACCAGCAAATTCTTGTTTAAAAAAAAAAAGGCAGATTCTTTTGTAAATATAAGCAACATCTGGTTGTGATTGGAAAGGAGATTGGTATTGGAAGTCATTCTGAGGGGTTTATAATGCTTCTTCTAAAGCTATCTACAAACTTCCCTCCCTCTTCTGCCCCAGGGCTTAAAAAACCCCAAACTTTCTTTTTTCCCTTTGATATCTTGACACTTTCTCTAAGGAAAGCTCTGGTAGGGAATAGTGCTTAAGATCCAAGGGAAAAAGTTTTTATCTATTGCCTCAAGCTACAGCTTTTACCTGCTTAACACCTGTAGTTTGATTGATAACACTTTACAAGATGTGATAAAGACACTTAATGCCATCAGCAGTATTCACACACTAGTAATCTTTGCTCAGAGTTATAGGTTCAGTCACTACCAGTAGCAGTTTCTATTTTCTGCTGCAAGCCAGTGTATCAGGGTGTGCAAACTTCACTCTGGACATGCAGTCCCAGTACGAGTATGACCACACACATTCTTGTTTCATGATTAAATCTGTATGGAAATCAGGAGGCAGTGTCTCCAGTCTCTTTATACTACGAAGTAGCTGTGGACAAACCTGTGGCTGTGACAATGTGAGATAGCAGTCAAGAGGTTTGGTGCACAAGCATGGAAAAAAAGGTCCTCTTATTTCTTTCTATGAGACTCTTCTCAGGTGTGATGTACAGCCTGCTGAGATCCTGCACAGTTTTGCATGCCAACCTTTGGACACTTTTGGGATAAGACAGATATTTTGTCAATAGCACAGCTCTGTACTGCATTCTGCAGTTCTCTTGGTTCATAGCCCCACATTCTCAGCACCAAAGGAATGCCATATTGGCACAGAGAGCCTGGTTTTCCCCCGACCTAACTTCTTGTGTGGTTACTGTTTGTTTTCAAGAAATAAGTGCATGCTGCTCTGTAGTGGTGTAAATGAGTTTTCCCAGGTGCCAGTTAAAAGATCAGAGAATCAAACTAATAATAATATAAAAATTAATATAATAATAAAAAAAACATAATCAGAAAGCAGGATCATCTTAATGTCCCCTGGGGCTGTACAGACATACCAGCGGGAAAAGGAAATTTCAGCTTGGTGGGTCTGGGAGAGAGGAATAGATAAAACCTATAAGACATCCAGAAGTTGAGGGCCATCACTTGGACTGCTGGTGTTTAAAGACAGAACTGCTAGAAGAGACTTCATAGAATTTTACACCTCCCATCCTACCGAGCAAGGCAGGCAAGGATCAGGTCCAGGTCCTCTGAGCTTGCCAGGCTTCTCTCAACTTTGATCTCCTTCAGCTGTTTGAGCCTCCATAGTGTCAAATCCCACCCTTAGTAAAGTCCATGCAACCACAGTGGTTGTCTATAGAAGGCCACATTGCTCTGATCAGCTTCTGGGGTAAAGTTACTAATGAAATAACTGTTCCTACCCATTCCAGGTGAAATTCCAGGTGCCAGCTGCCTGGAGCTCTGCCCAGAGAAGCAGGCAGAGCTCTCCCTCCTATCACTCTTTTGAATCCCGGCTTTTCCAGTGGGACACAAAGAAGGGCAATGTTTGTAAAGCTCTTCCTGATCACTCATTCTGCAGGGAAGTGTGTTATAATTGGTTTTTTGTGTGTGATATTTTAAAATATTAACATCAATGATCTTTGTAAATGACAGAAAGTGATGCTTTAAATACCTGTTCAAAAAGCAACTTTATTATGATCTCCTCAGCAGGACAGTTGTGCTTTTTATTTCTTCACTTCCATTGCAGAGAGTTGCTAATTAAAGATGTCATGTAGACCCACACAGGAAGGAAAGAATTTCACAAAATATCCTGTTTCCCACCCGTCGGATGGGAATAGAGTGGGGGGAGAGAGAATGAATCAAAGGATGAGCACAAGAATATAAAGTTAAAACTGCAATAGTGACAATAAGGGTTTGTTCTTTTCCACAGGAGCCTGTCCCAAGAAAAGATTCCTGGTGGGACATTTCCTGTTCACATTGCAGTCTTTCTCATGAGAATCCACTCTCAGATCCCTTACCTCCTTGTGGACTCTGACAGATGGTGGCATGCAACTGGACCCTGACTGAGCAAAGTAAGGAAGAGTCAATGACATGAGACAGTACTGGTGGTGCTGGAGTGTGAGGCATAATGTACAGCCAACACTCATGTTACAAGAACTGCAGCAAGAATGAAAAATACATATGTGATTGCTTCTGGCTACTCCAGATAAAAATAATGCAGTAAGTCTAAAGAACGCAAAGACATTTCAAGAGCTTTATTCCATTTTGGTTCATGCATGATAAATTATACCTATGGGATCCTGATCCTATGAAAAGGTTTCTTAAGAAGTGTTAGGCATACCTGGTGTTTATCAAGAATGCTTAGGAATAATCAAGAATTTTCAAAAACATCATCACGTGCTGGGGTTTCCAGTTTTGTCCCTAATGACACTGGCCAGAAAGCTGTGGCCTTCACAGGAGCAAAGACTTGGCCATGCACTTTTACAACAGTAGGTGTGCATTTGCTCTTTTTAGACCTCTAGTGGTCTGTTTGGAAGAAATTGGTAATGGTTTTCTTCAGACTAGAAAAATGAAAATACTCAAAGACAATGTAGAACATAAATTCTTACAATTTTCTCAGTGTCTGAGGTGATTCAAGATACTCATTGCAAAATGGCAGCAGCACAGGTAAGCTGGTTAAAGTACATTTAGATGCTCTCTTAAAAAACAATCACAGGAAAACTAACAGTTTGGCTGGAAATGGATAAGCTAATTCAGAAATAAGGTTTATTCTTCCATAATTTCTCTCCTGCCACTGTTTTCCAGGAAGAGTAGAAGAACAGCTGTTCTATGATAACACCCCTTGGAGATAAACTTGCCAGTGGACAGATGAATATTTTCTTTCAATTTTCATATCATTGGCTGAAACCAGAGGGAATATCATACGGTTCGTTATCATATCTGCAAGTCACCCATCAAGATCAAGATCTCAAAATGCAAGAGAAGATGCCTGCAGGTTGTGAGTGGTGAGAGCAACCATTAATAAAGAGAAGTCCTAGAGACTTTATGTTTCACGAGCACAGTGACAAAATTCACACTTATGCTCTGGTATTTATCTTCAGTTCCAAATCCTACTCGTGACACGTGGTTTAATTTGTGGGTTTTGTTCCTTTCTTGTTGACAAATTGGTACTTTTTACTTGAAATCACTGTTTATATCATTCAGTGGTTTATCACCAAGAACACCTGTGTTGGAACTGAAGACGATAAGGAAATTTTCAATACATCACTGTTTTCTATTAGCAAGGTGTGAGCATGTATAGAGTCACTATCTGTCTCCTATTTAAGTAAGATAAGGGAATTATAAAATGGGGTGTGTTCTACCTATGGTCAATATGTAAAATCCCACCTGAAGAGATAAACACTTGGAAACTTTAAATTAAATGTAAAAACAATGTCTCAAAAATGTTCACTAAGGGATTTTATCATGCATTTGTGTTCCAGAGCAAATCTTACGTTATTTAATTTTTTTCTATAACATTTGTTAATAGCCATTCCACAGTGAGATATTCACCTATATCACACTTACTGGGAATTGTGTTTGGGCAGCTTTTGGGTGTTATACTGGATTAGTGCTTGAAAGGATGTATGATTGAATACAAATGTAGTGAGAATCATAAATCTAATAGAGTGGTTTTGCCAAAAAAAATCCTGAGGAACTGTGCTGAGTTAACACAAGGGGTCATCTTTGTAACTTCAGTCCAAATAGAGTAGAAAGGGGCCTTGCCCTTTGAAATACTCTCCTTTTAAAACATCCTGCACTGAGGATAACACAATCGAGGGGAAGGATGCACTTTGTGGACAGCACCGGCCTGGGAATCAGGATACCTGTCATGAATTTTCACAGCTTTTCCTTTCCTGCACAGATAAAAAATGCCCAAACAGTGCTGAATTCAGTAGTCTCAACTCTTTTGTGAATCTGTGTGTTGCCTTCTTAATTTTGAGTTCCCTGATAAAATACCAATGCTATTATTAAGATACACACCTCACTTTTTTAGACTAGAAGCTTCTGAACCATTCTTGCCCTGTGCATACTACTGTGATAAAGTAAGGCTGATCTGCTCCACTCAAACTGATGTAGCTGGGTGCTTGTAGTGTATCCTTCACTCAAACAGCTGAAAAGCATTATATGCACAGAAACACTGTTGTCTAACCCGAGGCATTTTCCAACCTCCATATTTAGTATGCAAATACGTCGTCTGGCTTTTGGATCTGTTGAATGCCTGGAGCATCTTACCACTCTTTGAAGAGTTGGTTCTGCCTACCTTACTTTCTCGAAACTTCTCAAAATCTGCTTTTCTCCCGCACATGAGACATGAATTCTCAATGGCATAATGCAGACCTTCTAGCATGCCAGCTCACCATAGCTGAGCTTAGAAGACCTTGCCAGTCTTGCTTTGCATTGGTCAAGATTTATCACTGTAACTGTGCTTCTTGACAGAGATTATACAGAAGTCATGTTTCCTGTGACACAAGACAACTGGCAGACTTTTTTCTAGCTCAGAGATCTTGAATCTGCTTCACGGATAAGCCCTGTGTTGAAAAAGCCCTGTGTTATTCTCACAGCTCCCTTTGTTTCCAGTATGAGCCATAGTCTTCTGGTACCAAAACAGATGAGTCCCTGGGTGAGCTTAGCTCTCTCTGCCCGTGTCAGGCAGCCTCCATTGCTAGCAGTTGTTTTGCTATATGAAGGGACTTGTGTTGCTTCCACTGAACTGGAAAGAGTGGACTTGGCAAGCTCATTGGCTTAATGAGGTCTGCAAACTGTCTTTGAATCCAAGACTCCCATGATGGCAATTGTTAGCACTTTTTAACACAGCAGTCTTTATATGGGTAAAATATTCAAAAGTGCTTAAGTGAAGGTCAATAAGACCTAGCTATTAAAATAAATAAATAAATAAACCCCAGACCCATAATTAACAGATGTTTGTGGTCCTGCAATAAGTGAAACTATTTTAACAGCACTTTGGTAGAAACCAAATGCTGAAGTAACCCTTTGGTTAAAAAGCAACATAACTGTAACCTGATGGGAAGGACTCCCTCCCTGAGAATAAACAACCCCTGGGTTCAGGGGACATCTAATTACACACACAAACTGAAATACAAGCAAAAGGAGGGTGTTTGAAAGTGCTTTCACCCCCCAGGGCTGTACCTCAGAGGAACATCTCACCCGTGGCAGGGTAATTTGCTCCTTTGGAGGAGTTCTGGCACCTCACCTCATTTCTCCATGTGTTGCTTTCACATTAGGGACAGCACAAAACAGGCAGCATGGAGGAAAGCTGCTCAGCTGGAGGGCAGTGTGGAAAGTCAACAGTCTGCTTGTCTCCTTTAACCAAGGGGTGGTGACTGGTGTCCTTAGGGAGGAGAGACAACAGCTTCAAACACCTCAGGAAACCAAAGGATTTGTCTCTTGCATCCTGACTACTGAATGAAAAAGGGACAACGCCACTTCTTGCTTTGTGAAATCTGGCCTTTTCATTTCCTTTGCTTTTACTGCATGTGTCCAAAAATGAAGTGTTTCATTTTGGGGGTCTGAAGGAGCTTTTCAATGCAAAATGTCATTTTCTCTTTTTTCCATTTCATGTGAAATAAAGGGGAGAGGAGGGGGAAGTTGCATCAGTTTAATCTGAACTTACAAAATATTTCCAATTCAGCAGTCACACTGAAAATAAATGCAATTATTCATGCAGCCTTACTCACTTTGTTGTGAGCCCTACTCACAGTAGCAGTGCGGTGATACACAAATACATATATTTCATTTTAAGGCATTCCTTTGCACAGTGAAGTAGCAAGAGTAAACATGGGAATACATGTTTCAACTTCAGAGCCTGGATTTGTGAGCACATGATGGACATAGATGATAGAAATTGAGTACAAATCCCACTTAAATTTGAGTTCCTCTTCCTGTTAAAGCCTGCAGTTTCTGCAGTGTATCTGACTGTTACTTGCTTTAATATTAACAAACCAGTGTGTGTTGGAAGGAAAGCTTTCCACACTAAACCTCAGCTCTACTGACCTGACTAGCTTTGGCTCAAGTATTAATGCTGCTTTCTACTGCAGGCTGTGGAGGTACAGTGTAAAATGAGAGAACCATCTGTCCCTCTGTTGAGCAAATGGAACGCAATTTATGGCAAAAAAAAAAATGTGTAGGCTAACTGGCCATCTCATTTATCCTTCTAAACATAAATGAAACTCACATGTAAAACGTTATTAATAAAACAACTGGCACCTTTGGTTATTTTAAGCCTGGACTCTGCCAAATGCAAATACAATAAATAATTTTAGAGAGAGAACTGGGTAGGCTAGTCCAAAAACTGTTTTTGTATTTTTTTTATAGAGATGCCAAGACTGTTTGATCAGCATGGGAGAGCAATTTGTTGACTCACGAACCTACCTCTCTCTGATTACTGCTTACATAGCACTTTGGAAAGGTTGGCCAAATACCTTCAAGTCAAGTACCTTGTTATTATGAACATGAGTGCCAATAACAAAGAAAAAATAGCCTACATGTCACTGAATAATAAATCATGGAGGCAAATAAATGGCTTCTCTAAGAAATGTTCTATTTACATTTCATCACGTGACATGGCTTTGCTTATGCTCGTGGACGTGATAACACTTAAAAGAGTATTTCCTTTTCAGTGCAGCATCTTGGCATCAATCATCTTAGTGCAACTGCATATTCTGGGATCTGTTTGCAATCAAGCAAATGAAGCAGCAAGGGAGATTTAGTGGTAAGACCAATTTTTAGTTTAAGTGATGAAGCTGTATAGGTAAACATAGCTGGCCTTATTCAGCGGTCATAAGCCACCTCCCTCACATGAGCCTTTGGCATAATTACTTATGCAGAACAGGTATTCATCCTCTCTAAGCACCACATGAATGAGGCCATGGTGAAGTTATGCAAAGGGAATATGTATCCAATCTGATAAGGAGTCTCTAATAATTGCTGGTATTTTCCATAATATTAGTTTAGGGCTAGAGCCACAAAAAAGGTTTAGTCATGTAAGCTCTGCCTAACTGCCTCTGTAGGCATTTGTGGCCAATATTTAGATCCTCAAAACCCCTGTTCAGCTACTGCCTAACCCTGGAGGCGTCTGAAGTCTGCAAGTGCCTACGTTCCTGCCAGTAAAATTCCTGAGGTGCCCAGAGGTCTGCTCCTGGGCATGCCTGGGACTGCCTCTGGTTTTTCTTTCTTCTTTTTTTTTTTCCCTCCTTCCTTTCCAGAGCTCAGTAAATAGACATCCAGCTCATGTTTAACCCTTGACGGCGTCCACGAATGAGAGCTCTGACAAATGCCCTTTGAGAAGCCCCAGTTGTCCCCTGAACACAAAAAAAAAGTCAAACAAAAAAACCCAACAAAAAACCCCAGTGCCCCTCTTGGCTGGGTGAGGGGGCATCCCTGGAGCTCTGGGCCAGCTGGTGAGCATCCCCATGCCCTACTGCCCACTGGGAGGGCCTGGAGCACTGCAGCCTCTCCTGCCTCCAGCCTGGAGATCCTGGCTGTTAGCAGGAAGCTCAGGCTGTGCTTCCAGGGGCAGCCAAACCAGCACGGTCCCTCCCCACTGCCAAAAAGGGGAGACCCTGCTCTGTGTCCCACACCCTTCAGTCAAGGGCTTTGCCCTCTCTTGCAGCAGTTCTGGCATGGCTGGCCTCTGCTCAGGCAATTCAACTTTCCAAAACGCCAGAAAGACTTTTTTTCCCCTCTCCTCTTGGCAGGGATAGCTTTCTGCAGGTTTAGCAAGCTGTGTCACCCCAGGGAGGGATCCAGCCACCTCCAGAGCTGGCTGGGAGAAGGGCTGCCCCAGCAGCCCTGCTGGTGGTGACCAGCTGTCACCAGCTTCAGCAAAGGCTTTCTTTAGACATCAGGGAAAACCAAGTAAGAAATCTAGCTGGTTTTTCTTTCTTTTTCACAGAACCTGTAAAATCAGCCTGCAGCCATCCTGACAGGAGCTGATGTTTGTGTGAACTTAGGTACCCTACACCAAGAGAGGGCACAGGCCAACATGAAGCACCCACTGTGTTACCAGCAATGGGAAGAGGGAGGGTGTTTTCTTTCAGACACATATGTTACTTTTTTCTAGTTATCTTTTTAACTGCCTTCAGGTGACTTGTATGAAAGCAGGGATGGCCACTGTTCTCCAGAGTAATATGAACCATGTAAAGCTGACAAAGGCATTTCCCAATTCTTGCTTTTCACTCTGTCAGATGAAATCTTGGAGACCAACAACACAGCAAATGCTAAATGTAGCAGCTGAGAGACTCAGCAGAAGGATGATGAGATACAGTCATAGCACAGCTAGGGCTGGAAGGGAGAAGGAGGAGCCCATGGCTTTCCAGGTGCTTCCTGGATTTAACACCCTACTACCTTGCATTAAGTGGCCACCTGCACCTTATCTGGTTTAAATAGCCAGAGAATCTCACAGAAGTTTTATTTGTGTCCTTTCTGTTGGACTTTTAGGTAGGAGGTCTCACTCTGGGCTTTGTTTAGCCTCATCAGGTATAGCTGGGCACCAGCATTTAGCATACCCAGATGGAGCTCAAATGCCTTGCTGGCTCAGAGGTGGGGCTGAGATTCACCTTTCTCCAAGCACCAGGACTCTTCAGAGGCATGTTGCTGTGCACAGGTAGGTGGCTGCACAATTCCAATTCTGTTATCCATCTTTTATCTCAGTGACAAATAGTAGGAGAAATGTTGACTGAGGCCATCCAGGCTTGGATGAATTGTGCATGTACATGTGCTTACTTGTAGAGTTTCCAGTTCTTGGATGTACTGCTCAACCATGGTTGCACTTGTAGCAGTAGGAGGTGAATCCACATCTTATAGCCCATTGTCATGTAGCAGGGGTGATGGTCAGGCAAGCAACTTGGGCAATAAACTGGAATGTCTGATGAGGTTTAAGTTGGACAGCAGTGCCAAGTGTAAGGAAGGCAGGACTTGCACCTTGCACCTGCTGGTGGCTCCTTTGTTTAATGCTAGTTCAACTATGTGATGTCTCTGATTTGGCCTCAAAAAGAAATATTTAATTCTTATGACTTTTCTGTCTGTGGTGCTCTCACAGAAATATCGCATGTCTTAATAGATGTGCTACTGAATAGAAGGATAATGCAGCTAAATCCTTTTCTGTCTTATGTACGCTTACCTTAAGACTTTCTGTGGATGGTGGATGCTGGACTGCCCCTTCTGCATGTCTGTGAATTCCTACAGAGCCCTAACCACCTGGGGGAGCCTCCTGGTGTTAGAGTATTGCAAAGTGTCGTTATATCCAATCAAAAACAAAAGCAAAATGCTTCACTGCTCAAGTGTCTACTCCTTGCAGCTTCTACACTATGGTGGGCTTAAAACGTCTGGGATGCTTTGCTTTTTCCCTATCTCACCCAAATTCAAGTGTGGTATAAACCATGGGTTTTATCAATCAAAGAATTAACTTTAGGATAAATAAATAGTTGTCAGTTTCTGCCTCTTAACAACAGTTTGAATTTGAGACATGTCTTATAGAAGGTCTCTGGTGTTCCTGCTCTCGCCCCCCCTCCCCACTCTGCTACTTGGTATGTGAGAAAACGTGTCCTCCATGTAGTGCCATATTAGAAAGGAGGGGTGAGTGTTTCCTGTCTAGTGGAGCTATCATCAAGTTTCAGTCCAAATAAAGCTGAAAGGGTCTGCAGATTGGGAGGCTTTTCTGGTGAGACTTGCTCTGTACATTTGTTTTTATAGTACTATAGTTGCCAATCAAAGAAGCAAGCAAGTCACTGCTTAATCCAACGCAGACTAAACAGCAAGGGGACTGGTTATGGGAATTTGCTTTCAAAGAGATTTCCTGTTCTGTTTGGAGGTCAGTCCCAGAAAAAATAAGAAGATGGTGGAGGGATTTACTTTGTCCCTCAACATAGAAGTGTGGAAGTGATAATCCCAGTTTAGCATGTGAAGAACATGGGCATGAAACCACAAAGTGCCCATGGAGAGAGACCTTCTCTCTGTTATGTTGTGTGTGCTGGTATCCTTTCAACCTGACAGACAATCTGTGCCATAGTTTTGTCTTGATTGTCTTAGTTTTCAGACCAGAACAAGGGTGTAGATCCTTGAAAGATAAATTATGGCAGGTTATTCTTTAGCAATCATATTGCCAAGTTTCTCTCATAATGATGAGCTAAACTCTTAGTATGTTTTACAATCTCATTTGCTTTCAGTTGTCCTGAATTTTCATGTAAATGAGGGATTAGTCACTCAACCAAAAATCCCATCTCTAGGCATAATTTTGGAGATTAGCTAGAACATCTAATTGCTTCATCTGATGCAATCACACTCTTCCAAATGGTTAGAGCAGGTTTGTCATGTGTGTTGCCTTGGGGAACTCGAGGATATGTTTTATGTAGTCACATTACTGTATTATGATAGATGGTTAGAATGAAGCTGAGGTCAAGAGTTATGAACATAGGACACTCCTGGGCAGCAGTGGTCAGTGCGTGAAGAAGCACAGGCTGGGAATGTTTTCCATGAGGCAGTGAGAGTTTGATCCTTCTATTACACTATAAGGAAGTGAAGCTGGAGCTGTTTTTCCAAAAGGAATTGCAAACGAACACCCTCTTCCTTACTGCATCATAATAAAAGTCCTGCAAGAATATGCTGATTGCATTAATTATTTTTGCTTGGAAATGTCCTCTCCTTAGTTAGTGATGATTTCCATTCAAGTAATCTGGTGCACTGGGAGGGGATATTGCTAAGGAGCAGTATGGTTAATGAGTGATACAGTTGTTCAGCTTATTATCCATTCACATGCCTTCCCATTCCCTCTGAGGAAGGGTGTGAAGATGAGCTTTCCCACTCCTCACTCCCGGGATAGGATATGTGTGGCCCAGGTGGAAACACCAAGAGCTGCAGATAAAGGTCTGGACAAAGGCAAGAGTTGCAGTTCTTGGTGAGTGGAGATGTTGGTACCCAGAGTTACTCCTGGTTATGAGTTAATATAGAGGAAGTAATTAGCAACACTGATCAGTAAAGTCGTAAGGGCCACAATTACAGCCACAGCCCCATAATCTCCCTTTTACTCTCTCCTTCCACTGAGGAGCAAATGTGCCAGCAGAGGGGTTGTGAGTTACTGGAGTTCGGTCCAGTCAGAGTTTGGCTCAGCCTACATCACAGGTGAACTATTACTATTAGCTGTGCTACAGGCATGAGCGAGACTCCTGCAATTCCCATCTGCTTCTGGCTGCTCTCTGCTTGTCCTGTGTATTATGAAGCCCTGTGCATTTTTCTTGTCCTGAGTAGTGCTTTTTGGCCCTGCTTCCCTATATATCTCTCTCCCAGCAGATGCTCTATCTTCATTCTTAACATATACCCTAGAAATTTTCTACTACTTTTTTGGATAACTTTTGGTTGTGAAGCTACCAGATTCATCCTGGCACCTGCCAGAGGTTTCTTCCCTTAAATGCCTTACAGTTTTCTTTCAGAAGCATACAGACACCTGTTTCCAGCCTTCACATTCATATATCAATGTGGAAATAATAATCAAGTTGGAAACCTCTAGTTTAGCTCTCAAGACACAGACTTTTGATAAACAAATCTAGTTCACTGTAGTAAATGCAGTTGGTACCTTTAGTGACATTAAATTTTCTTCCATATTTTGAGATACCTTACATATTTCAAGATCCACCCACCCTGACTTTTACATAGGCTGGAGTTGGGATGCCAAAGTTCTTGTTAGATTCTTCATTTAGGGTGAGATGTGTGGAAATTATAGCAGATAATTTCTTTTCCAAAACTATATTTGATTCCTTTTTGCAACCCTGGTCGAAAAATTTGTCTGTACTTGCATGCACACCAAGTTGTCAAGCACAAGCTACATATTATTACACTCAGTATTTCTATGAGTAATATCATGAAATCATCTGATACTTGTGTCGTGTTCTTCTGCACTTTGTCTTTATAGTAACATTGATGGCAAAGCCAAACAAGAGCAATGAGAGAAGGCATCCTAGTTTGACAACAGGGTCTGTGCTGCATTTCTTTAATTGTTAAATTGAATCTTGATATAAAACTTTGCTCGTATCAATTATCTTTGCTTGTATACATTAGCTTGGTCAGTAAGCGTCAATTTCTCCAGTTATTTGTTTTACTAAATCTTCCATTTCTTTATTTGGATATGAGATATAGTGCTTCATAGTTCTGGGTGTTAATCTTGTTGTCTAAATCAATCCCTTTTTATGACATTGATCTGTTTGGCATCTCTTGAAAGCATTCTGCAGATTTCATAGCCTCATTCATCCTTACTTTAGATTTCCTCATCTGAGAACAATTATAGTTTTAGCCAAATACACAGTGCTGTCATGTGGAAAGAACTGTGACATATCAACATTGACTACTGGTGGTGAATCTAACTGTAGTAACTCAGATTTGTTAGTCTTCTCTATTTTAAATTATTGCTTTTGTGCTTTGTATGTTAGCTTTTTTCTGTTAGTTCCTTTGGTGCTTCTTGGGCTGGTTGGTATTTTTTTTTAAGTTTGAGCTTCAATTTTGCTACAGGTCAATTAGAGTAATTTCCCAGTTCCTCTATAAACTTAGATATCCTGGAAAGCTGATTCAAATTTCCCTCTACAGCACAGGTTGGCTAATCTGCTTGGTAGAGGCTCTGTCTGGGGAATCCCTTGCTCTCTGGTGGATACTTTTGTTTGGGAACATTTCTCTTCCAATTATGAAACAGGGTACTAGCCTCAATCGCACCAGCCTTCCCAAAATCTGATGGGGGGAATAATAGTTGTGCACATCTTTGACTTTCTCAGTGACTTGCTGTAGGTAGGATACCAAATGTGGTTTTGAACGCATCAGTGATTTTGGGGAACAGTGTTTGATACTTATGTTGGAGCAATTGACTACTGATTTGCTGTTGATCTGCAATCAGTTTATTTGCTTTGGGAATTATAAGCAACACTGTTGCTTTGGAGGTTAACCAATTATGGCCCCAGAAAGATATTATTTCCAAAAAGAAGTTATTATTTTAGAGTTTAAATTGTCTTCTCTCATCTTTGGCTCCTGATATCCACCTATCCAAAACTGAAGATTTCGAGTGTGCATTAATCACTTATGTCATTACTTATGCTGCTTTTATAACTTATTATTGCTTCTTATGTTCCAAAAATACATTTTCATAGTTTGTTACACAGCCGTACAGAACTTACTGATCATTGCTTTCTGCATGTTTTTTGCTGAGACTGAGTTGAATGTGCTGGGACAAAATCTGTTCCACAGAATTGCTACCTGATTTTATTTCTGTAGGGTTTTTGGACTGATTTTTTAAATAAAAAATAATGCTTCCTTTGCTCCTCTGACACTTTGAAAGGACCTCAAGGTTTCCTCTCTGTCCTCACTGCTGCTACTTTGGTCACTAGCCTACTGAGCCAGGTTACCTTTCTATGTCTCCCTGTTCCCATGGGTCCTGGTGGTGCTTGCCAAGGGGGTGCTGAGGACTGCCTGGGGGTGCTGAGCCTCCACCCAGAATAGCTTGAGGCCCAAGAGGAGGTAAAAATGCCAATTTCAGCCTAGAGACATGGCTGGGATCTCCACCTAACCATGGAGGCATCATCATGTCCTCCTCTTCCCGAGGCAGGGAAGGTGAACCTTAAGAGCACGGAAGGGACATGCCCCTGGGCAGGGCAAGGGGAGGTTTCTGAGGGGGCATCTGAGGGTCACTCTGGCTTTTAGCAGAGGCTAGTCCTAGCCACCTCTTTGAAGCAAAGGCTGGCAGAGGTGCACAGCACTTTCCCAGGTACAGCACAGTGATCGTGCAGATGCCTCCCCAGGTGCTGCCCATCTCACCGCCTGGCACCAATGCTCTTTGCTGAACCTGGCCCTCTGTCTTTACTATTCTCTTATATGAAAGCCATTAGTGTACATATTAAATGGATTGCTTTTGTTTATTTCTGTCTTGCTAGGCAGTTGAACTTTATCTTAAGTAAAACACAGTCCTGTGCAAACTAACAATAAAACTGCAACCTCTGTACTCAGTTTTTCCCCAAGTGGCACAGCCTCTAGGTCTTTACAGAATTTATTATGCTTTCTTCTGTAAAGAGCATTTTTACTTTCAACATTCTGTGTGCTTGAAGTAGCAAAATATTTCATGTAATGTTTGGGAGCAACAGTAGCCATGCAATCTTTTTTAAAAAATCTCTTTTGACAATCTCCATAAGCTTTCTAATATATTTACTTTGAAATTATTTTGGATTCACTATATGTTTCCTGCAAATCAAAGCTGATACAAATCATGTGTTGTATTAAGCACTTGATCTCCCCCCAAAAAATTCAGCTACTTTTTACTCAATGGCCTGTCCAAACAATGAATTAGTTTCTTCATTAACTGGATAACAAAGGCCAGCCACAACATATGTTTTTTTTCTTTTGAAGTGCTCTCTTAAAAAAACAGCTTACATTCAGATGTTTACCAGTCTAAAAAAAATTTCCTCTGAGTGAGATGTATCTGGGGAGTTTTAAAAGACTTTATTATTATTGTCACTATTGTAAATTTAGTAACATGCAGAACCAGGAACCCTGGTAAAACTCTGAAATTAAGGAAGCATGAAAAGCAGTATGTTCTTCTGCATGTAATTCTTCATCATTCCTGAAATATAGAATTTTTAAAAGTGTCTAAAATATTGGCCTTGGCTACTAATGAATGCTAGTGATATCAAATATAGGCACATATCAAAGGTTTGGTTCTTTTGGTCAGAATTTTAGTTACACAGAGAAACATGCAGAAATTCATACAGAAATTAATGGAAACAACATTGTTTTAAATGCAGTTGTATAAAATCAGACTCATAGACATTAATTTTTCATTAATTTACAAAAGTCTGTTCATCTACCAGAGTGGGAAGATTTCATATAGCACAATATATGTTTTAAATATTACCTTTGCCTAAGGATTTAAAAATGTGCCACAAAAGGCAGAAGTAAGCTGTCTGTCGACCGGGAAATATTTTTGTCATGTTCTGTGTACCTTAGGATGATGAAGATGTAAATAAGAAATAGGAGTTAATCAAATATGGATGTTGTTCTGGAATAAAAGAGGATGCTAAAGAGCAACAGATTTTGGAACAGCTGTCCTGTGACACACAGTTCTGAAATGAGGTTGTTTGGGGTTTTTTTCTGTTTTAGCTCAAAAGAGTTTCAAAAGTTTCTCACTGTACTGTCAGCACATGCTCTGCCACATCTCTCCTGCAAGATTTCTGAATGTGGATAACCCCTGATCCTGGCAAAGTATTCTGAGACCTGGATTATCTTCTACTTGAGAAGGGATGGTAAAAATATTATCTCTCAAGTTTAAATAGGGAGCAGTTAAATGTGTTTAAAACAACAAGAGGTAGAAAGAAATTAAATCTAGTGCTCCTGTTCAGTCATTCATAACAGGATTAGAGAACAATTCATGAGCTTGAAAGGCAAGAAGTTAGAACTACTACAAGATATTCTGTTCTTTTTTTAATAAAATACAGAAGTTAAATTTTGAAAATATAGCCCTAATAAATTGCCTTACCATTGAACTGTGAGACAAAACAGTTATAATATTCTTAGAGCTGGCCACACCACTTAAAAGTAAAATAAATGGGTCGGGTAAGTTATGAGTCAGACATTATCTGTTAAGCTCCTTGGATGGTGGAAAAAAGCTTCATCAACAATTTCTTTGAAGAAAGGCCCTGATCACTATGGATAAACCTGCTGGAGCAAGGGGCTGTTCCACCACCAGGTAGCTGGGAGGGAGACAACGTGTGAGGCTCACCTCAACAGCGCCTCACCAGTGGGACAGCCCAGGATGGGAAACGGGCTAGAGCATGGCATATCTCATCAGTTGCCATGTGTATGTATGCCCCCACCAGCCCGTAACTTGGCAGGATATGCCCAAACTGCACCAAGGGGCAACCCAAAGGCAGGCAGGTTCGTGGCCCCAGAAACCCTTAGCAAACACAGTGCTGCGACTGCCCAAAGAAGCCATTCTGGCTCACGCTCCAGCCTGTGGGGTGGTCAGAATGTTTCTCCCAGAAGCTGCAGATCATCAAGGTAGAAAGAGAGAACAGCTCTGCCTGCAGCAACTTGCTCTGACTCCACAGATCTTCAGGTCCTCTTCCTGCCCACTCAGCAATCAGAAGTGGAGAGGTGTGTCTGTATTCCCCTAACGGGCTGCCTTGTGGTGAAAGTTCCCAGAAGGTGTTTTGCAATATTTATGGTGCATCCATGGTCCTTACTTCTTCCATGGAAGAAGCTCAGTAAGTCCAGCACTTGGAGTCCCAGAAAATTTGAAGGTCAAACCACTCCAGACAGACAGGACAAGGGCAGGGAGGAGGTGCTACGCAGCCTACACTCATGTTGCAGCTCTATTTGGGCCTTCAGTTTAGGGGTGATAAAATTGCTGAACCATACCTCAGTCTTCTCCAGTGCTCCTAGAAACAAATGGGCTAAACTTCTATAAGCAACTGGAGTAAAAGATATTTCTAAATGAAATAAAAGAAATAATAGTAGCCCAAGATATACTTTTAACCACTATTTTTGCAGATGATTTTCTGACTGTAATGCCATCACATCTGGTTTAGGGGATATATTCTCTTTTTCATTATTTACTTTTAAGTTGAAAAGCCATATTATCAAAGGAATAAAGGACTCCTAACATTATACTTTGGCAGCACTAAGTATAATTCACCTCTGACTTCTTTTAAGAAGCTTCTGCCTGTTTCCTTAGAGGCGTTATTCATTGTGAGGAATTACCCTTATTTTAGGGAATAACTGTGGATTTAACCACAACATACAGACATTTTATGTGAAATTCTTCCTTTGTTTACAGTGGCATAACTTGTACTAACCTCAGTTAATGTGGAAAAAAAATAATCAAGGCTTATTTTAGAACTCATATCTGAAATTGGGATCTAAGTTTAGTTGGGTGAAAGTCCTGATTTTTCAAAGGAATTTATTTTGAAGCTACTGTTTTTGATTGGAGTTATAAGTTTAATTACCTTTCAAAACTCTTAACCAATGTGATATGCTTTAAGTTGCAGTCAGAATGAACCCCGAGGATAGCTCTGGATCATTTTCTCCTGTTGGTGTCTCTTCCCACCTGAGCTCTGAAACTTTCCTCTTAATGTTTAAACACTAATTGGTGATTAGGCAGGCATGTTCACACCGAAGGAGTGTAACAGAAGGCAAAGAAGGGCTTTTTAGGTGAGGCAATACTGACTCACCAAGTGCTCAAAAAAGAAATGAGTGTTGAATGTTACAAGATAGATATAGATATATGGATATAAAAAATAGGATCAATAGAAAGAGCACCTTCTCTCTCCCTTCCTCAAGAGATGAAAGACTCCTCCATATATGAATGAAAAAGCCGAGAGACTCCTAATTACAGCACTTGAGGAAATCAAATTGCCATCTGTTTTAATGCTATTCTTGATAACAAATCCTGTTTTAAAGTTAAAACCACTAGAGCTTCCTTTTTTATCATCATTACATCATGAAATAATCCCAAACCCTTTTCTGATCCCTTTAGAAAGGATCTCTTTAGAAAGGAAATTACAGGTGGAGTAGTTGTGGCAGAAGCTGTGTCAAGTAGTCACAGAGCAGGGCATGGGCAGTAGCAGGAATGCATCCCAGCTGGATGACCCCTTTCCTTCTCCTTGTCCCAGAGCCCGTGGCGTCCTTCACACACAACCAGTTGGGCCTTCCTTGAAGGTGGGCCGTGATAGCAACACAATTACGGATAAAGCTGAGTTTGCATACTATAAATGGTATTTTGACCTTTATCACAACCCACGATTCTTGTGGGTGAGGTAGAGCACCTTTAATTATTTAGACTGCATCTCTGCTGCTAAATAAAATAGGGCCGGGGAGTGCATTTGATCAATGACTGTTGAGCATCTGAGCTGATTAATTTTGATTATGTTCCCTGGTTGTTCTGGCCTTTGCCAAGCAGTGCTCTCTAAGGCAATGCCTAGGCCTGGCACAGGGGAAGCTTGGAGCAGAAACCATTTCTGAAAGGCAATATAGATAAGACTGAACCAAGTTTAGACCGCTCTTGCCAGGACAGATCTCCATGGCCCACCAGGCTTGGTACCTCCCAACATCTGTGTCCTCATGCAACACATGCATCAGACTCCTATGATGAAAATATCATTCTGATGGACACGCACATTATTTCAGGCATAGTGAACAGAAAAAAACCACCAAAATTGTAACTAAGCCTTATGGCCAACATTGCACAATGTAAAGGAAAATGTTGGGGTGGTGGGAAGGACCAAGGCCAAGTACTGTGAATGTAGCCAGACTGGGCCACTCGACCTCCAGGCCAGGAATGCTCCCTGGACCTGTTTTATTTAGCAGTCTTGACACAGCCTTAGAATCCAGCACAAGTATGCTCTTCCCACTTTAAAGTTTTACTGTAGTAATTGCTACTCTTTTTAAATCTGATTACTTTAGGCTTTTAAAATCCCTCCACATCATGCCAGCAGACTTTTGGAAAAATCTGGGGGAAGATGAACCAGAGTTAATGTAAAACAACAATTAACCTCCCTTTCCTTCCAACCATGCAGTGTAATTTGTGTTAGTTTCTATATTAAGTGCTTGAAATATTTTATTCAGTATTAAATATTTTACTAATACTTTGACAATATTTAAGTAACAACAAAGACTCATATTTAATATCTCCTGAGCTGGAATGATAAATATTCAAAGTATTTTGAAGTTTCTCTATCCCTTTTTTTTCCTGGCATTGCCAGTGCATCTTTAAATCTCAGTTCAGAAATATATTAAAACCTCAGGAAAGCCTATAGCAATTTCACTCTATTAACATGTAATTTAGAAATATCAATCTTCTTTCAACATTCAGGCAAAGCATAGCTGTCATGCCATTGATTTAAAGATTGCAATGAATGCATGTCTCATAATAGAAAACCAGGGGTGCTGCAGATCTGAGGTTTCCTCCTATTATACAGAACACATCTTGAGAAAAGCTGTTCCTGTGCTTACAAAATAGCTGCTGTTTCAAAGATAGGAGATGCTCATCTTCACCTTCTACCGAAAGGTAGGACTTCACCCAGCACATAAATCTGCCAGAATCTTAGTCTAGTAGTACATTCATAAATACTGCCCTCACAAGCACGTGCACAGGCTTGGTACTTATTGGAATCAATGAGTTACTCATGCGCATCTGAAGGTAATTGAGATTTTTTTTTTCTGTTATTAGAGACAAAAAGGTTACATGTCCTAATGGGATTTTGTAAAATATGCTGATGTTATACAATTTCCTCATCCCTTCACCCAAAATAGCACTGTAGCTTCCTGAAACATGTTTGCACTATTTGGGGTTTAAACCTTGCCTTCTGCTCCACTGCTGTACCGTAAATATAGGTTTGACTGTTCAATATTTCGGTGCATCCAACATATGGTTAATGAAGCCTCAGAGAGAGAGTTGTGGATAAATGCTGAGGACATCATAGACCTGGGCCCAAAGAAATGTTTAAAAGCTGCCTGATCCAGCTGATTTTGGGTACAGTTTGATGTTTGGCATTCCCATAAAGAACTTTTCATGAAAAACAAGGTACCTTTAATGGAAATATTTGGGAAGTTTGAAATATATCTTAATCAATTGTAGCAACTTATACGGGAATAAAAGTGAAAGTCTAGGTCTTATCACCAAAGATTCCAGTTCCACAGAATCCAGTCTTGAAATCCACTTGAAATCATGGCAATCCAGTTACCTCTGAGAAACAAAAATGTTACAAACTTGCCTGACCTGAATTGGTGTATAAATTTCAGTTATATTTTTATTACTTTTATTTATTTAAATTTATTTGCTATTTCTATTAATTATTGTTTTTTAAAAAAACACATCAGTTCAAAAAAGCACAACAGAAGGGTTTTTTTTCTACTCTAAATCAGTCTCACATAAAGGGAAATGCTTAGGTCAAGATTGTTAAATCACATTACGGATTAAAAGCAGTCTGTAATTCTACAATGAACAATATTAGCAATCACACTTTAACATCTGTGGAATATATGAATAGGAAAGATTTTATTTTTCTGTAGGACAAAATGTGCAGAAAAAATAAATTTTCTCCAAATTATCTTGAACACAGACTTTTTCCTTTCAAATATGAACATTAAAGAAGAGCAAGTAGAAACGGTTTGTACTTGTTTCAAAAAGATCTTACCATGTTGTCTGACATTGTAGGTGTGTTCTTTGTTGATTTACTTTTTGACCTGGTCAATACTAACTGTCATAAAGGTGATATGTTGAAAAACAAGATAAAAGAAAGCATTAAGGCTCTTTGCAATCAGTAATACAAAAGGTTCTCTGCTTTGTACCTTCATTTCAAGTCAGACATGAAGGTTTTTTAACAGTGCAATTGCTGCAATGTCTTAAACTCTCTACTTCTATCACAAGTTACTAGATTTCCTACAACAACTGTGGAGTGAAATCTAGGGTTGGTGTTTTGAAGGAAGGCACTGTGGCTGATCATCCTGTTGCCTTCTGGCCACAAATTTTCAACTCCTTGAAAAGTTTGAGCTTGACTAATGCAACCGGGGACATTTGCTCTCACTTGTCTAAGCTGGCCTTTTGGTAAATGGCAAATGTATTTATGCGTAGGGAAGGTGCTAGGTTAGATTAGGGGCCATTTTGTGATTGCAGTGTTTTAGTCTGCTATGATGTACTTTACATTAAGCCCAGATGTGATATAGTAGATGTAATATAAATAAAATAAATGTGTTTCAGCTTGTCCAGTATTGGATTCCCTAAGCTCTGTGCAGATGCCTCTGTGTAAAGAGCAAAATCCTTTCTGTGAGATCTGGTCACAATGAGTGGGATTTTCAGAGGGTAAGATTATGTTTAGCTTTATCCTGGTGACTCTGAAGTCCACCAAAGATTCCCATCAGCTACAGTGGAAGCACGATTAGGTTAGCACAGAGGGTTTCTGATGGACTGATCTGAAAGCAGTAGCTGTTTTCTGCAACAGATCTAACCTTTCTGCCTTCAGTCAGAATGGGCTGTCATACTCCGTTGAGTTGCCTGTCAGCAGTCTAAGGGCTGCATATTTTGTGGGATGGTCTGTGATACTTCAAAATAGAAAGTGCTATATCAACTCCATTGCTTTGCTTCTGATGTTTTTTAAACAAAACCTCTGGAACAATGACTGGCAGTAGTCATTGTAGCCATGTGAACAAAACTTCTTCTGAAAGCGTTTCCCAATTTTAAGGTCTGTTATAGTGCATCCCCTCATTTATTCATCCTGGTGCCTGTATGACCCTGTTGTGTATTTGGACACCTTGCAAGCATTTGAAAATAGGAACAAACGCAGTATTTCTTTGGGTTGTCCTCAAACATATCCTCAGTCAATGGAGGGCATAGATGTGAGCCAAGGACAGCTAATCAGTTGGTAGTATGTATACTCAGAGTTTCCTCTGAATGAGTGTGAGCAGAAAAAAAAGCTCATGTTGGAATTCAAATACCATAAGATTATAGTGTGAGCATCACTCCTGAATAGCAGGAGTGCTATTCCCCCATTTAACAGAATCAGACTCCAGTGTTGATTGTCCTTTCCCAAAAAGCAAAATGAATGCACATATACTACCTTCTATCCTTATGAATAAGGATCCCCAATCAGGGCTCCATCATGGGTAAAGGTCAAATGCTTTTCATCTGTGCTGTCAGTGTCCGTAAACTGGAAACTATCAAAGCTATTCCTGAATGTTTGTTAGGTTCCCTCCAGTCGACTGCGCAAGCAGGGTGGCTCCTTTAGCTCCCTGGGTCGAGGTTAGTGATTTGAAAGCTGGAGGCTGTTATGAGTTCTGGTTATACACGGCTGGTTTGTAAGTGTGATGTCTGGTTGTACGATACGTGGCTATGAAGTGAGCCAACTGCATCTTGCACAGAATATTTTCCAAGCATGGACTATGCAGGCCAAAATATTTTTTGAGTTAAAAGAAAGAAGTCTAGCACAGTTTATAGAGCCTCTTATACACCATAATTTTAAAGTTGCTCTCAATTCAGATTCTAATACTTTGAAACCTTGTTAAACATTGTGTAGAAACCATCTGAGGGGCCAAAATGTATCAAAGTCTAGAGGTACAACTTGGAAAAACTCGCTGCCCTTTTCTCTTTATAATTCTAAAATATTTCAGTGTCTCTGGATAGCACTATTTGAAATTCCTTCTTCTTGTCGCTCAGGCTTTCCTTGAAACATATGAGTGCAAAAAGCAATTGTGGAGAGTCTGGAAATGTAATCATAAGACCTGGAAGAATGGCCACAGTAAGCATTCTGCTAGGTTAAGTAAGATATGAGACGGAGAATTTTCAAAATGCCAGTTTGAGGAAAATGTTGAAATAATTAATGGACCCTATTCTTGTTCTTTTTTAAATTATTATTATTCATAATTATGATTGGAATGCATGCCTCTCTAGTTGCAATTACAAGGGAGGATGCATTCAAGATCTCCACCATGTCCAGGGCTGTACAGATGAAATATGCATCCTATGTGGTAGTCTCTAGTCTAACCTTAGCATTAAAGCCATATCTTCATGAAACACTGATGTTTTATCCTAGAACTTCTTAGATTGCAGGTGTGGTTATGAACTTTGTTGAATTAAGTTGTTTTCTATGTACTGTTTGGTTTGAGTTTTTTATAAGAGGAGCATCTAAGTGCCTCCTATGTTGTTCAGTTTGAGCCTGAAAGCCTTTTAGATCTGCTGAGCACTTCTCATTGACGGAAGATTCAATAGAAAGAGCAAATGCAGAATGCTTTAAAAAATCAGATATTCCCCATAAAACAGTAAAAAAGTTAGCATTTCTGAAAACTCCTGTCTTTAATGCATAAAACAGAAACTGGAAAAAGAAATCTAGCAGGCTTCACTCCTAATATACTAACACAGCAGCTCTGATTTCAGCCAGGCACAAAAAAGCGTGAGAGGATACAATCTTCCTTGAAGCTGACATAGTATATTGCAAGTGATTTATCACCATCTTCAGGCAAAGTGGATTTGAATGAGCTTACTTGAGCCCTGTCATCCTTTGGACTTGACTCAGGGCCTGCTGAGCTCAGGGGAAGTCTTACTGACCTTCACCAGGTCAGGTTCTCCTCCTGTTTATGTTAATGGGAGTTTTGCCTGGATTTAACTGGGAGCAGGTTCAGGCACAGACTTATCACCTATAGGAAAACTCCCACATACACATGTATATATCATACTATAAATACAATATAAACATTAGTGAGTGGTTTAATTTCAGTATATATTTCCCAGCTCTCAAACAATGGTCTTATAAGAAATGAGAATAAAAAGCCATAATAAGAGACACATGTTTTTGTAAATATATAAATAACATGCTTAAGTTATTCCTTGGTTGTATTTTAAGACTTGTCCTTTCTAGCACCCCAGCTTTCCAAGAATGCTTCTCAACTATTTGAAAAGAAGGGTCGGGTACAACCCCAAAAGCCTTTTGTCCACCGTATCCCAGTGTTTTCCTCCACTTCAGTGGTAAACAGGGGTCCCAGATGCTGAGCTGTACTCGATATGTTCCCCAACAACAACATCTGGCTGCCTGGCAGAACCTCCCAGCCTGTTGCACTGACAGCTGTTAAGTCCCTTGGAGTTGCTTCATGCTCCAGTAGCAGCACAACTTTGCTATTCTTGGTCTGTCTGAGCAACCAAGCGCACATGGATGCTGTTTGACATTGATCCTCATAGCTTAGCTTTTAGTTGTTTGCTAGTTCTTTGCAGAAGTACAGATCTCTGATGGGGCAGCAGCTGTAATGCAAAAACACACCAGCAGTCCCCACCTACAGGTGGTAGTGTCCTCTTTGGTGGTGACTCACGCCTCAGCCCTACCGATGGGCTCTTCAAACACAAGTGCCACCTTCCCTGGTGCCTGGATAAAGGCACAGCTCCTTATGCCAGCCCTGGGCAGCCACAGAGGGATGGTCTCTTCATTGAGGTCCTGGGAAGCTGAGGTCAGTCTGGAAGTGGGTTTCTCTGAGGAATGGAGCTAGGAGTGCTGGTAGCAGCAAAGGAAGAGAGGGAAGTAAGCCAGCAGCTTTTTTTTAAATACACACACACATATGTATGTATATTTATGTTTGTGTGTGCGTGCATCGCTATCGGCCAACTGTGAGCTGCTCCTCTGGCCTCCTGAAGGCTCCGGGTCACCTCTGCTGTTGGCTTGAGCAAAAAAGAGAGTAGAATTGGCTGAAATTTTCCACTTCAGATCTTGACTGGATTTTACTCTCTGAAAGCTTGAGAGGTGTATTTGCAGCTTCTCTTTCCTCACCACCCCCTGTTTGCAATGAGCTGTAGCAGGAGGAATGTTAGAAGGAACGGGAGCAGGACTAGGTGTGAAAGAAAGGGTTAAGGGAGGTCTAAGAGGGAAGCAGAGCAGCATGGAGAAGAGCCAAGTGAGTTCTCCAGTAGAAGAAAAATCTCATAATTTTGCCAGAAATGACTGAGGTGTCTTGTACCATGTTTGGAAATAGAGGCACATGGCAGGCAGCAGAAAGGACGTGTTCTACCCTCGCAGCACTGCTATGACCAAGCAGTTAAAATAAGAAAAACAAACTTTATTCTTCAACCATTCAGCTGCCTCTGAACCCTGTTACAAACCCCATGCACAGCAGCCTTGTTGAAATCTTGCTCCAACACGAGTTTTCAGTCTGGCTCCAATCCTCCAAAATACAAAGTCTGCTTAATTTTATTTGAAAAGTCCCTCAATTTTGAGCAATTTCTTATGCAAACAATGGTTCCCAATAAAGTTTTGAAACTTCCCATGAAATGCATCCTTCTAAAAGTATGCTGGTCATGTCCCTTGCCTTTGATGGGAAAAGGCTATGGCTATATAAAAAAGACACCAGTCTGACTGGGAACATACTTGAGCCAAGCCACATGCTAGCATTAATTCACACAACTCCACAGAACTGGCTTAGCCTCTTCTAGGAAAATATAACCTAGAACTTGGTTCCTCACCATTGCTCCTAGCAATCAAAGATTTATAGTAGTGCTCCAAGGGCACTAGAGAAATGGAGCAGTGTTCCAAAGTTTGGCCTGCTAGAGCGTGTGATGCTCACATTCTTTGCAGGGGTCAAGAAACCCAAAGGTCATGGCGTTCTTTTGGAAATCTGGAAGAAGTGATTCACTGCCTTCACGTCTGTAGCTACGTAGTAGATAAACGTCCACATACATATACAGAGACGTCAGATGGGGAATGGCTGCTGAGAAAGTCTGAATTTGCAAATATTACAGTGAGCTGGATGTAACTTTTAAGTGATGTCACCCCACTCTTTAACCTACTTAGTGTCATTAGCTTGGAATTTGTGCCCAATTTCAGCAGGTCAGTGTCTGATCCAATCAATCCTGTCTTTAAATTGGCAATTGCTGTACTGGTAGGATTACGACTCTGAATTTTCTCCAATCTTCTGGATGTTGAGAAATTCCAGATATAGCATGACTCAAAGTTAGATCACAACCATCACTCCTGGGGAAGAGGCAGAAATGTTTCTGATTTACAGCCATTTTATGAGTACTCACAAGCAAAGGCAGAACTTCATAACAAAAGATGACCTCCAGATTATCTCCAACATTGAAGTAAATAATTTAACAACAATTATATGACTGGTTTTCTAGTTGAGACAGAATAAAAGCTGTAACTGTGTTTTAGGTAGATATGATATTGCCTTGTCCTGTACAAACAAGCTGTACAGCGAGCAGTGTTATAGTCAGAGCAAGTAGTTACTGAGAGCAGGAAAAAAAGGTGGAATGTGGAAAAGTTCATTATATTGGAAATATCTTGTTATATTTACAGTGCTGTTGTATTTAATAAGAACATTTTGTATCACAGCAGGAGGGAATATATAAATGTTCTAAATTATGGTAAAACGTGCAAGTGAGTTTTTTTCCAAGCACAACCAATTCTTGAGCTGGTCAGAAAACTAGAAAAATCTTTTTGTTGTGGTTGCATTTGATTTATTTTTTCAATTTGCTAGACTATCATAAGTATTAACTGTATTATTGTATTTATTCATCTGATAAAAAAAACTTTGGGAAAGAAATCCCTGCTTTAAAAACTTATTTATGCAAAAAATATATATAAAAATATGTCTGGGGTTACGTTTCTAAATGTGTATTTTCTTCACAAGAAAACCAGCTGAATATCAATTAGCATATTCTGAGTATTAAAATGTTCTGATTATTGCCATGAACACTGGCCCTGGTTCAGTAAAGTGTTTAAATACATGCAGGTTTATGTTTTGCAGCCTCGGGGACTTTGCTGAGTTGTAGTGTGTGTGCGTGAGCATTCTCCCCTATTTCAGATCCTCTCCTTGAATTAGCGTTGGGAAAACTCTTACCTCCACATGCAAAGAACCCCAAGATTTGTAGCACAGGTTCAGTTACAATACACAATCTCTGCAACCCCTCACGCGGGGAATTCAGGACTGAGACATTTCCCTATTATGCGAAGTTGCACGTTTAACTCACTGTTGTTTTAACCCCCCTGGAAGCCTGAGACTGAAGTCTGCTTCCTCGCTGCTGCAGAGGCTTTTCATTTCCATTGTGTGTGTGTCCTGGGTTGTTATTGCAGGGCTGTGATCTCGGGCTGTTTGGCTAGCTGTGTTTCTTTTTTAGTTTTAGTTCAGGGAAGCATTTGATCTGAAACAAAGCGGGCTATATGTGAACTGAATTAAAAGAAGCTCAAATTCGTCGCCTGGTACCACTGTGTCTGTAATTGCTGGATAAATTTTTGGACCTGCTGTATTCATCATTTCTGGATAGGGTTTTGGACCCGCTATAACCATGATTTCTGGATAGAGTTTTTGATCATCTATATCCATAATTTCTGTGCAGGGTTTTGAACCCATCATATCAGTAATTTCTGGATAAGGTTTTGGATCCTCTATATCCGCAGTTTCTGGATAGGGTTTCGGATCCTCTATATCTAATTTCTGGATAGGGTTTTGGACCCTCTATATCTGTAATTTCTGGATAGGGTTTTGGACCCTCTATATCCGTAATTTCTGGATAGGTTTTTGGATCCTCTATATCTAATTTCTGGGTAGGGTTTTGGACCCTCTATATCCGTAATTTCTGGATAGGGTTTTGGATCCTCTACAGCCATAATTTCTGTACAGGGTTTTGGACCCAACATATCAGTAATTTCTGGGTAGGGTTTTGGATCCTCTGTATCCCTAACTTCTGGATAAGGGTTTGGACCCGCTGTATCCATGATTTCTGGATAGGGTTTTGGATCCTCTGTATCCATGATTTCTAGGCAGGGCTGTGGACCCACTATATCCATAATTTCTGGATAAGGTTTTGCATTCTCTGTATCCATAATTTCTGGACAGGGTTTTGGACCCTCTATATCCATGATTTCTGGTTAAGGTTTTGGGNCCCCCCACACACCATAACCCCGCCAGCTGGTGCGGTCGCTGTAGCCCTCGCTAAACCCCCCGGGATGCTCCTCCCGCGGGGCTCTGCAGGCAGAGGCGACACCCGCCGTGCCCCCCATCTCCCTCCCCCCGCTGTGCAGACGCAGAAGGGGACAAGAAGGGGACAGATGGAGGCGTCCCGGCGCAGGCAGCGGCCCGAGCCCCGCGGCGGTACCGAGCACCGCCCCCTGAGGGCCGGCCCCTTCCCGGAGCCGCTCGGCGGCGCTCTGAGGGGGAGCTCGCGCGCTCCCTGGCGCGCGGTGTGTGTGGGGGCCTCGTACGCCCCCTGGCGGTTGGCGGGCTCCCACCCCCCGCCCCTCAGCCCCGGCTCCGCGCCGAGCCCCAGGGAAGGCAGCGGTTAATTAATCAATTAAGCTATTAATCAATTCGTGCCATCGCCCCCCTTCAGGTTTCCTTCGGGCACACAGCGAGAGTGAATCTTCATTGCTGCTCAGCACACGCCACCTCTGTGACCCCACAGCAAAAGCCTCGCAGGCTTTCAGCCAGTGTTGGTTCTCACAGGACACCAGGAAAGCTCTGCTTCCTTGGATTCTGAGAAGTTGGAGCCAGCAGTGTGCCCAAGAAGGCCAATGGCATCTTGGCCTGCACCAAGCACAGTGTGGGCAGCAGGGCCAGGGCAGGGATTGTCCCGCTGTGCTGGGCACTGGTGAGGCTGCACCTCGAGTGCTGGGGTCAGTGCTGGGCCCCTCACTGCGAAAAAGCCATTGAGGGGCTGGGGGNTGGGTAGGGTTTTGGATCCTCTGTATCCCTAACTTCTGGATAAGGGTTTGGACCCGCTGTATCCATGATTTCTGGATAGGGTTTTGGATCCTCTGTATCCATGATTTCTAGGCAGGGCTGTGGACCCACTATATCCATAATTTCTGGATAAGGTTTTGCATTCTCTGTATCCATAATTTCTGGACAGGGTTTTGGACCCTCTATATCCATGATTTCTGGTTAAGGTTTTGGGCCTTAACGCCACCCCCCCACACACACCATNAGCCCCGCGGCGGTACCGAGCGCCGCCCCCTGAGGGCCGGCCCCTCCCCGGAGCCGCTCGGCGGCGCTCTGAGGGGGAGCTCGCGCGCTCCCTGGCGCGCGGTGTGTGTGGGGGCCTCGTACGCCCCCTGGCGGTTGGCGGGCTCCCACCCCCCGCCCCTCAGCCCCGGCTCTGCGCCGAGCCCCAGGGAAGGCAGCGGTTAATTAATCAATTAAGCTATTAATCAATTCGTGCCATCGCCCCCCTTCAGGTTTCCTTCGGGCACACAGCGAGAGTGAATCTTCATTGCTGCTCAGCACACGCCACCTCTGTGACCCCACAGCAAAAGCCTCGCAGGCTTTCAGCCAGTGTTGGTTCTCACAGGACACCAGGGAAGCTCTGCTTCCTTGGATTCTGAGAAGTTGGAGCCAGCAGTGTGCCCAAGAAGGCCAATGGCATCTTGGCCTGCACCAAGCACAGTGTGGGCAGCAGGGCCAGGGCAGGGTTTGTCTCACTGTGCTGGGCACTGGTGAGGCCGCACCTCGAGTGCTGGGGTCAGTGCTGAGCCCCTCGCTGCGAAAAAGCCGTCGAGGGGCTGGGGGTGTCCAGAGAAGGGAACAGAGCTGGGGAAGGGACTGGGAAATGTCTGAGAGGGAACGGCTGAGGGAGCTGGGGGGGTTCAGTCTGGAGAAGAGGAGGCTCAGGGGGGACCTCATGGCTCTCTGCAGCTCCCTGAGAGGAGGTTGGGGTGAGGGGGGGGTTGGTCTCTTCTGCCGTGCCAACAGGGAAAGGACAAGGGGAAACGGCTTTAAATTGCAACAGGGGAGATTCAGATTGGACATTAGGAAAAATATCTTCCCTGTGAGGGTGATTGGGTGTGGGAATGGGTTGCCCAGGGAGGTGGTGGAGTCACCGTCCCTGGAGGTGTTCAAGAGGTGTCTGGATGTGGCACTGGGTGATGTGGGTCAGTGGGGATGTAGGTAGGGGTTGGACTGGATGAGCTTGAAGGTCTCTTCCAACCTCAATGATTCTATGATTCTAAGTCCAAATGACTGCAAGTTCCTTGAATCAGACGTGTACTTGTTGCCTAGAACAGGAGGGGGCAGAGCAACAGGTAAAGCAAGGAAGAAGAAATAAAAGAAAAGAAACAAAAAGTGAGATAATACACCTTCATACTAAGATTTGTTCTGTGGATGTATTCTGAGCAATCCTAAAGAAAGGATCCAATTCTCTTTTTTTTCACCAAAGTCAGGAATGAATGGAATTATCCTGGGTGTTAGATCTTGCTGATATCATACAGGTGCTTGCAGATCCAGTTTGGCTTTGGTACCCAGGACCTGAACACATCTCATGTGTATAATGCTTAGTTTTAGTCTCACACACACAAGTTTCAGTGGAGTTGCCATATAACACGATGTGTGTAGAGATGAAAGGAGAATTAGGTCTCTTGTTTAGTTTTGGTTTTCATACAGAAAATCTATAGAACTAAACTGAAGCCAGTGGAATATGGTGGATTTGCATTGGTGAGCACAACAGCAGCATGTTACATGTCCTGTGAAAGCATCTCCCTTTTGATTTCCATTCAGGATTGCCAAGAGACACACAGTACATGTAAGGAAGCCTTCCTCATGTGAATGAGCAGTGCCAATTTGTTATGGTGCAGTCTCCCTCTGCTTTTGAAGGAACTTGTCTAAGATGAAATCCCACAATCTTGTCACAAATATAAAGATAAGCAACATTCCTACTGGGTCCATGATCAAAGAGGTCAGTGCAGTTGTATTCCCACATTCTTATTTCTCCTTTCAATGTATTCCAAGCTCTTTTCTTTCTTTTTTTTTTTCCCCCAGTCTGAAAGTGTTGTATATTTTTCATGAGACCTTTCTGACCAATTCCCACTAGATCGGGAGGATGAAGTGAACGTGTCTGGCTGTGTTACAACCTCCTTCTCTTGGACCATTTGCAAGTCTTTACATTTCTCACATGAACCTCCTAACTGGGTTAGAGCTGCAACACCAAAGTTACCTGATTTCTGTGCTGAGTTTTCATGCTGCCACTGTTGCCTGTCTGACAGAGAAGTGACTATAGCAAAGCAGCAATGGGCTCAAGCTGCAGACTCTGATCCAGAACCATGCTTTCTCAGCCCGTGTGAGCCCGAGTCAGGTTTCTATCCCCTTGCTGATGCCACCAGAAAGCTTAAAGTTGTTAGGGTATGTTCCTGTATGGAGTGCTACCCACTTCTTGCATGTTTTCCTGTTCCCTGGCCAAGGTGCTCCAGGATGCTTTGTATACACCCTCCAAATGCCACTGCCAGGTACAGAGATGACATTGGGTCCAGGGTGAGGCTACCAGCCTTTGAGAGAGGGAAAAGCAGGACTGTGTATATGTACCCACAGAGAGGTAAAACTATCCAAGAAAAGAAACCAAAATACCAAGCGGAGGTTAGGGGGAGTTTTTTATGCAGTTCTTCTGCTCCTTCAGTCATTCTTCATGCCTTCTCACCAGTTCTCTTGACACCAAGAGTCTCTTCAGCAATGTTTATTCAGTAGTGTTATCCAGATGTAATTCAGTTCTGTTTCAGAATTTGACTCAAACCTATCCAAATAGCTAAGTTAGAAAAGTTTGTTTATTTAGTGTTTGTTTAAGGGATGGAGGCAGATTTTCAGTTCTTGTAAGTTGTGGGGCTTCATTGTCTTCTTGTTGTATAATTTGTACTGAGTAAGGATGAAACTGAGGCCCTTTGGGTTCACCTCTGCCAGGTCTCCCAGCTGGTGGGTTCCAGCTCAGTCTCGGTAAAGCAAGTGGTCTCTTATCTCGGACGTCACTTGTGGGACACCACACTCACATTGTACAGATATAAAGGATATCTTTAGCACTAAAAATTCTGGTTTTGTGGCATCTGCCTGTCCTTTGAGTTGGAAGATTTATAATCTTTGGTTTGTATGGCTATGAATTGTATTGCTACAACTTGATTTTCCTTTATAAGATAAGCTAAAATCGCCGAGTTGTGCCTTTCATTAGGCTGTAAACACCACGCCAATTCGTACCCGATGCAGACAGGGTTCTTCACCTTAAGCAAGTCTAAAGCTGCATTAGCACTACAGTTGGGTAGCAGGGGATGTGGCTGCACATAAGTAAAATGACCTTCAGGTCCTTGTTAAGTTTCACCAAAAATCAGTTCTGATGATGTGCTCTAAGTAAGGCGGAGTAAAAGACAGAACCAAAGGTGACACAGTTCTCACTGCTCCTCATTTTAGTCAAGTCTTTAAATAGCACAACTGTTTTTTCTTCTTCACTTCTGTATGCAGAGAAAGTATTTCAAATCTAAAAAAAATAATCCATTTCAGACGTTATTAGGTGAGGCTCTGTGAGGTAAGGTATGAAGAAGGTCAGCCGTGGCTGACTGAGGTGATTCCCTCCTGACCTTAAAAAAAAGTGTGAGAAGTTGTGTGCTCCTAAAGATCCCCGACGGTGCTGATGAATAAAGCTAATAGAATTTTTAATAAAAGATACAACCACTGGAACTCAATCCACTACTATTTTAAAACACAGAATAGATACTTACCTTATAAAGCTAGAAAGTGTTTGGTTGGTAGCCATGGCAATTTACAGGTGTTAAACTAGCCACAATGGGGCTGCCTAGCTCCCTGATGCAACAGAAATATTTTGAGACTTACTATGAAAAAAATTAATAAAGCCCTGCAATATAAAGACTATAAAGCTCAAATGAGAATGGAGAGTGCAAACTTAGATCTGTATTTCTATGAAATTTCATAAAATGGGATTTTACACTGCATAAGACAACCTGCTGCTTCAACTGAAATAAGGGACTGGGTTTTATATTTTCATTAAATGCAAAGTATTTGTGGATACTGGTGGCAATTAGGTGTTGCAAATGCAGTCATCAGTTTGAAACTGAGCATATAAAAAGGTATTTTAATAAAAAATACAGTCACCTTGGTACCTGAATCTACCCTTATTTTATTGTATGGCAGACACTATCCATTAGACTGCAGTCACAAGTTAACAAGAAGGGAAATTTCAAGGCGTAGAATTAGCTACAGGAAAGCTCTCCTATTATTGAATGAACGCAATAAAGACACAGCAAAATTTACAAGGAAAAATTTAATAAAATATTGACTATAAAGGCTACAACATTCTATGTCTGCTCCATAGCTTATATCCAAATCTGTGCATGTTCAAAAGCCCATGCAAATTGGACTTAATTTACTTTGCATTTTCCTTCTTCAGGAATATAAAGTGAGCTCAATATTTTTCCTTTATTTTTATCTATAAATGGTTTCCTAAATGGGAGCTTATTAAAAAAAGAGGCAGGGTTAGGCTGTCCAGCATGTTAGAGTGCTTATGTCTTGGCAGAACCAGAAGAGGCTGAGTCCAAAGCCCTGACTGTTTGTTACCTCCATCCAACACCCCGAATCTCTAATCAGCTTAAGAAATGTATGGACAAGTGGACTCTTTCCCAACTTCATTTTTGTCGTTGCCAACAGCTGCCAAATGGCAGGATTTGGTACGTTATATTTTTTTGGCTGTGTGGAGGGCTTTTGGAATTGCCATACCCAATTCTGCCAGAGATCGCCCAGTTTCTCTGTTACGTTTCTGTATAAAAAGAAGTTATTTTCACTGCAAATGTTTTTATTGTGAAATAAGAGATGAAAAAAGAGAGTTTCTAAGGGAGGCAGTGCTTTCTGTCCTTTCTCTCATGAAGAGCTCCTAAGAGGTAGGGGATGAAAATGACAGCTCTCTAGACAGCTTTTAGGAACGTAAAGGTCCAATCCACAGACACAAAAACTAAACCAGTTTCATGTTGTCTTCCAGACCCACAATAAATTTAGCCAGTCCTAGTTTACCAGTTGGTATGGCATTGCTTTTTCCTATCTCATTGTATGATTGTTCATCAGTGTGACTTGACTGGAGCTTGTTTTGGAGAACCAAGTTTGCCAGCTCCTATTTGTGCACAGAACCATGCTCCAGCATGCAGCTGTGGTGCAGTCTCCTCCTCTGGCACTCTCAGGAGGAGATACACCAGCACACGATAACCTGTTGATTACACTATTGTAGACACTCAAATCTCAGCTCTGTGTAAACAGCAATAAGCATCTGCCTCTTGAGTGTCTTGGAGAATAGATGTGAAGAGCAACAGATCCATCCAAACTGTCCCAGAGAGGTCTGGACAACGCTTGTATTAAAGATTCACCTTGGGTTAGAAGTTCAGTGATGTCCAGTGATAAGACAAGAGGAAACGGGTGCAAGTTAGAATATAGGGGGTTCTAGGTGAACATAAGGAAGAACTTTTTCACTGTGAGAGTGACAGAGCACTGGGCCAGGCTGCCCAGAGAGGTTGTGGAGTCTCCTTCTCTGGAGACATTCAAACCCCGACTGGATGCGTTCCTGTGTGACCTGCTCTAGGTGGTCCTGCTCTGGCAGGGGGGTTGGACTTAGATGATCTTTCGAGGTCCCTTCCAACCCCTAACATTCTGTGATTCTCCCATGGTAATGTAGTTTTCTAGAGGACCTACACATCAGGGGACCTGCACCCCGTTCATCACGGGAACGGGGAGTGATAGCACTTAGTCATCCAAAGGCCCAGGTTTCAATGTCTACTTCCATAAAAACTCCCTTGGAAGCCAAAGGCAGTTTTTGGCCCAAGGGAGGCACCCAGTTTTGTTTCTGCACTAGTTTACAGATGAATAGGGGAATAATGACAGGAGAAGGAATATTACCTAAGTGTAGACTGGTGCGAGCACTTCAGAGCCTTATGTGCTGTTTCCCTGCATCCTTGTTATCCCACGACCCATAGTGGTCCACAGTGAGTTTGTCTTTATGCTTGGCCACTAAACAAAGTGACTTCTACTTACCTTAAAACCTGTGGTGTTGGTGTGCCAGCATTGTCAGTGACTCGGGCAGTGATTAAACACAGAAGTATTTTTCCCTACATTTATGAAACATAAAGATATTTGTTTTGATTCCATCATTGTCACCTCATTAGGCACCAGGAAAGTTCAGTTATACATTGAATCAGTTTTGCACTTGGTTTTGTTTACTTTTGATAAATTAACATGGCGATTCACTGTAATAAAATTCTTCGTTTACACAAAGATATCAAAAGGCATCGTCCATTATTCTTAATGTTACAGCTTTAGAATGTGCAGCAGAAAGCTCTGTTTATATTGCAGCTGGATGGAGCACTTACTACAGAGTGTCGCATCCCAGATTTGCTCTGCTTGAAGAAGCAGAGAAGTGTCAAAAAATGAAAACAGAAAAACCCAAATCACCAAAAAACCACACACCCCCCCAAAAAAACATTAAAATGTCTCCCATCTTACCAAATTACTTAACCTAAACTCTATCTCCTTCTATATTTATTTTTCTCTAGCAATTAGCAATGAGGTACAATCCTATAGGCAAGAGAAGACCGAGTCCTACTAGCTGCAGTCTGCAGATGGGTTGCAGTGCAAAGGGCTAAAAATCCTGGTGCCTTACACCAGATGACATCCTGGTCTATACTTGTACCAGCCTCAGATAATTTCAATGAATGGAGAACACATGGTGGATGAGATCTGGCCATGCTTTGCCAGAGTGTGCAACAAAAACATCTGCAAGAAGAGATCATCTGTGCAATGAGTCCATGATGATTTTTAAACAAGTATTCTTTACTACTTCACTGGATATTAAAAAAGGCTTTCAACATTGATACTTTAAAAACCAGGAGGAACATTTTGAAACCCCTTTTTTTGGGGGAGTTCAGAAAATTTTTGCAGTTTTATGAGTATGTATGGAACATACACTGCTAGGAATATGCCAAAAAATCTTGCAGGTTTAATTTTAGGGATTAAAGAACAAACATAATGGCATTTAGAAACAGGCTAACAAACTGCTCATCTAAAAGATCCAAAAATCTTGTGTCTGTTGTGTGCTGATGGGTGGCATGATGATGAAGAGTAAATTTTATTAACTTTAATATTATCACCTATTCAAGATTAGTGGCAATAAATTAACTACGTTCTGGTAATCAGCAAGTTGAAGAAAGATTTATCTCACTGTTTTCAACATCTGGTTTGTGGAGCACTGGTTGTACATCAATTACTTGCTGGTGGTCTTCACCCAACACTCTGGATTACATTGGTAGTAATATGGGATGGATCTAACTCCTACAATAGAGGATATAGTGAATGTGGTGGCCTGACCTAACCTCTGCAGCAGAGGCTGTCACTACAACTGCTGCAGTCCTGCCTGCAGTGCAGGCAAGCAGTTGAACTGCAGAGGGGAGGGTAGTCGCTACAAACAGATCTGAGATCTTCAGCCAAGTTAGCAAAAACATGGAGCAAGAAGTATTGGGATATTAGGAAGGAACCATACCCAGGGAAAGCTCTCAGCACAGGAACAAGGTTAGTGTTTTGGCAACCAAGGATCCTCCCCAACCCAAGGGTCGTGTCCTCAGGCTGGCCACAGGCACTTTAGCAGGTGGCTGGAGCTGTCCTTCTCCACCCAGATGGTCCCTCACTGCTCTACCGCTTCCAGAGAAACTGCTTGCCATGAGAGCTTCTCATTGGACTTGTTCCCAAATCCACACAGTTTATGGAAAGATTCCTGCTAAGGTCAACTGTGTTCATTTGAGAAACTGCACGGAGGCTCTACTGAATCTCAGGAGTTCAGAGTCAGGTCCTGAGCCTCCATCAGGTGTCAAGAGAGGTGGAAGGGACAGTGACGGGCATGGCAATGCCTGTGAAGGGCCAGAGTTGCTTGAACTCATTCTCTGCCTTCCCCCTCCCACATTTTGGGGATTTTTATGAAAAACACATTTGTAATGTATTCAATTGCATCTATGCAGGGGAGAATTAGATTGGCATAAAGGTAAACAATGGGCAAATTATTCAGGACTCAAAATCTGCCCGATGTCTTTTTGTTCCAAAACCTTAGAAATTAGAGACTGCTCACCAGATGTTATAAAAGAAATTACTAATTTAACTGCTAAACTGCTAAAAGGCTCACTCTGGTAACATTTTCCTGCAAAAAATGTCTGTGTCTTGTTAAATGTTTATTGAATACTGTAATTATATTACATTCGCTGTTAAATGATATTGACATTTTTGAATAAAAGGGGAGTTTTTTGTTATTTTATTTTCTTTTTAATCCAGGCAGGATCTATAACGTGAACATCTGGTTACAACCTAATGTGTGGCATTGAAACAAAAAGAAAAAAACTCTCCTCACCCTCAAAGAAAAAAGCCTTCTGCCAATGTTTTTCAAAGTAGCTCCAGCTTTTGTAGCACCAGCTATGATTAAGTACCAGGACTTTTCTTGCTATCAGCAAATGTTTAAAGGCAAGTAACCAGCAAAGCTTCAACAAGCTGATGGCTGGTGAAATAAGGATATATTTAGCAATGAAACAGCTGTTTCTTGAGCAATAACCCAGCTGTTTGGCTTGGAGAATACCTGCTAGAGTTATTAATCATATTAAAAAGTAGAAAAAAACCTCCTGACTCTGGAAGGCATGAAACAGATATTTTAAAGGATTTTTTTATTTTTTTTTTTTGTAAAAAGGTGGCTTTGTCACTATAAGGAATGTAAGAAAAAAAAAAAAAACCAAAAACGGGAGGGGAGGAGCACCTGGGAGTCTTTTAGAAGTGTAAAGGTATTTAAGTAAATCCACTTAATATTGCTGCCAGCTACCAATCGAGTTTCTTTTTCTTATTTAGCGGATGATGCTCTTGTAGAACACTTGCAAAATGTATCTTGGTGTTTTCTGTGATTCCCTCCCTTAAATCCTCCTGTTGGATTACTGGGAAGGGTTCAGATATGATGTTGGTGAACTGCACCACTCAAGATAGGTTTATTATTTCGCATTGGGTAATGGAAGACCAAAATTTGGCTCCCTTTGGCCTTGGGACCTATCCGTAACTCAAAGAATGTGATTTCTCCTGGAATCTAGAGTAAGAAATACGTATAAAATTCTACCATCTAGTAGGAAGGTTAAGGACAGGCTTTGTTTTATAGGTTCTTCCTGTCACATAGATTTAATCAAGAGAACCAGTCGATTACAGTATGCTTGTGCTTAACAGATGTGAGACACCACTCAAGTATTTAAATGACAACTTGTGCTACCCATAAAGGTGTTGCTGGCTGGGAAGACCTTCAAAAGCAAATGTTTCATTGCATGTAGATAGGACCCAATCCTGGCTGCTTTTATATGCATAAAAAGTAATTCTAGTGGCTTTGTTGTTATTCCAGGTGGTCCTACGTTGCACAGCTGGAACCACCACAAGAAAGACCTATGTAAGTACAAAGCACATGCTCCTTGGACAAAGTATTAATTCACTAAAAAGTGGACAGATACATTTATTTTGGTTAGGTTTTGGGGATTTTCTAACTTAGGGAATCTGAGTTTACTTTTGCTTTATGTCTCTTTAAAAAATATGTAAACAGAATAAAACTCAGATAATTTAAACATCGCAAACTGGATCTGAACTACTTTTTTTCAGCTGGAACTGAACATTGCAGTGTTTTTTAATCAGAATGCAATATTTTGACCTGTCAAAATAAAATGTTTCATTTAGGGGAATCTGAATTGGAGAATAAAGGCACAATAGTTAGGTTATACATTTTTATTTATATCATCAATTTTTATAAAAGCATCCATATGAACAGAAACTTATCTGTCAACAATGAAAATAGCTCAGACTTCCATCAAAGAATTAATTCATGCATTGAAGGCTACATGGACTATCATAGCTAAAATCTGCTCCCATTTATCATGTTTTACGTTTTTTGTGTTAATCTGCCTGTTGTACTGCAGAATGACTCGAGGGTCTGGCACCATTCCCCTCCCAGTCTCATGTGATATAGGATGAATATGCACATTACTGCCCTGGGGCTGAACATATGTCCCATGCCTCACTGGGTAAAAGCTTATCTTTCTCTTTTCAGTCCCATGACTTCTCCACACTTGAGAAGGTTTTGGGAAAGAGGCAAAGAGAAGAGCATATTGTGAGCTTTTGGCCACCACCATCATTAACCTGTCAATGACTCTAAGGCAATTAGCAGATAAACCACTTCAGCAGCTAAATGTATGATAAAAATGTGCCTGAGCTCAGTAAGTATTATGCCAAGGTATCGTGCCTGTATGCACACAAGTGGGACGTGTCCCTGCCCCACGGCATGGGGGTTGGAACTGGATGATCTTTAAGGTCCCTTTTGACCCAAACCATTCTATGATTCTGTGACTCTGATTCTCCCAGAACTAGCTTCAGCAGCAGGAAAGAGTTTCCATCCACATTTTCTGAAGTCATGTCTGGTTTATATTTATTCTGTGTACTGCGGTTCATTTCAAATGCACACTTGCCTCTGTCCCAGTGCCTACAAAACAAATGAAAATGGATAAACAGCTTGGCCTTCTCTGGACTTACAGTGGTCCTTCCGTTGTCTTCAGGAATTGTGTATCATTTGTTACTTCTAACACTACAACATTAATGCAGTTAATAACATATTCATGATTGCCTTGGTCCTCTTAGCTCACAGATGTAATGGCCGAGAGAAGAATTGCCCTTAATTTTTTGCTTTGCATGACATGGTAAAAAAGATTCCTCCAAGGACAAGTAGGTACTATGAGAAAGCTGTTTTGGAGAAACAAGCCTTATAAGGCCCTTTTCAACGAGTCAGACCCATGCAGAACCATCAGTGCTATGGGACATTAGTACTATAAGTTAGGAAAAGAAAGTGAGTGCAGCATCTTAAAAGAAATAATCTACCATTATTGCCACATTAAACAATTGGAGATCAGACCACCAGCATTTCTACATCCTGCATTTGCTCATGGTACTCATGGGTTATGAAAACATTAATATTTCTCTTCAAATTTATAGGAAAACAAGTCATCAGAGGTGATGGAACTGGGTGGACATCAGAGAGGGTGGACCAGAGTTCAGTATGCACAAACCCTGCGAGAGTAAGAAATGGGGGAAGCAAAATTTTCCCTGCCTTGGGCATCTACTCTCCTTGCTTTAAAGTAATGGGATGTACTTGACTGTTTCAAAAGATAGTATTTAACTATCTCATAGTTATGTCACTATAGCAAAGGAAAGTTTTGTAGATTGCACTGTGTCGGTGGCTTTCTATGAACTTCTGTAGATAACTGCATGTGCCTTTTCCTTGGCTTTCCCCCCCCCTTCTTTTTTTTAAGTTATCTAGGAAGCTCTCAAGAATGTTTAACCTATCACTCTAAAATGTATTGCATTGCCTGGCATCAGAAAGATAAAATGTTTGAATCCATCAAACTAACATTTCACCATTGACAAAATGAGCAGTATTGTTATCAGAGATTTACATACTTATTCATTGCTATTGCTCACATAAATATATACTTGGGGTTTTTTCCTTAGTGCTTCTATAAGCCTCCAAATGAAGTTGATTCCTTCCGCTGAGAGATTTAATTGTTGGTATATGTTTTCTATGGGAATGATGAAAGCCATCTAGAATTACTGCTGAGTGAACTAGAGCAATCCAGGATTATGATGAATGGGAGTAGTGAATGATCAGTGACTGCTCTAAGCAAAACATTATTGAGTTTGAAGCTCCTATAATTAGAGGGACATGATACTTCAGCTGAACATTGCCATGTCAAACATGGGACAAATATGATATTCGTCTTTAAGTACTGAAAGCTTTTGAATGAAAAATTAGTTAATCACAAAATGGTGTGTGGTTCTTACTCAGCAAGCTAACTCACCCATTACATAGCTTTAGCAAACAGGTCTCATTTACACCAGGGCTGAATTTGGCAGGCGGGAACTAAAACACTGGGAAATGTTCCTTTGGAGCTTGAGCTGGTCACACAAAGTCCTACCATCCCATTACAAAGTTTTGGTTACATCACTAATCAAGAAGTGATCCTTTTCTACTTCAGCTTCTCACACCTGCTAGGCTCCTCTCCAAAATATCTCAGGAAACATTACTCTGTACACAGGCTGCTGCCTGGAAATAACTTATTTGAATTTGAATCATCAATAGATTTTTTTTTTTTTGACTTCTTTATCCTGTAGAAACTGTAGCTCACAGACCATGGGTGGTTCCATCAGGATATGTCAGGCGGCAGCTGGAAAGCTTACCTCCAAGGGTAGTATTACAGAGCTGATGATCCTACTTAAAAGGATGTGACCCATATACAGGAAATCATGGAGATAAAGAAACTTGTTTTTCTAGTAAAACTCATTTATCACGAAATCTAAGATTTTCTGAGGCATAACTCAAACCTGATTTGGGGCAAGAGTAGGTTATAATAGAACATCGCCTCTGGAGAAGAAACCAAACAGGTCAAAGTAATTGGCTTTAACTAGAGGAGATGGAAAGTGGACAGAATATTGGTTTTTGAAGGCAGGACATGGGGAGTGCAGATCTTTACCTCCTGTACAAAGCAGTATTCGTAATCACAGCATTGGTGGCATAGAATGGACCTTAGGTTCACCCCAGTCCTCATTTCCTGAGGTTCTTTTGGCACCACTGAAGTGTATTAAAGACAATCTTCTCTGGCAGCATTTCAAGAGAGAAGGGATATTATGAAATGCAGCAAGAGCAGAGAAAAATAAATGATCATCAGTAATGTCCTCTTAACATTGTGTGTGTAGAGGGGGAGTGTGAGCATGTGCACACATGTAAGTAATCTGGATTTAAACTGATTTTAGGCTAAATGTTGTCAGATGCACAAAACAAACAGAAAAAAAACTGTTTCTGTTCCACGTTGCCCTCATTTGGGTAAGCTTGGCTGGTAACAACTGTAGGTAAAGAAAAATACTAGAAAAGCAATTATTATTGGTGCTGCTCCTTCAGGAGAAATGGTGGTAACTGGTTGTGGTGTTTCATACAGGCTTTGTTACATCTCCTTTCCTTTGCCTCTCTAAAGGAAAATAGATCAGGGCCAGCACACTGTATATATTAGCAGGTTAACATACTGGGCCATACTTGCACTTTATTGTAAATGTTTTCGGTACTTCTTCTAAGTCTGTGTTTACCTTGGGTATTTTCTTAGTTCACACATGTGAAATAACAGCTGGGACTTGCCAAAATATAGCAGTCAAGTGCTGTACATGTAGTAGCTTTAAAACTAACACAGGTGTCCTAGATCCCTTGCGCAGAATAAACAGCAGCACACGATCAAGAGTGTGCCTAAGTCCTCTCCTCTGGAAATGACGTGTATTGAAATGCTTGATCTGACAGTTGCTCTGGTCTCTCAAGCAAGATGCGTCACATGGGTGAAATGCTGTTGATTTCTACAAACAAGCACCGTACTAGAAATGTAGTATCATAACCTGAATCTAGCAATTTATACACTTTTTCTTTTTTTCTTTTTTTCAAAGGAAAAGCAAGTACATTTAATGAGCTCAGTTCACTCCTGGGTCACACCGGGAGCAGAAGGACAAGACCTCCATCACTGGAAAGACCACCCAGAGAGGAGGAAGCTGCGCTTGCCCAGGAGGGAGGTAAGGCAAGAAGGTCCCCATGGTTTTCCTCCAGAGCCCAAGCCATGAGTACCAGCAGCCTTGCCGGCAGACACCCAGGGGCCCCAGCTGTGCAGAAAGGACCTGTTTATTTTCAGCATGAGTACACCTCATTTCCTTTGTGCTGGCAAGGCTGTCTGTGAACAAAAAGATACAAATGCAATGAGCTGCTCATTTTTTTTATGATGGCTTTTTCTTTCATTGGGAGTTTTTGTTACCATGATTTTACACTGTTGTGCTGTTTCTGTATTTGGAAGAGAAAAAAAAATAGGATATAGTTCAGCAATGGCAGCTACTATACACAGAGGAGACACTTGCCATGGGTTTGCACAGCTGTAGCCAACTGGAATTGAGTAAACACTCAAGAATCCCACTGATAATGCACAGGAGGAATGGGAATTCAGGACAAAATTCCAGAAATTTTGTTCTCGGAGCAATTTTACCTCCACAAAGTTGGCATACATAAAAGTGATAGGGACACCTGTGCCATCCTGTTTCCTGCATAACTGACTGGAAGCAGATAAACCAGCCTAGGCACACACAAGAAAGGAGAGCAGGTGGTTGCTTCTACCAAAGCGGTGTTGCTTTGCAAGGACACCATTCAGAGTAGCATCCAAAGAATTGTAAGTGAAGACACTCGCAAGTCCACTCAACAGGAAGTTGCATTTTGCATAGTAATGTCATTGACCTAGACTTTCTCATGGAAGTGTATGACTCATATTGTCTGTAAGGATAGAAATTAAGCTGCCGGAAAAGAACCATCAATTCTCTGGAATCAATGTACTCAGTTTAAGAATTCGTGAAACTAGACAGAGGTTTCTAATACTAAAAAACATAGCTAATTTTGACAAATGCATTTGCATTATTAGCTCTAGCATGTGAGATCCTATGGAACTATCTGGGGTTTTGCTGTCATAAAAATAAAAGCTGTAAATTTATTTCTAATTACATCATGAAAATGTTTTCCATAAAGAGTATAAAAAAATTTACCTTAGAAAGGGTTAATTATGTAAATCTGCAATGCCAAAAGGCTTGTTTTCACTGCAGGGTTAATCTAAACTAAATTTCAGATGTTGCCTACAGCTGCACTGGGTCTCTGTGCCTGAAAGGTTGTCTGCTTTTTCCAGCTGTATCAGTTGATCTAATGAAAGATGTTGCTTCTCCTCAGAGCTTACCTTGCTGTTTTTGTAGATATCACAGCTCAGTAAATCTTATTGAGAGTTTCATCCTGACCTTTCTGTAGAGGTAAAAGTGTCTTGGATTCAGATCTAGATTCCTGAATACTTTTCTTGTAGATAATGTAATACATTTAGTGTCCCACATTATGCCTGGCCAGGACAGGATTAGCACGGCATTAATTGATTGCAGGAGGATCAAGGAAGTGGATTAGAGCTGCTTCATAACCAAGTTGATGATCCTGAAGGCAAACTGCCTGACTTGGGGACATGAGATGAAGCAAGCAAGATTTAATGAACTGCTCTGAGAAAAGGGTAAAGCCAGCCTATGTCCTGGTTTCCCAGTATTTTTCAGTTATCCCTTGGGATAAGTATATTTTAACACAATGCCAGCTTTCTTTTTAATATGATCCTTGAAATTTCTTTTAGGCCACCTAAAATGTCATGGCTTTTTCCTTCATCAATCAAAACATATTTTTTTTAACTGCAGGATGTTTGTTCAGTAGAGCTCACTGTTTTTCCTTCATTGATTTTCTTTTTAACATGTAGTTGTTGAAAACGTAGTTTTGAGTTTAGCAAGCTTTGTTCAAGATGCATTGCTGTTCCAAGCAGAATTTGTGGTATGTTTTCTGCAGTCCAATGTAAGGGACATACAGCATGATGGATGGTGTTTGCAATGAAAAGCTGAATGAATACAGCCATTACCAAAGCTGCTCTCTGGATCTGAAAAGAGAAATCCCTTTCTTTGTTACTACTTGATGAGGAATCACATCTGAAAAATAAACATGGCTTTAGATTTAGCAGCAATGTGGTTTGTGGTTTTTGTCTTTTATATAAAAATATTTTAAAAGTCTCACGGAGGTGTTCCTATTTTGACTTTATGTTCACTTACTAATCTTTCTATGTAAAATTACCCCTTCTTCCCCTTGAAATTTTTGTCCTATCTATATTAGTGTTAGTCACAAGTACTGGTTATTGCCACTTTCTTATTCCTGCCTAGGAAAACCTATACATTCCTCTAATGCCTGAGAGATTAATTTGCTGCCTTTGAAAGCTGCAGTGACCCAAATGCATGGTGCTCAGTTTTCAGCAGGGCAAGAATGTATTATTACCATCAGGTAATCTCTTGAGATTCAGCAATTTGGAGATTTTTCTCTTATTCTCAGATTGGGGAAAAAAATGACCATCTTATCCTACATCAGCATCCAGGGAAATGTGGTCTGTGGGCAGAAGAGCTCTGTGTTGTGGCAAAAACCAGATTTTAGGTGATATGGCACACTAGGCTTTGGTGGGAATATTGTCACTAATTCATCCCCTCCATCTAGTTTGGCTGCTGGGCTCTTTTTCCTCTAGGGATAATTCAGAGCAGGGACCACAGTTGATTGCCAGGGTGTTCCCCTTAGCAGTGGCAGAGGAGCACATACTCTCAGTGACTACTCTGTGTCATGTATTTGAGAGCTGTTGTCTGTATTTATACTGTTGGAAAATAAGCTGTAAGTGCCTAAGCATCACACCAACTTGAGTGGGCTTTAAGAAACAAGGAACTGTAGGGCATAGCCCACTCTTACACCTGATGTGGAGAGGAATTAAAACAAATTTTAAAATAGATTTGCATTGCCTTCATACTGTTAGCAGCTGGCACGCTTTGAAGAGGATATAGATTATATTCTTTAACCAATGATTTTTGATCTGTATTCCTAGATCACTAAGTAAGAAAGCATGGTGTCAGTAGGGCTAATGTCACCTTATCAGTTCTCTGCATCCAGAGATGTGGCAGACTGGCCAGGACCAAAGCCCACTGACTAGAAAGGATGCAGCTCTGTAACTGCAGTTTATTTTTATTGTGTTCCCTCTCAGTTGTGTGGGTGTATTTGGCCATGAAAAGCATTGTAATGTTTGAGAATGGCAGATACTGATGAAGCAGTATCTTTCAACACCACAACAATTTGCATGCTTAATTTAAATACTGCAGTTGTCTGCCCAGTGGCTTAATTAGCATGGCACAAAATTAGCATGAAAAACTGCAAGCCTCTGCTGTAAAACAACCAAAAAAATGTTCTGTTCCACAAGCAAATTCCTGTTACAACTTCAACAGGCTAAATGCTCAGCTAGCGTGAACCTGCATAGCCCCCTGTTCCAGATGTGGTTTTACACTAGCTGAGAATCTGGCCCAAATAGCTTTATGCTTCCTGCCCTAATAATGCTGTGTGGTAAAGCAGTGATAACAGTGATAACAGCAGTGATAACATAGGCAAAACCTCAGGCAATAAGGTCTCAGAGGTCTTGGAGTAGAAAACACAGCTTTCCAAGCAGTTTGAAAGCTGAAGAAGTCAAAGCGTGATGATCCAACAGCAATCCTGTGCAATTCCTTCTTGGCCAGCAGGTCCTGACTCAGCCATGCCAGTCTCTTGTCCTCCTTGTCTGATGTCTTGAGCCTGGGGATCGTGAGCTCTTATGCTTTATGGAAAGTGTCCTTGAAGATCTGCCAGCTCTGTCTGCCCCCCTGTTGCAAACGAATGTTGCAAACAGTTGGGAGCTTCCCAGGGGATGGCACTGGTGGCTTGCCAGAGCAGCTCCTGTCACTTATTTCAAGAGGGTGCACTGCTGCTCTCCAAGAAACAGACTTCTAGCCCTTGTGACTATAGAGAAAAACCTTAAAACCTGAATTCCTGACAGCTCAAAAAACAGAGGATAAAGGAGCCCCATTTTTAAAGTCAAAGCTGCTTTGGTTTTACTTTTATCCTTTCCCTCCAGCTGCGACTGAATCTCAGGGCTGCTGGTCTCTGAACAAAAGACAGCCACTGGGACCAGCAAGAGGAGCTGGGATGATCTGGGCCTCTCCTTCCTCTCCTCTTCCCTCTGCCTGCCCTGCACCTGCAGCCAAGAAATGGAGCGAGAAGCCCTCCGGCACCACCCCACAGCTGCAATGTGGCGAAGCAGAGGACGGGAGGAGATTGGTGCAGAGATGTCATGGAGACCACACAGATGTGGCTGTGAGCTCTTGGCTGGATGTCATCAGACATGAGAACGTGCTGCTTCCCAGAGGTGCTTTTGTCCGTGGATCAGTAAGCCCAATGCCCACTTTTAGAAAAGGCTTTCAGATGTACCCCTGAAAAGGAAAAAGGAAGTTTTGAAAGGTGGGATCTAAGAAGAGGAAGTGACTCATGAGCTCAAAGAGAGATGGGCAGGGAGCGACCGCTGGCCGGGGCAGCAGAAATGATCCCCAACTGTGCTGAGTCGTGGGAATGGGGGTTAGGAAGGAGCCTAAGGCTAGGGAAGACAAGCTTCCAGGAACAGCTACAGCCCTACACTTGCCTCTGTGCGTAGGATTTTTAATGCATCCCCCCATAGCCAGCTCCCAGGCTTACCAGCACTCCTAGCTGTGCTACATTTGTGGTTTGGAGGTGACTCCAGCTGCCCTCCCAGACAGCAGAGCCCTGTCAGGCCCCATTGCAGGTCTAATTCAGCATTCAAAATGAGCAATCTCATCTCATCTGCCTTGATCCCTAGGACCAATCATTAAAGATAAGTAAATAATGAATAAATAAAAGGAACAAAAGGTAATATGTTATCTCTGGTCTCTTCCCAAGGCAACCCATGGGGGAGGAAGGGTGGCAGCAATTTGGGTGAAGTACCAGAGATTTTTGCCCTCGTGTTATGTTTTGCAAATAGCCATCTTTTGTCACTTTCAAGCAGTAAGAGCAGATGTGGGTTGGGTTTTATGGAGTTTCATGAGAGATGTGACATGAATGTCATGCTTGGGACTTTCACGCTGGCTCCTTGCAGAGCTTCTTTGTCAGGGTGGACTTTTCTCCACTGATGGGATGCCCTTTTTTACCTGACTGGGGCATAAAATCCTTTCCTGCACTCTCTTTTGCACCTTGTAATCTGTGTAGCCTCTGATAGAATGAGTTTTCCCTCCTGATGAGGAAGCTCTAACAGTCAGGACTTTGTGAAAACTAAACGAGGAATTTCCTGGCTTTCAAACAATTTCCCCCTTAATTATGATGTTCTAATAATATATTTCTTTTTTTTTTTAATTAAGTGATCTCTGCTTGATCCCTCGTGTGCAGAGTACTCGAGTAATAAACTGGCTGCAGTTCTGTACTGTGTCTCCTAGAAAGGAAGTGAGACCAGAGATAACATGATATTACCTTTTGTTCCTTTTATTTATTCATTATTTACTTATCTTTAATGATTTGTTCTAGGGATCGAGACAGATGAGATTGCTCATTTTGAATGCTGAATTAGACCCTTTTTTGTTCAAGATCAGGACTCGCTCACCACTGTCGTCGAGATGTGCACTGCAGGAATATCACCAATCCAAGTTTTACTGCCTTTCACTTTGTGGCATTGACAAGTCTATTTGTAATGTGTGTGTAAACAGAACTGCATATTAGTTAAGCACTTCAGGCATTGTTTAAAGCATCTTCTTCCCCAGAGGGCTACAGAGCTAGAACTGGGAGAGAACTATTTCCTCCATCGCTGAGGTCACAGGAGTGGAATTAAAACAAATGGTAAGAGTTTGCTGTAAAAGCTGAATATAATGCTCTACAATTACATCTGCAAAATCTGTGGGTAATTACGTTCTGTGTGCACCTCCAGAACTGAAGTGTCACAAAGACACACAGCTTCTTGCAGACAGCTTTAGCCAGTAATTAGTTGAAGCTTGGTTTGAAAAATGTTGCAATTAAAACCTGTGACTATTAATCAAGGGAAAGATATATGCAAGATGTCTTTTCTTCTATGCCCCCCCAAAAAGTAGTGTAATGTAGAGCCTTTCCTGAGAGTTAATAAGGGTTAAAATTCAGTTCTTGGCTACAGCAAATAGAGCTCATCTAATCTTCATTAATTTTACTTGGTTATTTAAAAAACCAGTGTTTTCATGTATCAGGTCCTGCTATGAGATCTTACCTTTTGTTCATCTTCCTCCTAGACTTTTCTGTACTTTAAGCCTTTCATTTTTTCCCATATCTATAAAACTAGGATATTCATCCTGAAGATATTGACTTGTCAAGGGCAAAAAAATTATATGCCATATGCTGTATCATCATGCCAAACCTCTTGGGCTTTTCCTAGGATCTACTTTTGTTTTAGACAGACCCTAATGAACTTCTGAAAGAACCTTCATATCAGGCATTTACAGTAAGGAATTATGACTTACACTTGATATTTTTAGCCTTCTCTTGCAAAAGTGCCTAATCATTGGGTCTGGTAAGCCCACCTGGACCATCTGCACAGTTCCTTACTTATTTTGTATTCTAGTCAAGGTAACACTTAGTTGGATCAATCCATGACCTCTGACTGATAGCCAATCTGTAGCAAGTCATACACTGTGTCAGTCCAGACTTTAAAGAACTTCTCCATGACAGTCACTGCAATCACTAACATTTAAGGTATAGACGCTTGTGGGATCACTTCAGTGTTTCATGACACAGTGGTCCTCACTTTTTCATCCAAGGAATCAGCTTTTCTCCAGTGATTACCTTAGACCTTGGCAACTACATGAAGCAGCCCCTAAGGCCAGCTTGTAAACATCAGTCATGTCTTCCTGATAGTGTTACACAGATGCAGCAGCAGAGCTCAAAAGTATGTTTCTAAATGATTACGTATGGTATTTGGCAGCCTACACCATGTCATCCTCTAACATCTATCTTTTGGCATACTAAAACTATTATGAGCTGTATTAATAATTGTCAGGACCAAGTTTAAAAGGCTCTTCTAACATACTTCTATGTGTATCAAGTGCCCCTGTCCAGAACTTTTGCATCTGTGTGGATCTTGGGGAATCAGCAATTAGTGTATTTCTTTGAAACCTTAAGACAGCTTAATTCTTGCTCCGTTTTTTCATCGCCAATCTCAACATGCCTTTACTTATGCTTATGAGAGGCTATGGGCTCCCTCTGGTGGTTTTTGAAAACCAAAACACTAGTAGAGAACATAAATCAAAAAACCAGTAGTTTTGTGCACAAGAAGTTGTTGATCGTTTGCAGAAGGCTGCGTGCCTAATTCCTCCTCCGCCTGTCACCACATTTGTTTTTAAGTTGAGCTAGTTTTTTTATTGTGGCATTTTACTGTGGTGATGTATGTTGGGAGAAGAGAAATGCATATTGATATATCAGAGAGCAATGGGGTAGATAATTCTGCTAAAGGGCTGTGCTTTCATTGACGGTTTCACCAGCAGAACCTGCATGTGTCTGTTAGTTCTTCACCTCCTTCTTCGACTTGCTCTTCATCTCCTGTATCAGATTTGAAGTGACTCCGTAGCTGTTTACTGTAAAAAAATATTGTTAAATTATTTTGTCTTGGTAGCTACTGTGAAAATTAATGATAACATAAACAGAGAGTCAGACCCCACACTTAAATAGCCATTTTCTCAATGTCACATTTATACCTGGAGGCTGAAGGGGAAACAAAAAAAAGAGAAAACACTGACATCAACAACGAGTTTCTCCTTCTGCCCAGGCTCAAATACATGGATATGCTTTTTGCTGGTGAAAAGAGAACTTGTATAGGAACATTCAGCATTAATTTGCAGCTAATTACAAACATACAGAACATTCGAGGTGAAAATTGCTTCTAATCATGTTCTGCTTCTGCGGAAGTCGGTGCTGGCTCGCAGGCGGTCTGGCGGCAGGCTAGAGTTTCAGTGCAGGCGTGTGCGTGGGGGCCGAAGCCCAAACTCTGTGGCTGGGATGCTCAGGTACTGGTTGTGACTCTTGCAGCAGCATTTGGGCAGCCAGGTGACTATCAGAGCCCAGGAGTGTCACCAGGACTGTCCCCTCACCCTTTACTATGATCACTCCCCACGCTTTTTTCCCAGAGCAATTGCATGATGGTTTGGAGAGGAAAACAGAGAACCTCCTTTGATCTCCAGGAGTCCAGAGGCATCGTGGTTAAACTTCCTACAGATTTTCCTGCCTTCCAAAGTAGAAAAGTTTGTTTCCATTGTGTCTAACATAAACAATAATTGTAGGGAAGGAAGGAAAGGAAGAAGACTTAGAATTGAGAAAGAGTTTTACCTGTGCAAAGGTGTGTGGTTGTGTTCAAAATACCTCTGAATTAGTGTAGGTTTTTGGCTGACTAATTTGTTCCTTCTGTCCCATTTAATTAAACTTCAGGAAACAAATCAGTTGCATTAAAATAACATGACTTCCACCTTTTTTATTTTGCTTGTCTTAAGCAGATATTATTGGATAATTTGGTCACTGGCCATAGGAAATTGCCATTTAATTTAATATAGAGTCAAATTTGGAGTTAGAAGAAGGTTCCAAATCACCTATGTCATGTAATAAGGGATGAGCAAAATCCTGGCCCTGTGATGGAAATGACAATGCTCCCATTTTGTACCATGGAACCAGGATTTTTACCCAAATTACTTCACTAAAAGTCTCTTTGTTCAACTCTAAATGTATAATTGTATTTTCAGCATCTGTAGGCAGTTGCCATCAGGTGGCCCATTGCTTCTGAGGGTCAGTATTACAGGTGTTAGTTGCATACTACAACTAGGAAACACGCTCTTTTTTTTTTCCTTTTAATAATAATTTTTATACCATCTAAGAAATTTGTTCAATATTCAAAGTATCTGTCCTGAGTGCCAGCAAAAAGTTCAGTCCTGCAAGCTGCTGAACACTGTGAGTCCCATCCAGCAAGGCACTTAGGCATGTCCTTAGTCTTAAACACAGGTCTAATCCCCAGGACTTCACCAAATATAAGCTAAAGAGCTCAGTACTCTGCAGATACGACCTCCTCTCTATTGGTCTTCTGCAGAGCTTCCATAGCTTTGTTATAGTAATATGGTAAGAATCAAGCCAATGGCATTTAAGGTATTGTTTTAAAAATACTGCACAAAGATAATACATGCTATATTGTACAGTAGATCAGTTTTCAATCCGGGAAAATTAAGTTTTCTGCAAGCTTCAGCTCCTTTGTTTTTTTATACAATGGGAAACACTCTTGTAGCATCTTACGTGGTTTTGATTATAGTATTTGTGATTCCTTAAATATTTATTCTTCAGCAGTTAAGGAACTTGGTGAAGGGGAGCTTCATAAACACTTATCATGGATCAAGTGTTCACGTGGAAAGGAAATGAGGCTCTCCCTTCCTATTGGGAAGAAGTACATTTCCATAGAAGCTGTGGCCTCAATGCGGCAGAGGGTCTGGATTCAGGACAATGACTGAGCCTATACCCAGCTTTACACATGTCCAAGTTCTGTAAAAGTTGTCCAGACTCCCCAAAACACATAAATACTGCCCTGAATTGGTGCCTATTCCACTTAGCTACCCTTGGATCACTTCAGCAATATTAGATGTGCCATTTGGTATTCACAGCACGGAGCTCTCCAGAAGACAGATGAGTAAATTCTCCCTTCACCACCTGAAGGATTTGTTTATTTTGCGGTGATTGGCAGTGGTGTCATGTGAAATACCACCAGGCAAATTCCATTTGATTAAATAATTATCACATATGACTAAAAAATGTACAATTATGTGTGAAAACAAATTAAAACTCCCCAAATTCCTTCCACTTCCTTCCTTGCTCTGTTAATTGCTCTTTCATAGGCAAGTGACACGATTATTGACTTTAAACTAAAAAGGTTCCAGGGTAGGTATGGTACTTGGAACTTAAAATATTCTGTGCTGATTAAAATTTTTACACAGCTTATTTAAAACTTCTTCCCCGAGAAGAGGTGGGAAGTGCATCACTCGATGGACTCTAAGTTGTTTTCAGCACATTAAATCCCCCAGAACTTTTCCTAGGGAGGGGCTGGAACTGCAAGGAGATTGTTTCTGCCTTCTAATGCAAATAATTAGGGACTCTTTTTGTGGCCCAGTTTTTCCAGGCTCTATCTGGGCAGAATTCCCAGTGACTTCAGTGCAATTAGGACTGTTAAAAAAAACTCACAGGATGGCTTCCAGTTCTCCCAAGGGTGAAAGACAATGAAAATGGTGTGTACCTTGTAAATAAATATGATCAATAAGGTACAGGCACAGCTGTGATTTAAATGGGTGCCTGGGGTCAGAGCAGCACAGCCAGGAACACTGGCTGCTTGCTGTGACATGGGAACATACCCACACCAGTAGTGTGGTACAAACATTATTAACACTGCCTGCTGATAATAACGTGGATACACAGAGGAATGTTGGCCCCTCAGAGGCTGATGGAAGACCCACCATCACCTCCCCACTTCCACTCGTGACTATGCTTCTGTCCTCTGTAAAGACAGCCAAGGTAGTACACAGGTCAGGCTGGTGGGGTGAGGGACTCCTGTGATGCTGCAGTGCCACCCTCAGCTGACAGTCGCAACATCAGTTGAATGGAGTAAAATAGGAGGAAGTTTGTAGAGAAAGGTCGTCTGGATTCTTTAGCTGTGTTGGTCTTTTAAGTTTCTTTCCTTTCTCGTTTTGTTCAGGATGAAGGTCTGGCATAGTTCCTTCTGTTGTCAATAGGAGCCCTTCCCCTGACTTGCAGAAAAAGATGTAGTGTCTTCTTTTGTGCTTTTTGTTTTTTAGTTTTTATTTTATCTGATGTGCTTTGTCCAACTCAGCCTTCAGTTATCTTCCAAATATTGCTCTGTCTATAAAGGCTATGCTAAGAGAAAAGTGTTTCATTCCTGATGCTGTGTGTGTCTGCTTGCTTGGGCAATATTTTTGGAGTCAGGGCAGATTTACTCAGAAAGTGGCATCACTTTAACCTTGGTCAGTATCTATCTGTATTATTCCAGACAAGCCCGACCTGTTGAAATGTAATGTTTCTCATACTAGTTTCCCAAACTAGAGAGGCTGTTGCTATTTCAGGTGGCTTAAAAATATGTGCACAGTTTGTACTTTGAATGTTTAATAAGCTTAAAACATGAAATATATAATGCAGCTTGAACTTTCTAGTGTTATTTCATCACCAAAAAAGCAAAGTCTTGAGGCTCAGCAATTGCCTTTGTCAGAATGTAAATTCCAGCATGTAATACCCAGGCTGTATGTTTCAGGAAATCAGTATTAACCTATTAGCATGCAGTTTTCCTTGGAGAAGAGCCATCTTCACACTGAGCCTGTATTCCTGCTTCAAACCTTCCTGTCACTGTTCCGTATCCACGACCCAGCCTAAGGCTGCCTTTGACGGTTCTCCAGCCATTTCCTGCATACTGCACTAGCACTAATTGAAAATTTGGGTGGCCTTGCTTATTTATTTTCCTGGAATGTAGTGGGTTATATTTTCATGGCACTTTCTCAGCAGTGCAACGTTTCAATTTCAAAACCACTGCAATATGAGGAAAAGTACCCCCCAAAATTAAAAAAATAACAATAAAAACCAGCATACCTTTGATTAATTTTTACAGTAGTTCTTTTGTAAAAATATATAATGGAAAAAGAATTCAGTGTTTCTTTTGTGTCTCGAGATCAGAGGCAAGAGCAGCAATCTAAATGCATGTACAAGATGATCACATGCAGACACAATGAGACATGAAACTTTAAATGTACAGATGCCATGGAAATGAAAAGATAATATAATGTGTATTCTTTGCAAGTCTTGCAGAGTTCAATAGCCACATAATGTGTGTGGAGGGAAGAGAGAAGCAGCCCCCCTGCACGCTTTATGAGAATTCCAGCTATGTCTCCATGTGCCATTGGCACTAGAGCCGTACTTTTCCTCCCTGGATTTCTGCAGGAATGCAATTCCACAGCAGCCAGGGTTGGTGTGTCACTGTTACCTCTGTGCTTGGAGGTGCATGTGCTTGGGGATGAGTGTTTGTGTTAGATTTCAAGTTTTGATCAAATGTTTTCCCCAACCCCTCCCCAAAATTTCAAACCCACATGATTTTTTTTCTCTTCTTGCTTAATTATTTGTTTTATTGCAATTTTTTTAGTGTGTGTGCAAAAATTAAAGGTTAGTGCAACCAAGTCGACATCAACAAGTAGTATCCTGTTTTCCCCAATACATTAAGTGCAACTATTGAAGTCTTTTGGGAATCATGCTTTGTTCCCCAGAGTGCAGGCATAAGGTAATGTTTAACAATAAATTTGCTATTTTCATATCTCTGAAATTATTTGGAGGAAGAGTGAACTGAAGATGAGGTCTGTTTCTACCTACAAGCGCACACCTTAAGGATTACCCAACTATTTGAATTTATAGGTGTTTCAGAATGGAGACAAAACTGGAGGCTGAAAAGAAAAGAGATTTTAAGAAAGAATATGTCTGCCTCTGTTTCTGAGTTTTCAGGATGCACTTTTGGGGTTTTACTTGTAACTTTATACCTATACCTATATACCTGTAACTCTTAGTCAAGTACTAAACATTTTCCTGTAAATGAGTAAAATAACAAAATAAGCAGGGTTTGGGGTTTATTTTTTTTGTTTGGTTTGTTGTGGGGTTTTGTTGTGCAGGTTTTTTAGAGAGACAGTCTCAAATCAAACTGTCAGCCCCATCGTTCCCCCATTTCCATTTCCTTCTTTGAAAAGTCTAGATATCCCCTTTGGGGAAGTTCAGATTTGGAGTGGACCTCTCCAGCCTGTTCCAGATCCTATTTCCAAACTCCCTCACTATACATTTCCCAGAGAGAAGGTTGATTTTGGCAGCTAAAAAGTGCCCCGAGCTAAGGGTAGTGTAGCAATTGATCAAAGTGAATCTCACGTGTGCATATTGTGCCTTGCTACAATGAACAGTGAATTCTTGTTCAGATGGATGTTACACATTCCCTGAGGTGTAACACAGGTGATTAAATGAACACTTCCCTTTATATTTACGGCTGGTTAATTTTGCCTTGTAAATGCCAGCAGTGATCAATTAGGAAAAAGGGGTTAAAATGGAAGAAGATGGTGTTGCCCTGGGCCTGCCTCTCCTCACTGAGGGTTCCTGCCCCTTGTCAAGCCACACTGTTGGCTTGGCATTTGGCACAACCGTGGCACGGGATGGGAGGGACTGTGTGGTGCACACAGGGGGCACTTTTCAAAGCAGGTTTGCTTCCCATAGGGGAAAATCTTGCTGTATAATCACCAGAGCGTATTCTGTGTTAGAGATTCTTTGTCCAGACTCTTTCCTCTACCCCTGGTGAAGACAGCCCCAAGGGGAGTTGGGTTTTTGTGGTTATGCTCTGGAGGAGACAGCAAATACATCAGCTGCAGGATGGATTTCTTACTATCCTGAACAATTACTAGCAACCAGCACATTTGCAAATGACCATCAACATACTAACTCCTCTAATCTTGATGTGGTATTTTTTCTGCAAATACTCCTTTAAAGAAAACACTAGGATTTCTGTCAGATCATGACTGATGTTGCCTTTGACTGCACCTGATAGCTTTGGGAAATGGAAATTGAAATTTTTCTAGCCAGCTTTCACATGCCATCTCTTTTCTGTGGCTAGAAATACTTGCACAAGCCAAAAAATTGTCTAATCCTGCTGCTTGCTCCTAACTGAATCATGACACTGGTCCTAAGTGGTCAAACACAAGGGGATCAGCATAGAAGGCTAGCAAGTACTTAGCAAGAGCCAAATATGAGCCTTACATTTGATACTAATAGTTGTACTTGGCTCTAAGGCACCTTATGAACTTGTCAAGTACATCAGGATGCCTCTTAAGGAAGGACTGACCACAACACCAGGAACAACACCATTCCTGTAGGTGCTTATCTAGCTGGTTCTTAAAGTCTTCCAATGAAGGAGAGTCAGTCCATCTCCTAAACAACCTATATCGGTATTTCATTGTCCCTAGTGTTACAGTTCTTCCTAATGTCTCACCTGAATACTCTTTGCTACGCTGTCTATTTATTGCCTATTTATTGTCCTGTCCCTCACAGATATGGAAAACTCTTAACCACTGCTGTGGGACTTCAATCAGGCGTTCAGAAATGGGTGAATATTGCCCACAAGTTGGATTTGGATGTGCCAAACACTAATCATCATCATAAAGTAGAAACAAGACAGAATATTTGTTGTAACTCCATTTGGATACTGACTATAAAGCGTATTTTTAAATGTGTGTATTAAAATAGGTTCTGAAAGTGGGCACTTTTGAGGAAACAGCCCTGAAATCTGCAGTGTGCTTGAGTAATTTGACTGCTACAAGCAGTCCCACTCCTGCAATAGAGCAAGTCATACGAATGCAGTGAGTCAGGGTCTTAGCTGTGGGCAGGACAGGGCTGGGGGTTGAGTAAGGCTGAGTCCAACAGGCTCCTTAATGTGCATGTTTAATTTTAAGTATTTGAGTTCAGTTCTTTTGGTAAAGTGAATAATAGACCTGAATGTGTTTTAAAGTTAATGGGAACGTGTAAGTGCTTTCTTGGATCACAGCCAGAGTGCTCAGCACATGCAGGGCTAAATACAGATTTAACAGTCTAAATTTAGGCCCCTATGTTTTAAAACACTGACCAACATTCTTTTCAGAAATTTCTGTGGAAGTTGCTGTAGATCTGAAGTCAAGGTCAAACATCTCTCTCTCATGTAAACGTACTTCTGTGTCTAAGAATAAATGTCAATAAGAAACATTAAAGACTAGAACTGTAGTTCATTAAAATCAAATATTGTCATGTATTTAATGGGTTTCAGATTAAGCTGCCTGATGTGGTACCTTTGATCGTGCATTTTAGGGCATAGATCAAAATCCACATTTTAATGTTAATTGCTTGTCTGATATATTAAAATATTTTTTGTCTCTAAAAGGAACTTCATAATTATATCTAATTGATGTAAAATGCAACCTCTTGCTAATAGCCTACAGTTGTGATACTGACTTGAACGTAAGTTACCTAAAAAGTTAATTTTTCCAAGAACAATTATACTTGGCCCAGATTGCATAGTTTAACCAACCACTTTTTGCCATTCTTGTTCCCTTTTCCCCAGCTCTATTTTGTAATTTTCCCTTCCTTTTACACCATAGGAGAATTAGAGACCAGGAGGATAGGAGGAAGAAGAAAAGAAAGGAGAGAAACAGACAGGAACACTTAGGAAGAAAAAAATATACAGGCAAGAAGGGGTTCAGAAATGGATGGAATCTTTATTTGTAATATTAAACACAAATCCCCCTGTATAATTTCCTTTAAACAAATATGGTTTTGCAAGTATGTGTGTATATGATACACTTGTTATCAGACCTGGTTATTTATTATTATGCATCAATTGTCAAAAAACAGGTCCCATCATACTACAAATTGAACAGTTGTTATGGCAAAATGGATCTGTCCCCGAAATACATGGGCCCCTCACTACAAGAGAGATATTGAGTTGCTGCAGTGGGTCCAGAGAAAAGCAACTGAAGAACAGGTCTTATGAGGAGTGGCTAAAGGAGCTGGAGCTGTTTAGTCTGAAGAAGAGAAGGCTCAGGTGAGACCTCATCACTCTGAAAGGAGAATGGAACAAGGATGTGGCTGATCTCTTCTGCCCAGTGACAAATGATAGGACAACAGGTAACAGCCTCAAGCTGCACCAGAGGAGCTTTAGAATGGATGTTAGGAAAAATTGCTTCACTGAGAAGGTTGTCAGGCATTGGAATGGGCCTCCCAGGGAGCTGATGCAATCACCAACCATGGAAGTGTTCAAAAAATGTATAGATGAGGCCCTTGGGAACATGGTTTAGTGGCAGACTTGGCAGTCCTGGGGTCAGACTTGATGATCTTGAAGGTCTCTTCCAACCTAGTTGATTCTGTGATTCTGTGAAAGAAATGTGGCAAAATTTTAAGTTTATTTATGTTTCAACTTTCCCCCCCAACTATTGTTTTAAAATACACACAGGAGATGAAGGTTGCTTCCAAGAAGTACTCAAACTGATGCAACTTAGTAGTGGCCCCCTTGACAGGGCTGTGGTATACGGCACTCACTATTTTTAGCTGCACAAAATAATTTAGTAATTTCTTTCATTGGTGGTGCTTAGAGAAACAATGCCTCTGGATCAGTAGTGCACTGATTCCCTGGATAGGCCTTGAAAGGGAAGGATTAGGGTGGTGTTAGCCAAGAAAGTAAAAGAGTGAGAGAATTTTATGTACTGTTGGAAATTATTTAAAGTGCAAAAGACTTTATTTTTTGTTTGATGTGGAAAAAGTGACTTTATGCATTCTGGAAGAATACTCAAAATGTTGTGTGCGTTAATTTGTATGTTGTTTCTCTTGAAACATACCAGAAATCACCTGGGGAAAAACACTGATCAGTAACTTGTTTCTTTCTCTCTTGCCTTTCAGCTAAGATAAATATACTTCACTTCATAATGAAGATTTCTGGCTTAAATTCCGTGTCAATGGTCAAAATGCTGCCAAGGTCAAATAACTTATTTCTGTACCTATTTAGTTTTTTAAAAAAAAGAAATAGAAGCATAAGATTTAAGTAGATCACTTCCTGGATGTTGGTTTGACAACACAGATCGAGGTGATTTTCAATTTAGGAGGAAGCAGAAAGCAGCTGGTCTTGGGAGCATAATACAATACAGGAAATCTGCTTGGAAACTGAAATAGCTGTATGACTTTTTTGTAACATCTAGAAGCCAACATCTACAGGAATGTTCCATCAATGAATCAAGAAAATAAAGAGAAGTGGAACCAATTGGATGAAGAAAGGTTGTGTGTGGATTATAGATTAGTTAGAGCAGACAGGGACAGGCTGGGCTTCTTGGCTCTGCTCTTGGTTCTGCTTCCACGGCTTTGGCAGGTTACTGATCTCTGCTCTCATAGTCATGAAAGCAGCCCTCTTAATTTCAATCAATCAGGCTTAAGTACACATAGAAAAAAAGGAGGAGTTGGTGAGTTATAGATCAGGTATCATCAGTTTATGGAGATTATCAAGCAAACCATCTGTAAGCATTAGAAGACAGACAAGTAACAGTGAACATGGATTTGTTCTATTAAACCAATCTGATTTCCTTTTACAATAAGGTAATAGGTGTTATACAAAGGAAAGAAGTATTAAGAAGTCATGTATCTTCATTTTAGGAAAGCTCTTGGCAACGTTTCTCAAGAATAAGCAAAGACAATATGGTCCTGATTGAAAATCCCATGGGGTCAGAAAAAGCAGGGCTGGGGAAGAGTTAGAAAAATGGAGCCTCTATCAAAATGTAGAGATGAATTCAAAGAGATTCCTCGAGGGTCTGTCCTGTATCTGATACTACTTATAAAACATCTGAAGAACAGAATAGAGACTAAGCTTGTTACTTTTGGAGAGGACATGGGGAAGTGAGCAGCTAAGTGTGTTAGAGAGCAGAATTAGAATTCAGAGGGATTTTGTCAAACTGGAGAGATTTTATTTAAAGAAAAACACAAAATGTAGTATTCAATATGTGTCAGTGTAGTCTATTAGACATAGCATCATCAGTTCCCCAGATACAGGAAGGGGAAAAATAAATAGGATTACAGTTGCATAGAAAAAATGCAGAGTGAATCACAGGCCAAACACGAATCGCCGCTCTGATGCTGCTGTAAAAAGGCAAATGCCATGCAAGGGGGGTAGGAACAGGAAACCAGCCTGCAAAAATAGGCAAAGCAAATATTTTGCTCTTGCTAACCCATGGTACAACTTCAATTCTAGCTTTTCCTTCTTTAAAAATGTTTTTCACCTGGAGCATGCTTGGCTTGGGGCACTGCACTTCCAGAACGACACTGAGTGACTGCGGAATAGTGCAGCAGAGATCAAGCTTGATGACCAGTCCAGAAAGCATTAAATACCAGGATACGAATGGGACTTTTGTATTAATGAGGAAAACAACAAACAAGGGACAGAACCTTTAAATACGTGAAAGACTGCTATGGGGAGGAAGCAAACACTTTGTTCTCTGGGCCCAGCAAAGACAGACGTTTCACTAACAGAGTGAAATTGCAGTAGGGGATATATTCAGAGTATATATTAGAAAAAAGACCTTTAGTGATAAGGGTAGGGAAACACTGGGAAAGATTGCCTGAGGAGATGGCAAAAGCACCATACTGGGAAGTCTTTAAGAACAAGATTGAAAAAACAGTTGTGTTACAACAAAGGAGTAGTTGATCCTATCTTGGGGCAAGGGAAGGGACTAGAAAGGGTGATTTCTTAAGGTAAGTTCCAACCTTACACTTTTTTTCTGTTCCTCAGATTTCCCTGGTTACCTCACAAATTGCAACAGAAGTAGGGAGAGGTTTGGTTTGGACGTCCACATGTCAAAAAAGTAAGGTGATAGCTGTAAGCTTGAAGGCATTCGGAAAAGATAACAGTTCTGGAAAGGCAGTTACACAACGCAGAATAAAAGTTAATCCATACAGTTTATCAGAATGTGAAGGAGTAAATCTGCTGTATTTTTAAAAACATCTTCAAAAGGAAGGTTTCTGTTAACAAGAAGCAGGCTTGCAATGGGCAGATGCTGCAGCTAGATGAATTTACCTTTTCAAACAACATCTATACTTCCATCAGTTATTTTTCAGATGTTAGGGTAACCACTGGAACATCTTCAAAAGTGCAGTGATGGATTTGCCATTTTTCCAACTCTTTAAAGTAAAATGAAGGTGTCTTTCTAAGAATCAACTACAGAAAGACCTTGGTGTGGGAATGGCTGGGGGAAATCCTACAGCTTTCAATATTCAAGTTAGACAAGATGATCATCATAATCTCCCTTGGCTTTCAAATCTATTTACCCAACTTTGTAAAGAGATGTAATGTTTACAGATCACTGTCAAATCTGCATAAATGGATTAGGAAAAGGCATGAATGAGCAATTACTCTTGTGAACTCTGTGAGGTGTAATACTTACTATTCACCAGGTCATTATATTATAGCTTGTCACTTCGTTCCTCAGTTTTAACAGCACAGATTAATCTCTTTAACGGCATCTGGAGTTCTGTGGAGTAATATATTTATATTAGCAGCATTATATATGACAGCAAATATATACTATATATTATGGCACATACATTATAAGCTATATATATGATATATATATATATAAAATAACAGTTTTTCTCCTCTTGTTCTAAAGAGATGTGTGGGGCAGTGTTTCTTCTCTCCACTGGGTCAAACCTACATTCAGTCACCGTCAGCTTTGTTCTGGAGTCTCTGAAGGGTTAGGTGATGGTTACCACATGGTCAGCATGCATCAGCTGGGAAAGCCACCCACAGCAGATCCAACAACGTGCAGCACACAGGAAGTTCTCCATCCACAATATTGTCCAGAGCCCCTGCAGATCTTAAAGAGTCCTGGATGCTGCTCTTGGCAATAGGAGGACTTGCCTGTGTGGATGCCTGTGATGAACCTATGATCACCATTCATAAGGCTTCTCTTGCTGCAGAGTTCAAGCCTGGTTGTGCTGTTCTGACAGGTTTCCCAGGACCAACATCTGGATAAAACCATTGCTAAGCAGCTGCTTAGAAACAGCTGGTTCAAACCCCTACATTGGGAGGCTAGATGACATTTTCAGAAGCACAAAGGCCTCACAGTTCTTCTCACTTCAGCTAACATTCGTGGGGTTGTTTCTTCTTAAGCTCAGGCTCCCTCTCCTTTATGATTCACCTCTTTAGGGTATTTGCATTTACACAGAGGAGGATGCAGCCAACTCCACGACAAAACTTTGGCCTGGCAAAAGTTTGTCACCGGAATTAAATCTAAATTCATGGTTGTTTATTACAAAATCTTCTGGGTGGAGACCTCCCTTTATGGACCCCCACTAAAGTCAATGAGCTTTTTGGGCACAGGTACCCAGTCCCAGAGGGCACGGGGTAGGGCTGGGACCCAGGTATGCAGCGTGCTGGGTGGGACCTTCTACATCAACCGAACCTTTCAAGGCCATGGTTTTATTTGGCACATCCGATGACAGGCTTCCAATGAGCAAATGCAAACAAGCTGTCATGGAGAAAAACATCGTTTTGAGGTGGGTGGCAAATAGTTACCCTTTTTTTTTTCTTTTCTTTTAAGGTGAGGCCAACTTTACATTTCTCGGAGGACTGAAGAGCCCTCTTTCTGCATCACCTTGGAGATGATTAGAGAACAGATAGGTACCAGACACCCTCATTTTCCCCCAGAAAGATGCCATGTAACATTTTATAGAGCCTTGCAGGAAGGGTTAGGAAAGTGCTGTTCATAAATGTGATGAAATATGACAGCCTATTGGTTTAACTCGGGCGGCTTTGGAAAAAAGTGAGGAAAATCACATTTCTTGGCTGTAAGGGTGCTTAAGTCCCTTGAGGTTTTATGAAAGGGAACTGGTTTTCCCACTGATGTCCGGTTGGGAAAACCGAGCAGCAGCCTCTGCCCTGTGCTTTCTCTCATCGCTTCCCCTCTCCTCACATGAAGATTTTGCCCGAATTTGGCTTTTGCGACCCAAATTCGCACAACCCCAGGGAGGAGTTTAGGGTGGTNAAAGTGAGGCCAACTTTACATTTCTTGGAGGAGTGAAGAGCCCTCTTTCTGCATCACCTTGGAGATGATTAGAGAACAGATAGGTACCAGACACCCTCATTTTCCCCCAGAAAGATGCCATGTAACATTTTATAGAGCCTTGCAGGAAGGGTTAGGAAAGTGCTGTTCATAAATGTGATGAAATATGACAGCCGATTGGTTTAACTCAGGCGGCTTTGGAAAAAAGTGAGGAAAATCACATTTCTTGGCTGTAAGGGTGCTTAAGTCCCTTGAGGTTTTATGAAAGGGAACTGGTTTTCCCACTGATGTCCGGTTGGGAAAACCGAGCAGCAGCCTCTGCCCTGTGCTTTCTCTCATCGCTTCCCCTCTCCTCACATGAAGATTTTGCCCGAATTTGGCTTTTGCGACCCAAATTCGCACAACCCCAGGGAGGAGTTTAGGGTGGTCTCCCACCCGCTGGGACCCCGGCGCCGCGCTCAGGGAGGCCGGTGGAGCGTTTCACAGAATGACAGAATCCTAGGGGTTGGAAGGGACCTCGAAAGCTCACCCAGTCCAACCCCCCTGCCAGAGCAGGGTCACCTAGAGTCCATCACACAGGAACGCATCCAGGCGGGGTTTGAATGGCTCCAGCCAAGGAGACTCCACAGCCTCTCTGGGCAGCCTGGTCCAGTGCTCTGGCACTCTCACAGGAAAGAAGTTCTTCCTGAGATTCACATGGAACCTCCTGTGCTCCAGTTTGCATCCATTGCCCCTTGTCCTATCATTGGTCAGCACTGTAAAAAGCTTGGCTGCATCGTCCTGACCCTCACCCTTTACATATTTGTAACCATGGATGAGGTCACCCCTCAGTCTCCTTTTCTCCAAGCTAAAGAGAGTTTATTGTTGTCCCTGCCGCCCTTGTCCCTGCTGTCCCCGCTGTCACTGTGAATGAGCGGGGCGGGGCTGCGGGGCCCCGCACGCTCGATAGCTCGGCGCTCCATCGATGCTCTCGGCCGGCGGCTGCCCGCGCCTGTCCCCGGCGGCCGCGGGGCGCTGCTGGNCCGGTGAGTGACAGACCGCGGCCTCCCGCCCCGCTCTGCCTCCGCCGGGCTCCCCCCCTCCCTCTGGCCTCCCCGCTTCTTCCTCCCTCGCTCCCCGGCGGCTCTCGGGGCTCTCTCGCTCGCCGGGCGGGGNGTCACCGCTGGGGCGCGGGGGGCGCCGCCGGCTCGGCCGCCCCTCCTCAACCCGGTACCTGCTGGGGGCTGGCACCGGGCCGGCACCGCCGCCCTCTCCCAAACCCCCCCGGGTCGTCTCCCCGGGGGCGGAGGGCGGCGGTGACTCCCGTTCCCTCCCGTTCCCTCCTCCCCCATCCCTGAGCAGAGGCAGCAGCGCAAGGCGGGGGGGGTTCCCCTTTAGCTGCCGACCCCCGGGGCCGCACGGTGCCCCGCTGGCAGCGGTCGTGAGGGGGCGCAGGGAGGGAGCCCGCTGGGGCCCGGCGGGTTCGGCCCGTCTGGAGGTGTTGGGCCCTGTGTGCGGGTGTGCTGGGGGCATGGGGGGAATACTCAGGGAACAGGCAGGGTGTGAGCTCTGGCGAGCTGGTGACCTGCGGGTCTGAGCCGTGTTTTCCTTTAAACCTCGCACTCGGCGGTGTTGGTCAGTTTCAGAGCTAAGGGGGTAACAAAGCCCCGTGGTACGAACCGAAATGACACACACGGGTGGAGAGATGGTTGCTTGCACTGATACCTGGCTGGGAGTGTTAATGCTCCCTTTGTCACTTCGTTTTTCTGGTTTTTTACTGCATTGCAGTGCAGAAGGATCCATGAGCTCGATGACCAAACAGCTTTTGCTTCTATATCTTAATTAGCAGCCTGAAAAGGATCCCTTATCAAGGGGTGTAGGTGTCTGAAAGGGGATGATCCCATTCTATCCAGTTTTACTGCTCTTCAAAATAACATTCCATCTACACTATCAGCTTTTCCTTCCTTTTCTTCCCCCACTTTTTTTTTTCTATTTCCTATAGTTTCCTTGTTCCCTGTGGGTTAGCAGCTTCTAGACATGCACTCCAAAGCTTTAAACTGAGAAACAATGAAGTATTAAGCCATCTCATTAAGCCACTACTGAGGGAACGTAAGATTTCATCTAAACTACACATTTTCATTCTTTAAAGTTTAGTTTAAAGCCATCTCACTTCATTTTTCCAGGCTTTCTGGTCATTCCTACAAGTGAATGTTCTTTTTTCCTCGAGTGATTTGTGTGCATTTCATTACTGTAAGCTTAGGTTTGTTTTTGCTTTTGATAAAGTTGTCAAAACAGTTAAAGGGCTTCTATTTGGGGTTTTTTTGGTTCTTTTTTTTAACGTAAACCATAAATAAAGAAACTTGTGGCTTAGGAAAACTGGTCTGTTTTCTTGCTTTGCCTTTTGCTCACCTGAAGAAGAAAAGCTCTGTAATTTTTCATTCCCTATTTCTATAGTAACCTTATCACAGCTTGCACTGACCCAGCAAGAAGCAGCACAAGGCATGTCCTGCTGCTGATTTCTTCCCTATGGATAGCTTAGCTTACAGTTTTTGTGATTTATGCCCACCCTCGGACGACAATGTTTTTACTCAGATGGGATTTCTGTTGTCTTAAAAATCATTTTAAACAGGATGCAGTGATTTTCATTATATTGATATGACTTAGTGACAATACCATTAAGTTACATTGTAACAGTGAGGGGTTTTTCTGTATGGAAAATGTAACTTTTTGTAATACGTGTCAGAGGTGAAACCATTTAATTAAAAACACATTACTAGTCAAACTTGTGCTGTTTTATTTTAAACAATGTAAAGTTGCCTCATGTTTTCATGGCCTTCATTCAATAAATTACAATATTTTTATAGACTCTATAGTTTTTGTTAAATGCTGTAATTGCTTTATCAGACATTAGTGCTGAATAGCAGTCTGAGTTAATGGACACTTTTAGAATTTGTTTGAAAGCCACTTATCTAAGCCATGAACTTAAAAATAATTAAATAAATGCCCTTTAAATAAAATATTTAACACCTTGCCATTTGAGGAGTGGATGTTGTTGTGTGGAGAAACAGTTTCGTCTTCAGTGCAGAACTGTTCGTTAAGTATTTTTGAATCTGTAGTATTCAGGTGTTGTTCTTTTGAGTTGTAGGATTTCCTGTGAATGTGAGCAGTCTTTTTGCTAGCTGTTGAAAGTATTTGAGGCTAAAATGGACAATAACATGTGTAATCCACCGATTATTTTCCCGAGGTCCTATTAAAAAGAAACTGTCTCCACTGGTGCAGGCCATTTTTTTTATGCCACTTCTCACAGTGGAGCTCGACTGAAGCAAAATAAGTGGGTTGACTGGAAAGGCAGAGGTCAGTGACCTCTTTTAGTGATGAAAACTTTCAGATATGTTATGTTGAACTGCACTTAATCAATTTTCTTAATCAATTTCTTTCAATTTCTTTATATATTTAGTGGTAAATCCAGTAAGTCTTAGGCAGTGTACTTGAAACGAAACATCAGTTTTGAGTTATTTTAACTCTGTTTATTCCGTGCTTTTCTGCTTTCCTATTTCACCTAAAAAAAAAAAACCCAAAACAATCAAAAGGAGAGAAAAGGAAAAAGTAGTGTCTCAATAGAATGATGACAGAAGACTGAATATAAAAGTTGTTCTTAAAAACGTGGATTCTGACAGCTACTGAAGGTATCCATGAAATAATCCACAGTTACAGTTTTGTACTCCAGGACAAAGCCTGGGAAGCAGAGACAGATGCTACCTGCGTGTATTTTGAATGGCTGCACATCACTACTTAATTATGCAAACAGGCACAGGAATTTTTTCCATGGGAGAAATCAGTAGTACTTAATTTTACAATGAAGGACTGGAAAATCATACTCAGAAGACTGCACACGTTACAGTGGATTTGTTTTCTATATTAGTCCTTCGGTCAGAGCGGAATTTGCTGCTGTACTTAGAAGTACACTGCAGGTTCCAAACCTGAAAACAGCTGAATTAATATCTTCTAGCAGAAGTCAGATGTTAGCTCTTCAGCTTAACTTTGACCTTCTGCCTCGGACCACCTATGTTCTGTAAATCTGAGCAACGTTGTGTTTCAGATTACTTCTCCCCCGGGAGAAATACGGTGCTTGGTAATGGGGGAAATCTTGTTTGTAGAGGTGCTTTGTAGGATGAGGGATGATTAGACAGTGCACGCATAGTGCAGTCCTGTCAGGTTGATGTTTCACCTTTTGCACTGAACATGAAAGCATAGGTCTGTCTTTACAGCTTGCAAAGTATCAATTTAATAGTAAAGCTGATTAAAATGGTTTGTACCTTAACCTGAAAGTTATTTTCTAAAATTCCTGTCAGTGTTTCAGTTCAAAAGCAGTTGGATTGTCCTCCCAGTGTCAAAAGTTAGAGGAGAAGGGAAGGGTGATAGGGAGAACTCGATTTTGTGATCTCCTGGGGGAAAATAAAATAAAAAAAAGGAACCTGAAGCAGTTTTTCTAGAAACTGAGCAATGAAAGAAATGCCTGAAAATAAGGATTAATTGTGTGATTGGTATGTTATGTGCTTTGCATAGGGAAAGGGAAGCAAAGTATTTAATACTTTAAACAACACCAAGTCAAACATCTCCCCTCTTTCCTATGCAGAAATTGTTTGCAATTGTACTTTTTATATTAATTTGGAAGCATTTAGTGCTTTTTCTTCAAAAGGAAGTTGGTCTGTGTACCCCTTTTTGACAACAGAAGTTGTTAATTAATCTGCAGACAGCATGTTCAGCATTCTCAGTAGAAAGTACCGTGATTGCACTCAGTGATGGGTGTGAAAGCCTGTGTTTCCTTTCTAATTTTGTTTGGTTTGTTTTTAAGGAAAACAAAATTTCTGAGATACCAAGCCCTTAATGGGTCTGGTTTTCTCTTGACCTTAAGGGAACTAGAGATCCCCAGATTTTCAGTTTAATTCGCAAAGGCAGACCTTAGGCTATATTGTGTAGAAGCCAGTAGGGACTCTTGCAGTGTAAAAGTGTCTGTGGATCACATTACAATATAAATCGGTGATTTTTAGGCATATTTAGACTTGTATTTTTTCTATCACTTCATCAGTAACCTGAAAGCAATGTGCCCTGTATTTGGGAATTCATCAAACAGCCTGTAGTAGTTAAGGATTTAGGGCGATGCTGAGCAAAAGTTTCTTTTTAAATGCCTGCTTTTGTATTGAGGACAAACTGATTTTTTGAGATAATCCTAAAATGTCTCAATTTAAAGAGCAATGATTTCATATTTTCTATGTAAGAATTCTGTGAGTCTTGTGACACTTCAAATCCCACTGTGGTTTTAACCTTGCTTCTTGCTGGAAAACTGGTCATTAGCTTTTTGGCAAAAAGCTGAGGAGCTTTGTATATAGCTGATGGATTTTCCTCATGTTCATCAGCAGAGAAGGCAGGGGAGCTTTGTTCCTCACAAGACAACTTCACTATTCTGAAAGCGTGGTAGTTTCATACAGTAGACAGAATTTTAGGCAGTTGAGTGGAAATGAAGACTGAGATTATGTTAGGCAGAGACAGGCTGAAATACATCAGAAAAATACCTGTTCATGCAGGATCTCAGCGAAATACCTGAGGATGTGTTTGGCTGTGTGAACAGAGAAAGATGCTGTAGCGTACACAGAATCACAGAATCACAGAAGGGGCCAGAAAGAGGTGTTTGGGAGAGAACATGAAAAATACAAGAATTCAGTAACACAAGTGCACGTCTCATCTTTAAATATTTTTGAAACAAAAGGAACTGCCAGAAAAGTCACATGGGAAATGTTACATTTAGTGTTGTAGTCCTACCTACAAGCACCCAAGTTAAAGCTTCATCCCTGTGAACTGTGTAATTACAGTGGTTATATAGTGTTTTTGTAAAGAATATTGTGTATAGTTACAGGGCTTAGAAAAAATCTGTGGTGTCTTGTTTCTTTTCTCTAGAAAAAAAATAAATCCCATCCCGTTGGGATTTATTTCGTTTATTTTTCTGAACTTCTGGATCTTTCTGAATACATTTGCACAAACATACTTGGAAGTTTTTGATGCTTGAAGTATTGCTTTTGAATTTCTGCCGGTGAATAACACAAGATAGAGGATGATGAGGGTATTAAAATTCTTTACCATTTTTCTAATAACTAAAATAATGCACAGAAAATGATGAATAACTTAAGAACAAAAGAGGGATGAAGGGTTTAACTGGGGGACTGCAAGGAGGGCGGCTTCTAGGTGAAGCAAACTTTACTGGATGTTGGAGTTAGAAGCAGATGTAGGAAAGCATGTGCTTTGTGAGAATTTAGAATTTAATGGGAGATTTATGGCCATCTGTGATACGCTTTTGACTTTTTTTCTATATAGATATGTTTATACATAGATGTTTAAGGTTTTTCTTCACAACGTTGCTAGATTATGGTTGTGTGTCATGTAATAAATACAGAAGCTTTTAACCAAGTAGATGACTTAATTTCTGAGAAGTTGTAATGCAGTTTATAATGAAAATAGTGGCAATTTTGGGAAAGAAACAGCTGTGTTCAGACTTCCTTGAATTACATTTTCATGTATGCTATCAGCCTTTTCTAGCTAATTTAGTATGACCAGAACAGACGTTCAGAAAACTTAAAGTGGTTTGGCTCAAGTCTCGGTGATGAATAGGTGCTGTAACATGGAATACACTAGCAAAAGTGGTTTAGGATTTTTTCCTTAAGGCTTTCCCCAACAAAGACATCCTAATCCAAGTTCGTAGGGCTAATATTGACGTTTGGATTATTGTAGTATCAATGGTTTTGTTTAATAGTGGCACTTGGCTATTGTCATTGTCACTTAGGTAAATAGAATTTGAGCTGAGGTGAAAACGTGACTACGTGGTTCTGGGCTGTTTAGGTTGTATGTGGATTAAATGAAGTTTCTGTGCTGGTGGGCGTGATGGAGGAGATATGTGTACTTGTGGTAGCAGAGTGGAGGGAAGGGAAACTTTTAAAGTAGTCCGATTAAAAGACATTTGAAGAATTTGAAAATGTTTTGTTCAGCTTTTTCTGTCTGAACAGGTGATTTTTATGAACTAAAGAAAATAAAGAATTACCCCCCCACACACACACACCGACCTCTTCCCACTTTAAAATTCTCTGTTTATCTGTACTATCAATTAATGTTGTTTTTAATCTGTTTTTAGAGGTTTGCTACTTTTGCTGATGGGTCACAAATTCAGTGTTGCGTGTAGGCTCCTTTGTTTCCTCCGGGTTGTTTATGGTGAAAGACACTAATGAACAAAACCTCATTTTACAGCTGAATGTTTGCAGAAAAATTCTTGTGTGTTGTTTTCATAATGATGTCATTTGTGCAATTAATTGTCCTTTGTGGGGAATCTCTCCCCAAATAAATAATGTATCAAAAACACGTCAGTATATAGGTATAGTATATAGTATATAGGTATGCTGTGCATCATGACTGGTAAGATGCTGTCATTTAATAAGTACAAGGGATGGATTTATACCAGTCTAGATGTTCTTTTGATGTGTGATAGATAGAAGGTTAATTGATGTTAAATGGATGCTTTGTTAGCCCTTCATCAGCTCCTAAACCGGTACAGGAGGAGTGCAAATCATTACTACAAAAGGCCAAGACCAGTGTGTTTTCTTAGTGAGGTTTATGGGTCTTTTTTTATCCCTGCCTCCTTCCCCTCCTTCCCAGCCACACAAAACACAACCAGCTGCAATGATAGGAGGAGGGAGCGAGCGGCTTCTCCAAACACACACACTTGGGCCCCCCTTTTGCCTCCCGCACCTCAGTGGAGTGACAGCTTCTCCGTGTTGCGTGCGAGGGAGTTCAGCTGGTGCTGTGTGGTCTGGGTGTGTGGTCTCCAGCTCAGCCGAGAGGCTGCTAACAGGGTGGATGAGGGAGAGCAACACTGTTTACTTTAATTTACTTCGGATGCCGGAACTGTGCCCGGAGTTTCTCCTGAGCTGGGTTCCACAGTGAGCGGTGTCAATCCCTCGCAGCTGTGGTCCAGGCTGCCACGGGGCTCAACTCCTCCGCCGAGGGCTCTGCCAGCATCTGCCCTGGGTCCGGCCTTTTAATCCCTCCCCACTCAGAAATGTTAATGGCATTGCTGAGTGCTGTGATTATTTTGCTTTTGCTCTGTCAAGAGACGTAGCCGTGAAGATGTACCTTGGTGGGACCTCGGAGTATGGCCGTGGGGAAAGCAAAGCTGCTTCGCTTACTCCTTGGCTACACTAAAGCTAAAATCTCCAGTACACCCCGCATGACTGAGTGGAACATTCAGGAGCCCTCTTAAAAAGGAAAGGGTCCTATATTATATCATTTTATACTCCAGCTCTTTTAGTTTTCATCAGTTGCCTCCTCCATCACAAAACCTGCACACCTCCCCAAATTTAAACTGATTTTGGCGTGTAACATTGTCCTGTAGGTTAACGTGTTTGTTAGTGTTAGTATTGACTTGAAGCAACATGCTAGATATGACAGGGCAAGACAAATGAGGCTTTGTTTTTTCTGCGTGATAGTGAAATTACCCCCTTTTTTATGTTTGTTCATCTTTTCATTATAAGTAGCTTAGTGGTGTTTTGAAGAGGTTTTTTTCCCCCTGAACGTAAGATTCGTGAGCGCTTCTTGTTTAAATTGACAAGTCTTCTTTTATTATTTAAATAAACATGCATGGATTCTTAATATCACTTGGAATTTCAGCATTGTTTAGCTTATTCACTTCCCAGTCCTTTCTGGCAGGCTTGCAGGAATGGACTTTGTATTATTAATGCAGTGTTGAAGGCTGTGGAAATTCTAGGGCACTGAAGATCTCCAGAGGGGTTAATAAATGTCAGTTATTTTCACAGTGCTGCTTTTTGGATGCTTTTAAATCTTGGTTTATGTAGATTGTCTGTCTGAATTTATATTGTTGGGAAGATAAAGCACAGGAAAGGTTGCAATAGTGCTTTTCATCATTTTGTAATGGTTTTGAGTACAAACATGTAGGAAGCTTTCTGCTTTGTCGCCCTTCTCGGGGTCATTTGCTGTGTCCCTTCACTGACTCTGTCGTAGTGGGTTGTACTCAGGAGACTCTTTGGGTTTTGTAGTGAAAACAAATTAATAGATTTATTTAGTAGAAGCACAAGTTTGTGTAGTTTAAGGTGAAAAGGCCATCACCTAGGTTCTGGAATCTGAATATTTATTGCTTGTTTAAAAAAGGGCATTTCATAAATCTGTTCGTTTGGAAGGTATTTAGTGCTGTGATGTGGTAAGAGTACCTCACCTACTGGTTTCTGGTTGGTTTGCTTTTTAGAAGTAAACAACAACATCTGAGGCATACTTTGATTTGAACATAGGTGATGCTTTGGTCATTCCTGCTGTTCCAGCCTCAGCATTTTAAAAATTGTATTCTGTCACATATACGTAAATGAGAGGAAATAAATGTTTGATACCTGAAGGCTTACTTGCATGCTTGCTTATAGCTCAGACATCCTCAGTGATGACAAATAAGGCTTTTTCTTTCCTCCCTTCTTGACAGCTTAGATTCCCTTTGCTAGATGACCATGGCACTTGCATTGACCTTAATTTTGTTTTCCTCTGAGAAAGTCGTCTTTAAGTCCAGCCTCTGTGACAAAGTACCACTGAAAACTTTAACTTAGCTGAATTTTTAGTGGCTGAAACCAACTTGCTGTCTTCTTTTAGAAGTCAGAAGCTCCTTTTTAAAACATTTCAACTGCTAATTTTTCCGCTACTGAAATTTGTAAGGTGGCACCTGATTGTTACTCATCTTCCGAAGTTCCATGCCTTCATGATGTTTGTAGTTTTCCTTTGGGATTTGAATTTACCAGCCTTTTTAATATCCTGAAATCCTGAACTTCTGTTGTTCAGGTATTTCATATTCTGGTACTTCTTCCAGAGTGGTAAGCAGTGCTCTGTTTTGCAGAACAGATATGATAGCTATTGGCATTTTACTTTGTGTTTCTTTGCTTGCTGTTGAAAGTTGGGTCGGGGAACCTGTTTAAGAATTCTCATTTTAAACCAGCTGAAGGCTTACAAAAGCTAAAAAAGCAACTAGACTTGTATTTTCCCTTACATTGGGCAACATTTCATTTAATTTCTTTATTTGTTTTTAAAGTGTCATTTCTTAGGATAAAGAGTGGAGATGTCTCCTCTTTAGCAAGCTTGTAATGCTCAGAATTGTCTGGATTGCTGGGTTTTTTTTAACCAAACCTTTGTGAGAGGACAGTTTATTCGAGAAGCTCATGTATGGACAAAGATGATGTTTGTGAAAGGCATTTTTCAAGATAGCTTTGTAGTAGGTGGTCTTTGCAGAGGCTTTCTAACTCCTCACGCTTTCATAACAAGAATTATGACAGAATAATAGAATAATACAGGCCAGATCGTGAGAGCAGTCAAACAGATGTCATCCGTGTTAAACTGTTGGGGAGATACTGTGAGGAAATGAAGTTTAAAAAAAAAAGAGTGGGGAGTGAGTAAAGAGGGGAAGAGACCTCTGCTAGTGTAGATGATGCTTGTCCATTGCAGAAAAGTAGTCATGTTAACAATTCTTCAGTGAGTCTGGCTCCTCAGAGGAAACGTCTTGTATAGAAAACTGTCTTTATGTGATCTCTACTAGTCTGTGTAAGAACCAATCTTTCAGTAAGAAGGCTGCTTTTTTTATATTATTATTTTATACATAGTATATACTTGTGAAGAATAGAACTTCTCTGTAGGGCAATGTATAGAATTGCAACAAAAGCTCTTAATCATATTATTGTATCTTTTCACGAAATGAAAAAAGTAATTATTTTTTTCAGCTTTGCCTTAAAGATTTTTAAATAAGTTGGAAACTTGGTTTTGGGCACAGCAGTGTCCTGGCTGGGCTTCCCAATAAGTATTTCAGTCATTTTAATTATTGATGCATTTGTCATAAGAAGGAGGAGATGAAATACTATAAATTAATTGAACTCCCAGGCTTTTGTTTGATATTTGTAGTAAGGACAGATTCCACAGAGTTTCTTCACTTTCTTTTTGAAATAAATGACACCAATTGCTGTTTAAAAATATTATTATTATTATTATTATTATTAATNATAATAATAATAATAATAATAATAATAATAATAATAGAGTGTCTCAGTGCTGTAGTGCTTTTTTAATGTGTTGAGATTTACTGTGGTCTTCTCATTCCAGTGAGGTATTTTAAAGCAATTCTGCAATAAGTATGGAAATACCTTAGAAGAAATATTAGACCTCAGGAGGCTCAGCTTTTTTATTACATTGATTCAGCTCATCACAAAGGGAGATCTAGTGCCAATTTCTGAAATCCAGAAAAATATGTTGTAATATTACTTGTGGGTCTTGGTATTGGTTCAAACCAGTTACCCGTGTGCCTGGGTATTTTGAAAGAAGCAATGGCTGCAATGCAAGGGAACCGTAACATTTGATGGGGTGGGGGCAAAAAAAATCAACCAAATAATAGCAAAGTAGCTTCTCTTCTACTTGTTTTCGTCAAGATTTCTTCCTCTCTGTATTCCCAGTGCGTTCCTGAAGATGGCTTTTTTACATCTGCGTAGCTGATTAACATTAAATACAAATATTTATCAAGAAAATTGCTCAAAAGTAAAAGAGGTGTTTTATGTTTGCCTTACTGGTATCTGGACACATGCTGCTCCCTGCAGAAGGTGACTGGCTGTGTGTGGGGGGATGTGACCCCAATGTTCCTTTACAGCTGTTGTGTATCTCCGAGCTGTGCTGAGTATCTGTGAGAAAAGCTGCACAGCTCAGATCATGAGGGGTGGATATGCAGTTTGTCCTCCTCACTCCAGGTAAACTTAGGCACCTGGGTCTTCTCCAACATCCTCTCTGCACAGGACTCACAGAATCACAGAATCACAGAATTCTAGGGTTGGAAGGGACCTCGAAGGATCATCCAGTCCAACCCCCCTGCCGGAGCAGGTTCATCTACAGTACATCACACAGGAACGCATCCAGGCGGGTTTTGAATGTCTCCAGAGGAAACTTCAGATCCTGAAAGGTCTGAACTTCTGTGCCTGTGCATCTTGTATAGGAAGAAGCAAGCCTTTCCCTGCAATTTCAGATTCTGGTTGCTCCAGATGGTATTGGATTTAGCAGTGGGAACTGGGGGGCTGATTTCTGTCGCGCTGCTTGTTGTCTTGTCAGGCGATGCTGTGGTAATGCAGCTTTAAATGCAGCACAGATGAGAGCTGGGCAAGCCTTGTGACTTCAGGACTAGGGATCTTGATAGAAGACTCCACTCTAGGGGGGGAAAGTGCATCAGCAGTAGTGCAGGGGGGATGTCTGGACAAGAAGGCTTGGGGTAAGGAAGAGGAATTATCAAATTGTCAGGATTTGAAAGGAGAATTGGGATATTGATGCCTCTCTCCCTCTCCCCTCAAACTTAGGGGTAAAAAGTCAGAGGGAGAATCAGCAGGGTAGCACCAGGAGACAGTTTTGGTTCAAGACTAGGACCTGGCCTCCAGTTTGAAGTGAGGCAGAGATTGTCTGTAGCTGTGTGAAGGGAAAAACAATCCTGGGAAAGAGATAGGAGTAGAGCAGGAGGGAGCCTCCACAGCCTTCTCTTCATTGGTGATGATAACCATCAGCTGATTTCTTTACCATCTGCTGGCACAGCCCTCCTCTCCTTCAGTCCTCTTCTACCCACAAGGTTATAGACTGCATCTGTTGACTACTCACTTCTCTAGCCTCCTGTTGTGTCCATGTAAAAGGTTCCGGTTTCTTACATACGGATTTATAAGAGCATCCATATAATACCATCTAATTTAATTCCTTTTTCATCAGTTTCATCACCCCTGTGTTTGGGGTACATTTCACACTGACTTCAGGTTTGGCTGTGAGCTCTGAAGTTGGAAAAAAATGTTCCTCATGGCAAATCTGTCTAGTAACACAAAAATTTGGAGAGGTTTTGTAGAAGCGTGGTGTGTGTGATGGTACAATAAATGTACTTTGTATATGCAGAAGTGGCTGAAACAAAGATAGCTTACTTAGTTCTGGTATTTCCTAACTGCAGTTGCCTGGAAGCTGCCACTTTATTGCAGTTTATTGTTAGGGATGATTTACAGAGGTCCTGGGTTTCACGGACTTGACTATTTGCAAATAAAAATAGAAAACATACCTTGATCCAAAATAAAAATTGATAAGAGAAGCCTTGTGAGGCTTGGCTTACATTCCACATATTTTTTACCAGCCTGGACTTTTAAAATTGTGTACACTAAAGTGTCCTGTGTACCTAGGGTTTTTGAATACTGACCTATTTCATCATTCCTGGATTTTCTTAGAAGTAAAAACATTTCTTCCTATAGGTTCTTTTTGGTTCTTCCCTTTCCAGTGCAGGTGAATTCCTATTAGAAACTGATCATAGGTAACTTTATGACATTTCAGAATACCAAATGAACATTTTTACTAGGAGTTTTAAGGAAGTTTTTGTGTCTTAGTAAAAGAATTCAGGACTCATGAAATGGAATAGGTGATGCAAAATTACCATGGAAGTCGGTAAACTTTTTTTGCCTGTCTTACAACTTCTGTAGAACCTGTGTATCTATGGGCAGGCTCTTTGTTTACTAAGTGTTGTAAATGTGGAGAAGTTGGTGGGAACTAACATGCTTTATGTTATACTCATCCGCTGCTTCTAGCTGCAGAGCTGCACAGAGGAAACTGCTAATAAGCCATGGGAATTTGTGATCAGCTGCATAGTAAACTAAATGTAAGGCTAAATGTAGGCTGTGTAATGTGCATAGCACCATATTGGTGTTTCTATTACAGAGCATATTAAATTGGTTTGAACTGATGCCTAACTTCAGGTGCAAAGGAATACTCCTCCAGAAGTGCTTCTTAGATAATGTTATGTATGTTTTTGTTGATCTGTTGGGCTATTCTTTGTTTTGTTGATGTTCTCTTCTAGAGTAGTGTCTGTAAGTAATGTTTTAATTTTCTCAGTTTGCATAAATGTTGATGCTTTATACAAATAAGTGCTGGAGGCTTCTCCCCATGGGACTGTCTGTGCCAGTAAATCTACTTTTGATGGAGAAGTAATCCAAATATGTAATCATCATCTGACCTAGCTTAGTAATTCTAAACCTTCTAAGGAATACAACAATAGCTTTCTAATAGAGGATTGAACACGCTCATTTGAATTCTGACATAAGTGATTTGGAGTGTGTGTGTATATCGTTTCATTAAGCATTTTGAAGGTTGAATATTTTTCTGCATGTACTTTTTCTTTACGGTTCAGAGCTAGAGCTAGACTTAAAAAAAATGGAAGTGCAGAGAAGGTGTAGATATTCTTTATTGTTTTATGACTGTGGCAAAAAAGGTCTTTGAGAATGGTGTTCCATACTTACATTATTTTTCTCTATAATTTTATAAGAACAGCTTAAAAGGCTGTTAATAATTTGTACATAATATAATTATTGTTTTTAAATCATTGTTTCTTGCTGGACAGATAAAAGCGACTCAGTTTTCAGTAACTGAACAGACATCATGTCTCGAGCACGGCAGCCCCCACTTGTAACTGGCATCTCTCCCAATGAAGGCATCTCATGGACAAAAGTGACAATTAGAGGAGAAAATCTGGGGACTGGGCCAACAGACCTCATAGGTAAGTTGAAAAAAATACACCTTCTTTTGAGACTGTAGAATGTCACATTTAGGATAGAGTTGTTTGGTTTTTTTCTACATGGTAAAATCTATGTTGCATGGTATGAGGAATGCTCTTATCACAAATACGTGCTTGAATCCATAAATTCAGGGATGCTGCTCAATGTGTAACTAATCAGGATGATCATATATTGCTAAATGAACCCTTAGCCTTACTCAGCATCCTGTGATGAGCACTAGAAGGGTAGATGTAACAAGATGCTCCNGCAGCATCCTGTGCTGAGCACTAGGTAAGAATGAATGCCTGTGGGAGTGTACTAGAAGAGGGTAGATGTAACAAGATGCTCCTTTGTTGCTTTCCCAGGCATTGAGAATTTCAGCATGGAGACTCCTATAAGCAGTGTTTTCGATGTATAAAGTCACTGAGCATTGTAATTCCTTGAATTAGGCAAAAGTCAGTTTGTATATCTGAACAGTTATGACAAAGCAGGTTCAATGACTTAGCTACACATTATGTGAAGAACCATTCCTTCCCTGTTTTGATTTTTAGCATAAGATCATTTGACTCATCATATAGAATCCTAGAATCATAGAATCATGGTGGTTGGAAGAGACCTTCAAGCTCACCCAGTCCAACCCCTACCTACATCCCCTCTAACCCACATCACCCAGTGCCACATCCAGACGCCTCTTGAACACCTCCAGGGATGGTGACTCCACCACCTCCCCAGGCAACCCATTCCCACACCCAATCACCCTGACAGAGAAGAAATGTTTCCTAATGTCCAATCTGAATCTCCCCTGCTGCAATTTAAAGCCATTTCCTCTTGTCCTTTCACTATGGACACAGCAGAAGAGACCAACCCCTGCCTCAACTCTTGCATTGAGAGAGGGAACAAAGTTTTCTCAGATTCTCCTGACTATACAGATCTTGATCACCACTGCTCTGTTGCCTCTTTCCCAGGCTGAAAAGTCCTATCATATTTAATTTTTTTACATATATCTTTAACCCTTCTTGTTGCTCTTCAGTGAATCTCCTTGGGTTTCACTACCAATGATGATGGGTGAACAACATCTTGGTTACACGCAGTGTTCAGGACATGAATACACTGTGGCATAATACTGTACTCTCACTTTTGTTTTCTATTTCTTCCATAGGATTCTGTTTTCCGTATAATTCTACTAAGCATCGAGCTAATGTTTGTTGTTGTTGTGCTTACTCTAGTCCTGTGATTTAATGCCCGAGGGTTAGTAGTCAGTTTGAGCCTGTCCTCTGTGCATGTAATGTTTTGCCTGTTTGCATCATATTTCTGTTCATTGAATTTCTGTTGCCGTTTTATAGAATCTACATTGTAGTGCATCCACTCAGTCTCATAAGGTCTGTTCTGCATTTCTTTTTTTGTTGTTGTTTTTATGGTCTTTGCATTCTGAATAAATTAGTATCAACCTCTCTAACCTCTTTATCTTGTCATTTGTGAATATTTGGAACATAAGCAATTCCAGCACATACCCTGTAGAAACTTTGCTGAGTGAAAACATGCCATTTACTGTAACCCTGTTTCTGTCTTTTAACAAGCTGTTTATCCACTCAAGGATCATATCCTATAGCTGCTTAATTTTCTTAAGCCTTTCGAGAAAGACTTTGTAAAATCTTCTGGAAATTCAAATTAACCAAAACTACTGGAATTTCCCTTATTTCTTTTGTAAGTTAAGCATATGTGTACTTCAGCATTCATGTTGGAGACAATTTATGTAATTTGTTATGGAATCACGACTCCTCTGAAGTCCATTGGAATTTTGTTTGGCTTTGCTAGAAACAGCATTTCACTTCATGGCTGTAAACCAAGATTCCCAAATTCCATTCTTGGCCACCACAATGAACTTTATGGCCAAGCATAAGCTACTACAGTTTTCCCCTTCTCTTCAGTTTGCTGTCTCTCTCGAAAGGGGAATTAGTATTTTCCTGAGCTGCTAGACAAGGTTGCAGTGCACTAATGAATCTTTGTGGAGAAATAAACAAATAACTGATGACGTTATAGGTGAGTATATTTCTGTGTATTTGTGTGGTTGATGTACTTTGATAACCTCATTAGTTCACTGGTATGAGCCTCTTAGAAGTGATCAATGCTAGGTTCTTGAAAGGGAAACGTCTGCTGAACTGTACCTCAGTTTTACAGCTGATTAACTGCTTCTACTTTTTATCTTTTTTTTTTATGGGAACTCTTCTAACACATAGCTGCTAATAATTTCATGCTTTGAGGTAAAAAAAATAAAATATACATAATGGATTGTCTTATTTTTTTCCTTAGCTCAATTCTCAGCTTTCTCCAGTAAGTGACCAAGGCCCCAGACATGTAAAGATATCATTTCATGGTTAAATTAGGCATGTAAATATTCCCTGTGACTTGAATGGAATTGCCAAAGTGAGCCTTTGTAGGCATGAGATTTAAGCAAGTTTGAGTGAGGGGTTTATAAAGTTTATAATCTGCTATTTAAGATTCATTAGAGTAAAATGAAAAGCAAGAAACTTTTTTTATACATAAACGGGGTATCACTTAATAGAAGAATATGCCTTTTAATTTCATTTAAGAGAGCCTTCTTGTAATCTTCTTATCTTTGGCACCAAATAAACTTTTTATTTTTAACTCTGTAGCTCATGGTACAAAAAAGCCAAGTCCTGCAACATTTACGCTCTCAAGGTTTAGTTTGTTTTTTAAAATATTTGCAGCTGTATTTTCTCAGCATTGTAAAATTGTCAATATATAAGCTTAACCAAAATTAGAAAGTCTCAATAAGAGAATTATTCTGCCTATTTACTGAAAGACACACAAACGCTAAAACCCCAATATGATATTCTCAAAGATCTTTGTACCATGCAACAGATTAAAATAAAGTTTTATTTAAAGTGAAGTTTTGTCTTTTTAGAGAAAAATACGTTGTGTCTGTACTGTCAAAAGGTCTCTCCCAACATGCCTTTATTTGTTTTAAAAATTGTCTGGTGCCATTACTATAGTTAATGTGGGATACAAAATGTCAATAGAGACTTACTTTCTTTTACATTTTTAAGATACAGACAAAGGCTGTTTCCCCCCATATCAGAAGTGTCAAATCTTGTGATCTTGGTCTGTCTCGAGCTTTAGGAACCTCCAATGGGTAGAAAATAATTGATACAAGGATCTCTAAAACAGTTATTCCAAAAGGTTTGCCCTACTAAATTGCTATAGCTTACATGCTGATTTTAAAGTATTACTTAATTTAAGCATGAATTCAGTCCTCTGAAATTCTAGGGTGAAAACCTCCTTATGAATGGTTTAGGCAAATTCTTTCAGTTGGTCTTATTTCCTGCTGCAGCCTTTTTTCAGAGATGCTGCTAGCATAAAACCAAGAGATGTAATAATATAACCTAAGGTTAAAGTCCATGCATCATAAATGTGGTTTTTTTCCTTTCCCTCTGAAAAACAAAAACTGACCTGTTTAAAATGTTGCAAATAAATAAGAACCAAAATGTTATTTTAATTTTATTTTAAGGGTTTTTTTGTGTGTATCCTATTTTGCCTCTCCCCCCTTCCTTCTTTTAAGAAACAAATGTACTGTCCTTGCTCAAGCAAAATTGCCTTCAGTTGTAATAAGATTCAGTGCCTTTCTGTTTTGTTTTATTTTTGCTTTTCGTTTTCAAAATAGTTTTTGGCAGGGAGTAAGGCATTTTTACATCTGACAACCATGAAAACTGCCAAATTTGTCTGCTGTGTAATATCAGAGACTTAAATTGTGAGAAAAAGTAAGTGTGAAGCTTTGGTACTGAGCCATACATGCTGACCCTTTTCTGTCTGTGAGTATTTTTGAAATCGGTCAGAGCTTTCTAGAAATGAAAAATAAAAGCCAAGCCAACAGGGGAGGAACTGCTCTGCCTGACTAATTTATACTCCAGTACAGTCAACACACTACTACAGCCTTGTCCTTTTGGAAATTTTTCTAGGTAAGTGTTATTTCAGAAGAAGCTAATGAAGTTGTTCTCCAAATCAATATTACAGAAATTAGAATGCCGATTCCTCAGGACAACAAAGCTCTGTTTAGGAATATGGGAATTGTTGCTCTAGATGTGAGAAAACAATCCATCTATTCCAGCATCCGGAGTGCTGATCTGACCAGAATTGATCAGATTGATCGGTCAGATTGATCAGTTGGTCAAACTGATCTGACATGAAGCCCCAGAAAGCCTGGGACCTTAGGTGAAGGTGTACTTTGAGGTGTTAGAGGTGTTTTTAAACAGCAAGGCTTGACATATTTTAATACACCACAGTCTTTTCCTATAAGAGAGTTTCATGGCTAAAATATATGTTGTATTTTTATTTGTCATTTGTACTTCCATCAGGAGAAAGTTTAGAAAAGGAAATAGATTTACATTACATGACTGTTCTTTCATACAACAAGGGTAGTTTATTCATCAGTCACAGTCTTGCATCGTGCATTTTGTACAGAAGAGATTGGGACAGAATATTTGTCAATTAATACCTTTTTGACCAAAACCCCTTCTATGATTGCAAAAGTACTGCTAAACAAAGAAGATTGAAGGAATATTGTTCATTGTGAATATTTTGCGGAGTTTCCTTATCTTTTTGCTATGCAAAGTCACCCAGAGTGTGTGTATTAAAGATTTTTTTGCATTCAGTGTTGATGGAAGTTTCACGTAAGTACAATGCTGAACAGCAGTTCTCTTGTGTCTTGCAGACAAGATCTGTTGTGCAATGTGAAGTACAAGTTGCAGTAGCGAATAACTGATGGAAGAGATTAAAATAAGCTTCAAGCAGCATTGCCTGTGCTTCGTGAAGTGGCACTAGGACAAAAGACCTGAAGTCACCTAGGGGACATCTGAAAAATGTATTTGTGACTTTCACTGTAGAGACTAGAGAGGGGTTGTATGTTTATGTAAAATATATGAAGCATCATAAATGTATTTGCTTTACAGAATTTGAAAAGATATTTCTAGTTATGGTGTTTCTTTTTTCTTTCTCCCAGGTTTAACAATCTGTGGGCACAACTGTCTGCTGACTGCTGAATGGATGTCTGCCAGTAAAATCGTGTGTCGGGTCGGACAGGCTAAAAATGACAAGGGAGACATTATTGTTACTACAAAATCCGGTGGCAAAGGGACTTCAACTGTTTCCTTCAAACTGCTTAAACCTGAAAAAATAGGTATTTTTCTTGTTCAAATTCACATTTGTTTACTTTGATAAACAAATATACGACTGAGTGCTTCTTTAAATTAAATTTAATTTAAAATGGATCTACCTCAGGACAATCTTCAATTGTCTAGAAAAAGCAGAGTATATTAATAAAATGTGCAAATATATACATAGATAAACTCAAGATATATGTGGAATTAATCCTCCTATCTCATTATCCTGATAAAACCCTCAATGACTAATGAAAAGCAGCCCTTTATTTTTCTGTAAGGAATAGCACTAAACTTCTAAAAGTTTTTAAAAAAACCAAACAACTTATAACAGATCCAGTAATTACTCTTAAGTGTATTAGGCAAATACAAAACATAAACCAGCTTGTGAGCTTTACACCAAAATCCTGCACTGACAGTTAATCCTTGAAAGAAAGTTGAGTCCTCAGTGCCATTTCTTATTTGTAATTAAAACTATCCTGCAAGATGGAATGTCTTACATATTTCTCATGAGATACTTAACCATTAAAATGATATTGCCAAGCAGTCTAGGACCTGTGCTTAATCTAGAATCCAATCTAAATACCCTTTGGATGGAAAATATTTCTTTCAGAACACCTCCACTGATGAAGTTGGATAGTTATCTTTTCTAACATAGGAGTTCCCACAAGAGCCATTGTAGGCTTTTGTTCTCTGTGGTTCAGTGACAGTTAAATAACGCATAATTTCTCCCAAGTAGTACTAAAATCTTAATAACAGAAAGGTGAATCAAGTGCAAATGTTACACAGTGAAGCGATTGGCAATGGGAGAGAAGAACTGATATTTTAAAAAAGCAAGTGAATGTAGGGATGGGGTGGTTTCTGGTGTTGGGCATCTGGTGGGTACGTTAAAGAAGGGCATGGCCAAGAGTATGGCTGGCTGCATTTTTGTTCCTCACCTTTACTCATTGTGCTAAGGCTTTGGAAACAAAGTCAGTCCTATGTCCGTGGAGTCATCCACCTTGGCATGTGGCCAAAGTTCACTTATTTTTTGGTTAGTGAGTGGCACAGGAAAAGCATCTTCCCTGAAATTTGCAAATAAGAAGTCCTCCAGGCCATTGCTCATTTTGAAAGTAGTAGATGTCAAAGTTTGGACAGATACCAAAATTCTTGGAGGAGTGAAAAATACTAATACTAATACAGTGTATGTGGTACTTTGCTCTCTGTAAGAGGTAATGTTTGATGCCCAGCCATGAATACCTCTTCAGCAGCTATAATGAAATAATTTAGCATAATTGCATCCAGGTTGCCTTGCCATGTATCTTCCATTATATTACCTAGGCATGAATTTTATATTTATCAGGATTTTTCAAATTAATTCAGTATGTTAGAAGTTGGTGGTGCTGGACCGCCCTTGTTGTTTTAAGGATCTGGGCTTTGTTTTCTCTAGGTATCTTGGATCAGTCTGCTGTCTGGGTGGATGAAATGAACTATTATGACATGCGCACTGATAGGAACAAAGGGATTTCCCCCTTGTCCCTACGTCCAGCTAATCCGCTCGGTATTGAGATAGACAAGTGAGTACCAAATGCCTTTAATCCACTTTTTTAGTGGTTTTCTCTATATGTGCCTTTGTGAATTCCAGGAAAGTTTAACGGTTGACAGAGCATGGAAAGATTTTAAAATACATACATATATTAGGTGTTGGTATGCTATTTGGCACTCCAAAGCTGTCAGTGCACATTCTGTCCTGCTTCATAATCCTCGTTTTCAGATCATCAGTTACAACTGTAGATAATCTAAAAGCCTGATATATTGAACCCCAGTGTTGTTTAGATCTTGGGGTCTGGTAAATAACCTAAGGCTTTGGATTTATACATTGTAGTTATGTAATACTTACTGTTGCGTTTGAGTTTCATGGGGTTTTTAAGGATGTTTAGGTTGGTATCTGTTGCTAAAATTGCACTGTAAAACATGATTTATTATACCACATCAACTAGTTTATTTTATTGAAATATTAATGCTGTTTTCTAACCCACAGACTTAGTTACTTTTTTTCGTAAGTATGGTGGAATTTATGACATTTTTTTACTGAAATAGAAACTTTATAATAAGTGATAAATGGAATTTAGAGGGCTTTAAATGGGACACAAAGACCATTATACATTGAGAAAGGGAGTGGATAGGCAAGATATTAGCATTAACTATTACTAGATATGGAAATAATTTGTCACTAGAAGTGATCATAGAGGAGTGTTTGCACACAGTTGTTCTCCTGTCTTGCTAGCAGCTTTGTTCATCTTTTAAAACACAGAACTAATCCATTTAGATGATGGTTGTGGGATTTTTTACAGTATCACTTATTGCATGTTGTGTGTATGCTGTGAAGTATTTAATTTACACCAGAAAATAGGTATTTAAAATATTTAATCTTTGAGTACTACTTCCTTAGTTCCAGAATGGAGTCAAGACTGATGCAAAGCTTTAGTTTTCTATCATTATGCTAGCCTTAATTGCAGATGAGATTTGTGCCATCTTCTTCTGCAAGAATATTTCTGGCTGTGGTGTTCTGCAGATGTAGCCAGGAACCCTTACAGAAGGTGTAAATAGCTTGCAGGGACAAAAAGAGTATACAGAGTAGTCACCTCAGTCTGAGAAACGTGGGAAGCTGGTATGAAAGTGGTAACGTTAACAGTGCTGTTGCTGTTCTTGGTTTGGTTTTCACAGTTTAGAGCTGTTAACTGGGCAGGTTGGTAGGTTACATCCTACCAACATAGGATTGTTCAGGATTTTGAACAGTTCTGGGAGAGAATACGTGGTGCCTGTTTCATAAGGCACTGGCTGAAATCTGTTGGTGAAAAATTTAGATCTACATAAGATTTGTGAATGAATTGTTTGTTCAGATGTACCACATACTTTTCCTCTCCTGCACGACTAGTCCTTGTTTGATCAAAGGTTCCCTGCTTCCTCTACCTATTCTGTCAGACTAAGAAAATCCATTCTCTGCAAAGCAGTAACTGTCGGACCTGGTGGTGGTTAGAAAACTTTTGAATAGTGTTTGTTGTTTTGCATGTAGCAGAGGTCATTATGGTGGATCCATCTCGTACATGAAAGCAAATGCTGACATGCTAAGTACATTCCACATACTTCTGTATCCACCCACTCAATACAGATGCTTCCCTCTTCCCACGCCAGCTTCCAAAACAGTTCATCTGGGAGGAGGGAAGAGGTGATCTTACACTGCCACCTAATGGTAAGTGTCAGCTTGCTACCATGAGATAGGAAAATACTTTCTTCAGGCTTTGGTGTTTATTTATTTATTAGTTTGTTTTTAAGTGGCTTGTACGGAAATGCAGTCAGTTTCATCCTGGAAACTGATGGACTTGTGGAAACTTTTATTACAGAGGTGCGTGTGGGAAAACTGTGAAACCTGCAGGAGAGATTTGCAGTATATGGTAATATATAGCCCTAGTTTTAGGACATTAAAAAATATGGTAACACTTACTGCTTGTAGGGCTGTTGCATCGGTTGTAGCTACCAGCCTATAATCTCATAGTAGATTTCTCTTATCACGTTCTGTCATTTTTCAGATATGATTATTTTGCTGTCACGTTCCTGATAAACCCAATGCTACTAGGGAGCAATTGCCAGAGCCCATCCTTGCCTCTTGGTGGTTGGAGAGACCTTTGTTAACACCTTCTGATTTGTCATGTTTAGTCTACTTCAGTGTTCCTTATGCTGCTCTTCCTGCATGCATGATTAACACAGCACAGCTGGTACAAAGCCTGCTCCTAGGAGCCTGACTGGTGCCACACAGAGGTGGGGTGTACAGCAGCTCTAGCTGGAGCTTGTTTATGCTGGTTGCTGTTCAGAATCTGTGTTTATTTAAAGTTGCTCCTTTTGACCTATAAAGTCCTGTGGAATTGAGGTTCAAGTTACCTTTTGGTGGCTGCATTCTGTTTTGGGACCTGCCTTTAATCTGCAAATATTGTCATGTATGCTGAAAAGCATACAATGACCTTCTGAAACTCTGGGAGCAAAATAGTCCTTACAGAAAAATTACAACTCCCTAAGCTCTGTCATAGTCAAGCTCTGTTCATTCAAATCCATCGTGTTCTGCTGCTGTTACTCAGTTGTGACTGCTTGGAGACTGATTTACTCGTGGAGATTACAGCTAATCTTAAACCTCCGGAGAATATAAATGATCAGTGTATGCACAATTTCTGTAATAGAATTTGTGAGAGATGATATATGCTGTAATGTTAAATTACATTTATTGAGTATCAGACTATACAGAAGATAAAGTTTGGAGTAATGAAGGGAGGTGCTTGTATTGATGGGCACATGTGGTGCCAGTGTAGCTTATCTGTTTTGAACCCAAAGTAAATGTGGAAACAAGGACCTCTAATACTGACTGGATTAGATACACTCAAAACATGTTTGAGGGAAGTGAAAGTGTGTAGTGACTGGAAACCAAATTTATTTTTATTATAGTTCTCATGAAAATAATCAGTATGTGCAATCTTAATTACTTTTATATTTAAAATTGTTGCTGATGGATGAATAAGACTACTTTAAAATGTTAGCTAGAGGTCTAGTACCAGATCTGGTTCTGTTTTAAATAAAACAGTCTGCCTAGCACAAAGTACTGCTATATAAATCAAATATGTGTAACTTTGCTGAAATTGTAAAGGTAGCAAAATACGTAGAGTTGTCCAGGATGCTGAACTTCTCTCTTCTTTTTTCTGAGGGTTTCTGGAGTCAATTTGTGGTTCCTAGTTTCTTTTACAGTAATTGCTTTTTAATCAGTGATTAAGTATTCAGAGTCGGTTCCTGAAGTGATTCTTGAATAAAGAGCAAATCAACAGAAAAATGATCAATCATTTCATTGCATGTCAACATGGTCTCACCTTTTGCTATGAGTTCATATTCGCCCCATAACGTTGAAATGAGTAAACCAGAAATACTTTCCCAAGTCTCAGATGTGCTTGTTTATAAGTAAACGGTAAGCAAGTTTTAATGAGAACAGATTCCAAGGGCTTAAATAATTAACTTACTAATGGAAGTTAATGAAACAAACTTGTGTATATGTGGAGTCAGTCTCTTTTTAGATGCATCTAGCCAGACATTTTAGAAATACAGTTGCTTTCAGTTTGAACTTTCTAGTGAGCAGCTCGTTGTGAGGACAGCTGCAGCAAGTCATTCCAAGCTCCCCGTATCTTTCAGTGGAAAAACTACTGGTAAAATTTATGATAAAAATAAGGATACTACACCACAGAGTATAACATATTGTTAACATACCGCACACATTCACATTCATGTTTCTACTCTGTTGTGACTATGTCTAAAATATGTCTGCACAGATAAAAGCACCCATAAACGCATTGTTAATTTATGGTTCTGCACAAATACATCTGCTGGAAAAAAGCTCCTAATAACTTTTCAATGCAGTCAAACATCAAACTGAAAAAAACCCCACCCTTATTTCTGTCCCACTGTCTGCGGGCAAAACTCATTTGCAGGAATTTATTACATCCTCAGCAAAATTATTAGTCATAATCTCAATATATATAAAAATAGATGGTTTTCCCCTAGAAATTGTATAGCTCAAGATCACTTACAAGCTGTCAACCTCGTGATTTCCTGTCATTTTAAAGTTAGTTAGATGCTGGTTCATGGCTTATAGAGAATATTCTCTCTTATTTACTTGGCTTGATGTACTGATTTTCCTGTTTAAATGGTAGGGTTGACTTGGATTATGTTCAGCATTAGTGATCCTGCGTTTCAATGTTAGGAGTATCGCCGTAGGTCTGTCTAGTCACATTTTACAAAGGCAGCAGTTCTCTTTCTTTAGAAGCATTTTGTACAGGCAACGTTTCTGTCATATGTGTAACGATTAAATCAAAACTGTAAAATTAGTTTTACTTAGATTAAGTTTCAATCTGTTCTTTCCCAGTCACGCTGCATGTATCTGTAATACCAGATTTAATTTCATGGTGAGATACGAGTTTATATTTGCATCTTGTTGGAACATGATTTGGGGTTTTTTGTAGGTTTTTTTTATGTGACACTTCTAATTGTAAGCCATTCACCAGAATATGTCTCACTGAAGAAATGAATATTCATTTTTCAGAGGCAGATTTCCTCAAAAAGACTTAGAGGCACTGTTTCCTGGGATGAGTGCTGATTTCACTAGTGAAAACTTCTCTGCTGCCTGGTACTTGATTGAGAATCATTCAACAACAAGGTTTGTTGCTATCACATAAGTAATTGTTTGAAATGCAAGTCATTTGATGTTATTTCATTATACAATACGTGTGTCAATGGTGGTTGACATTTACAGTAATAAACCTGTAGTCTCTGTTGTCTGTGTGTTTCTGCTTGGCTGGAAACTTGAATCAACCAGTTTGCTCAATGTGGTTATGAGGAAATCTTCATTTTTAACCAGACCTAACTTATAGCATTTTTTCCTCCTCCCCCGGTGTCAGATGGAAGTTGTCTTGCTTCAAGCTAAAGCCCTTTATGAATCAAGAAGTTTGGCACCGTGGCCTTGAGTGGAAACTCCAGGCATTAACTTATGTCTTGACTTAGAGGCTCAGCATAAGGGCCCTGAACAGAATAAAATTGTTAGTAGTATCACAGAATGGTCAGGGTTGGAAGGGGCCTCTAGAGATCATCTGGTCCAGCCCTCTGCTAAAGCAGATTCACCTCGAGCAGGTGTCACAGGAATGCATCCAGTCGGGTTTTGAATGTTTCCAGAGAAGGAGACTCCACAGCCCCTCTGGGCAGCCTGGCCCAGTGCCCTGTCACCCTCAAGGTAAAGAAGTTTTTCCTCGTGTTTAAATGGAACTTCCTGTGTTCCAGTTTATGTCCATTTCTCCTTGTCCTGTCACTGGGCACCACTGAGAAGAGTCTGACCCCATCCTCTTGACATCCACTCTTTAGATATTTAAAAGTGTTGATAAGATCATCTCTCGATCTTTTCTGCTCCAGGCTAAACAGACCCAGATCTCAACCTTTCCTCATAAGAGAGATACTCCAGTCCCCTTGTCACCTTTGTAGCCCTTTGCTGTACTCTCTCCAGTAGTTCCTTGTCTGTCTTGTACTGGGGAGCCCAGAACTGAACACAATACTCCAGATGTGGCCTCACCAGAGCAGAGTAGAGGGAGAGGATCACCTTCCTCCACCTGCTGGCCACACTCATCTTACTGCACCCCAGGATACTATTTGCCCTCTTGGCCACAAGGGCACTTTGCCAGCTCATGGTCAGATTGTTTTCCATCAGGACTCCCAAGTCCTTCTCCCCAGAGCTGCTTTCCAGCAGGTCAGCCCCTAACCTGTACTGGTGCCTGGAGTTATTCCTCCCCAGGTGCAGAACTTTATCCTGCCCTTGAACTTCATGTGGTTCTTCTCCACCCAACACTCCAAGACTGCTTTAAGAAAGATATGAGAGCTGAGCCACAAAAATAGGAGTATATAAACCTCTGTGGGTATACAGCTTGAATGAATTAGGTACTTTTAGAAAAAAAAACAAAACAAACCGAAATTAATACAGAATGCATGTTCTGAAATACATAGTGGGCAGTTCAGAGATAGACATCAATTGTTCTTGGTTTACCAAGAACAGAAGAAGCTGTCTCAGTTTGCAACAAGGGAGATTTAGGTTAGATGCAGATTAAAACCAATATTAGATTGTTTAAGCCCTAGGGCACTGGAACATGGAAAGCTACAGAGTCACTGTCACTGGAGAGTGCTGAGATTTGATTTGACAGCTGTCCTTCTTAGGTGGCTTAGGTACATTTAAGGATGATGTGGATCCAGAAAATTATTTAAATTACTTCTTAGGCCTGATTAAATGGCTCTTTTTATCAGAGTTACCATGGAATATGAACATGTTAAGTTCTTCATCTCTCTTGGGGGAAAAAAAAAACCAAATTTCATCAATTTGTGTCTTTGCATATCAACAGTTTCAAGTGGTCCCCTCAGTCCAGTGGAATAAAAAAGTATTAATTTTTGGTTTTGAATGAAAGCTGGGGTTTTTTTGCATATTAATTCAGTTTATATTGGTTTATAAAATCTAAATCTTAGCATTGAAGGTGCAATTAAATCTGTGTGAAACTCAACAGGAAGAATGGTCAAAAGGATAGGGTTAATCCAATCATGTTTTGAATCTAAATATAAATAGCCTTTTAAATAGAAGCAAAACTGGTTGGGTTTTTTTTTTCTTCCCTCTTCAAAATGTGTAGTCTTAGAAATATTCTGGAACCATAGAATTATCTGCCCGGTATCATTTGTGCTGTTTTTCCGGAAACTCACAGCAATGGTTTAGTTCTTGTCCTCTACATAACCTCAGGTATTGGGAGTGCTAAATGTGTGGTGCACTGATGTTTTGGTTAGCTTATGTCTGTTTTTTTCCTTGAAGGAAATTCTTTTTAAGCAATAAAAATAACATTTTTTTTTAATTATTTTTTTTGCCCTGGCAATATCCTGACAAATATAAATAAACTATTTAGACACTGTTAGATCATCAGATAACATGAACCAGTGCTTAAAAAGAGAACTGTACAGATTTTTGTTAGTGTGAGAATGCTGCTGGTAAGTACTTCTTGTATGCCCAAGTAGACCAATCCAACGAGTGAGTAATGTGATTTCTGTCCAGCAGATGGAAATGGGAAATAAAGCAAAATGTTGTGACATCATCAGTATAAAAAAGAAAATGCCTGTAAGTGCACCAGTGTGTTTTGTCTCCCAGCAGGTGGTGATAGCCCTCTCGCTGGCTGGGCTGGAGTTTGATTTCTTCTCTTACTGTGTCTTTTTCTACCACTGTTTAAAATCACCGAAGAGCATTGGTAGAACTGCCTTACGTCTTCATTTCCTTACTTTGTTGTTTCCCTCTCCTCACTGAGGCATAGTGCAGTTTTTTTGTTGGATTCTTTTGTATTAGGGACATGGGTTTGGGCTGCAGGTGGGAGAAAAGACTTCAAGGATAAAAATTGTGTGTTATATTTGTACTTCTGAGCTTGTTCGTGACAGTGCTTTCATAATGAATCCAGTAGCATAACTACTGAGATCATATTCATCATCATCAACAAAAATTATATGCAAGTACTGAAGAATTAGTCACAACAGTAGGTTTCTAAAATGATTGCAGCTGCTTGCAAAAAAAAGAAATGTGAAATCAAGTGTAAACTGGCAGTAATCTAGAAGTATTAGGAAGCTGAGATGCAAAGAAACCTACCATACAAACAACGAATTGGTGATTAATATTCCCCTGGGAAGCCTCTTTCAAAAACAATTCAGTAGACTACACGTAAAAGCAAATTTTGTAAAGCAGCAATCTGTTCAGCTTTTCTTTATTTTTACACTAATACTGTGTCCTGTACTGTATGTCCAAACCAACATAAAATACTGAAGGAATTCAGAAACTGAAAGTGAAAAAGGCTTGAGAACCAAGCTGCAGAGTTAAACAAATATAATTAAAGGGACTTCTAACACCCAGTAGTTAATCTAGTGAATTGTACTATCACCTAATTAATGTAGTACAGACAGTTAACTATGAGCAACACTTCAGGTTTAGAAGGAATTTCTTGACTGATTTGTATTACAAATAAGACTATTCCATCACAAGTGTTAGGAGCCCTCCATTTAGGATTAAAACGAAAGAAAAACTCTTTGGACTAAGAGCAAATTGTCATTTGTCATTATTGAAAACACAATTGTTAGCAATTACTCAGTACTTCATAGTTGTTGCAAAAGTAACTGCCTTTATTTTCCGAGTAATTTGTTCTGTTTATTCATTAGCTGACTTTATTCGTTGTTTGAATGTCACAGGAGTTTTCTTGTTTGTTTTCAGTTTTGATCAGCTCAAAACAGCTGTTGTGAATTTGAAGAAACAAGCCAATAAGAAAAATGAGGGGAGTCTAGCTTATGTGAAAGGAGGGCTCAGCACATTTTTTGAAGCACAAGATGCTCTGTCAGGTAAAGATGCTTTTCACTTACTAAATAGAATATAAAAGACAGTATCTGCATGTGTTGTTGAATTTAATATTAAAAAATACTGTTTTTCTTCCCAATCTCTTCTAAAAGTGCACAGATGAGCCCAAAACTTGTATTGTGTTGGTCAAAGGCTGGGACTGGCTAGCTGGTTGTTGTGGAATATTTGCAAAAGATGACCAAATGTACCTTACAGGAATTGGAGGCATTTGTTGAAATTGCTTGGATTACAAATCCAGAAAGAGAGGAAATGTTAAACTGGAGATAACATGTGAACTTGATCTGGGAAACACTGAGTTATTTTTCTTAGTGCAGCTTTCTTCGTTAGATGGGATGAGTAAAATCAGTCTGATCTTAAGTGTGCTCTCAGACTGTATTTCACGTTTAAAATGAGTATTAATATTTTCACAAGTGAGCAACAAAACCCATGAAAAGCTATCCTGAGATATTTATTTCATTTTGTGATTTAGAAAATGTTTACTAAGAAAATAAGAGGTCAAATAGGCCAGAACTGTTGTTTGGTTTGATTTCTTGGAAAATACAATTGCCTTATCAGATCCTCATGACTCTGCCCGTTAGCTTGGCTGACACTTTGACAGTGACTTTGCTGCAGAGATGTTCAACAGGAAGTTTGTTTCGTCAGCTGAAAGGAGCTGTAAACTGAGCTGAGGGGAACTGGGCTCGCCTCAACTTGACCCACTTGTCAACATCAGGGAGTTCAGCTGACTTATTTCCCATCATTCTAATTGCAACCTAGAAAGTAGCATGCCTAAAAGGGCTGCTGTTTATATGCTTGTAGACAAGTCATGTTTTATTCTCATGAATGAGTTGTGTACTGCACAGGAGTCTTTGGAAAGCTAGAAAATTAATTTACTTTGAATATACTTTTTCAGAAGTGCTCTTTAGAAGGAGCCTTAGGCTGCAGAGTTTCTTTTATTTAAGTGAAAGGAAAAAAAATCAGGGAAATTACTACTTCAGTTGCTCAATTATGCAAAACCATGCAAGTGTGACATCCATATTGGCAAGTAAAGAAGGTGCTGTGTTGTTTTTGAAACACAGATATGTTGAACAAATTTGAGCTTTAGGTTTGACTCTCATTTGTCATGGCAACAGTTCTTGTGCAGTTACAACTGCAAGTACATTTTACATGATTTTCAGAAAAAAAATCTATACAAAGGAAGCACTGCTGGCTACGACAGCACTATTCTTTTTTTTCCCTTTCCACACCTGTTCAGATATGTGGCCTGTGGGAATGCCAGTAAGTCAGCTTAGTGGAACAGACAGTGGGAAGCTTAGTAGTTAGCCTTCTATCCAATACCTTACATAGTATATATGCTAGGATAATGTTTACCTGGCTGAAATGATCCTATGTCTGGTCAATGCCTGTGTTTTGGTTTTGTTGGGGTTTTTTTTTCTACTTTCTATAGAATATTTTCATTTCATCCCCTAGGACCCATTGTTAGAGCATGTCAGTGATCCAAGATCTGATTCAGTATGTATAAGCATATTCTGTTGCCATTATATCTGTTAAATTAATTTTCTCTGAAACTAAAACAAAAGAAACCGCTGGATCTATACTCAATTCTGAGTCAGACTGGGAATCTGAGAAACTAAAACCTGATGCTTGTCTGTCATATAAGTGTCCCTTTGCTTCTGGCTTTTGAAGAGTTATGCCATTTTAAAGAGAGACATACAGCCAGGTTTTCATTAGTGATTCTGTTTGTGAACTAGACAGATGACTGACTAACTTTGAAGTGGTTTTACATTGCTAGCTCTTATCTCAGTTCACTCTCGTTTGTCTTTCTGTGCAGTGAAATGTTAGTTCATGGCTGTTTTTGCTACGTAGTGCTGCATCACAGTATTGTACAAGGTTTTGCTGTTGTCACATTCTATTTTGTAACATATCTAATGCACGGTTTTGCTTTACTTTGGTCTCATGTACATTTTCCCAAACGGTGTAACATTTTATTATACATATGGATTTGAGTAAATCAAATTCAAACATATGATTACTACCCAAACATTATGCAGCTGACTTTAAATAGCTCTGTGATGAGTGTTTTTGTGCTGTGTGTGCCTATTAATGTTATCTTCCTCGTCCTGCTTCAAGCGATGGAACGTAGTCTTTGCAGGGTAAGAACAGCCTGCTATTATAGCAAGTAATTTTCAATGTGGTGATTCATAGAGTTTAATAAAGAACAGGGTCATGGAAACAAGCTGACAAGGGTAAATTAAGATGCTGCATGTATGGGGCATGTATCTAGCAGCATATCTGTCACTTCAAAGTGACGGTTTACGTGCATGTAGTGCCACACAGTAGATGCAAGTTAGACTGTTTTAGTTTAAGAATTAAGTTCATTCCTCCAAGCAGTCATGAAGCAATAGCTGATGTGCTCTAAGCTTGCTGTCTTGCTTACCAAGTGCTTACAGTAAAGCTCCTCAATAATGGTAAACAGGTTTCCAACTGCAGTTCCAACAGTCCAGTATAACTGGCAACTGAAAAAAAACCTGTCCATCCTTCAGGCCTTTAAAGACGCAAAATTATCTCCTTGTTCTTCTTACTTCAACCAGCGATGAGTTGAGGGTGTGAAGTTAATGTTAACTGGTGGCTACTGTGGGAGGTGGAGGCTGGATTTCCACCTGCACTTGGCCACATGCTCCTTCCTCTTCCCGTGTACCACAGTGGTGCAGCTGAGCCGAGGTTTAGACAAGCTCACTGATCAATAAACGAAAGTCTCTTACTTACTGAGTTAGTTCTACACCAAATCATCTCGCTATGGCTGTCCTGCAGCTATGTGATTACTAGATCGAGCAAAAGGAAGCACGTGGGTGGCAGAGAATGGGGACTGTCCCAGACAGTACCATCCCGCCACTACATGGGTTTAGTACTCCAAGGTAAAAGAGTAACTAGGGTGTCTCTAGATTCCTTCCAATCAGATTGATTCCACAGATATTTTTCTTGACTACACCCCCTTTCCCCCAAATGAAAATTCTTCCATTGGTATTTTAGACTACCTTGGGTATCACTCAGTGAATGGAATTCCAGGTATCTCCTGGAGCACCTTAGCTCTTAGCTATACTTAGGTAGTGCATCTTTTATTTCTGTTTCATCTTAAAAAATCCAGTGGAGGGTTGCTCAGCCATGCAAACCAAAGCAAGATAAGCTGGCACAATGGGGAACCTGATTTAAAAACTGTATTTGTGTTTTGAACTAAAATATATCGTTCCTTGCGTTCTTCAAAGCACCAAACATCACTGTTTTCAAGGTTAACTTGGCTTTGCTTCATTCTACTGAGAACCAGCAGGAAGCAGTAGGAGGTTTTTTAGAAGCCTTCATTTTATCTAAAGCAACAGGAACTGATGACTATTTGATGGAACAGAGTTTATATATGTTAACAGATAAAAAATTTGAAAGGAAAATCTTATTTTCAAATAATTGTTTTATATATGCTGAATGCATATATACAGGAATACAATCTTAAAAAAACAAATAGAAGGAAAAAGGAAAAAAAAAAGAAACACTGATCTGTGCAGAAAAGAAGAGGAGAGTAAGGGATGAGAGGGAAGTAGAAGAAAGGGGTATCTACTCTATTCACTGCTCATATTTCCAGAGAGGTACAGTGAAGTCAGGCTGTGCTGGTAAAGCATAGCCTGAAAAAGAAATTATAATAAAACAACAAATTAATTCTGATACTATGCCTTTCCACATCCATTAGTAATACCACGTGGAAACAAGAACTGGGGCTTTTGGCATTTTAGAACAGGAAAAAAATAGCATCTTCAAACAAAATAAAGCAAACTCCCCTTTGTTTTCATGTTGTTTTGAGCAGAAGCAACACAAAGCTTCTGTGTAACGGTTAATGCAGTGTGTTGCTACAACATACTCTTAAATTTTGTGTTTTGAGAGTGCGTTTTTATAATGAAAACAGCTGGTGGGGGAGTGTTCTAGCACTTGATTTTGGGATCATCCAAATTCCCCATGACTCTCTTTCTACCCTGTAATTATCAGTAATTCCCTTTTGGTGAGATCAGTGTAAAAACCTCGCCTTACAAAGCGAAAGTAGAATCAGAGAATTCAAGTATTTTGTGCTTAAATGATACTTTTCAAAATACTAAATTGAATTAATGCTTGTACTACAAGATAGGTAATTGGGATTATTCTCTTCACATTTTTTATTTCTTTGAGCATTCGTGCCTGGTTCAAGAAGATACAGGAAGTCTGTGTCAAAGTAATGGTTAAAATCCTGCAATGTCTGGCTCTAATCCCTGTCCTCCACTAGACTCTGCTGCCATGCAGCATGTTTGTATTTTTTCTGTCTAACAAGAAAAATAACGCTTTATTTTTAATTTTAAAAATGTTTAAAAGTGTCACTTTGATGTAATGTATTCCCACCTATTAAAATGTTCTGCATTTTAACTAGACACTTTATTCCAGCAATCCATCAAAAACTGGAAGCGGATGGAACGGAAAAAGTAGAAGGATCCATGACGCAAAAACTGGAGAATGTACTGAACAGTAAGATTTGTCCTTCCAGCAGCAACTATTTATGGACTTCGGACTTTCTAACAAGCTTTTATATATTCCTAGGAATATGGTAGAAAGTAGAAAACAGTGTAGTCTCTCTTCCCTTCTGTTTGATGGCAGTGATTTTAGCGTGTGATAGTACACCTTTTGAAATAAGTGGCAGCTTTAGCCGTGACTTTCGGTGGTGTTCCTGATAACAAAGAGAATAAATGTCAAAATAAAGGATTTCTAAAGCACTTTACTTGAATTCTGGTGACATCTCAATTTTAAGAGTACAAAGAAAGCAGGAGCTATATGGATAGACAGAACTGTAGAAGGATGAGCAAAGCTAAATACCGGGATTGTAAGAATGTAATAACAAGAGCTATTAACAGAATCTTTTTCACTTAATGTGCTGCCATTTAAACGACTTGGAATTAGCATTCTTTTTAGAAACTCTGAAAAGCTGTCAGTACTTTCTTTTTTAGTTTCTCTGTATTAGCTGTAGGATTGCATTGAGAGGTGGCTTGAATTTACTGCAGTTCGGTATGTGTTTCATCAGATCAAAAAAAGTTACTTTTTTAATTCTGGGACTTCTGCCAAGATAATTTTACTTTATTTCATTGTGATTTTTTTCACAGAGGAAGGGATGTTTCCCTTAGTGCTGTATCAATAAGCAGGAATGACATGCAGATAGCTGACTCAGTGCTGGAAAGTCTGAGTGTGTTTTATGAAATCAAGAAAGTGACATGGAAGTTCACTGTTTTTTCTTCTCTTGTGTGAAGAAAGCAGTGACTGTGTGTGTGAGTGTGTATGGGGAGCACAAAGAAAGCAGGAGGTTTTGTGAACAGCTCTAGCTCTTTTTGGTAGAGATTCATTAATTCACACAATAGGAGTGTAGTTTTAACATTGTTATTCCTCTGTCTTGTTGCTTGGAGTGCAGGAAACCCCAAAATACAAAGATTGCCAAAAATCCTCACACACACTTTATGAAGACTATAGTGTGTGTCTTTTGTGTGCAGAATATTTGATACATACAGGGTAGGAGAAAAAAAGCATTTGCTGAAATTCACCAGTGTGATGCTCTGTATTTATGCCATGCCATGCACCAAGCACAGATTCCTTGGCGAGCACTTTTCCCTTTGACAAAATTGTCGGACAGATTTTAAATAAAAAAGCAAAAAATGAAGGTCTGTGACATTTTCCTACACACACTAATATGAGACAAACCTACCTATACATATAATCGCTGTTTCATTTGATGGTGGCTGAAATCTGTATGTAGATAATGCAGACTGTCTTTTTCAGGCTCAATCTGCAGAGGAACTTGTGCCAGGCACTTCAGAGTGGTATTAAGTTTGGCTCTGCTGTGAAAAGAATTGGCTGCTTTTCCTCCCGATACTTTGCAAGTCATGATGGGTGGGAGGCAGGGAAGTAGGAATACAAGGATTTAAAGAGGGTAAATAATATTATGCAAAGTAGTTTAGGATCAAAGCTTTGTTTCTTGTCTGACCATTGAAAAGCTTCCATAATCCATGAGTAATAGGGACTGCTTTCAAAAATGACTTCAAATCTGCAGTTGAATTTTACGTTTTATGGACTGTAGGTGCCTACTTTTGAGAGACAAACAGTGTTGTGAGCTTGATTATAAACTCCTAAGAGTAAGGATGTTTTCTGTAGCATCTGAATGTATGCTCAGAGTGTGCCAAATTATTGGATTGAAATGGCATGGGATAGTAGAAGCACAATCTGGTGTTATAGGTGGAATTATAAATGTTTGGAGGTTTTGCTTAATTGCTAAATTTAATTTCTAAACAAGCTAGTAAGTGTGTATTTATAAGAAATATATGGTGTGCTACATCACATGAAGAATTGTATCTTAAAGGAGGTCAATGAAATTCCATTATGAAAGACAACTGTTGGATAACTAGAACTTTATTTTGGAGTAAAGAAGTTTGCACACAGTAGATGAATCATCTATTTTGAGAACATAGTTATTCAATATAGGACCTGAATCTTTATCCATGGACTTGTTTATTTAGGTTTAGATTATTAATCAGTAACCAAGAGGTAAGGATAGTTAGTGCAGAAGGGATTTGGAGAGGGGTAAGGAGGGAAGAAACTTTAAAATATTTTTAAGTCTAAAAAGACAGACCTGTTTTGCATAAGTATTGAATTTCATTAAGACACTAATGAATAATTTGGTATTTTTCAATTTCTATGTAAAACAGAAAAAGTGTCTGTGGAAAACAGGAATATAATTCACTTGATTTGAGGATTTCTACAGCAAATCAATTCAGGAGATGAATACATGTAGTTTTAAACTAAAGATGGAAATCGCTGTGCTATTCCTACAGTTGTTAATTACCTTTTAAAAACATTTGTACTGAATTAAAAAAAATGCTTTGTGACTATAACTTTAATTCCCAGATATAGTACGTTGGTTCTTGGCTGTTAAAAGAATGGACCAGAAACACATGAATTCAAACAAAACAAATGTTACTTACTAGAAGGATTTACAAAACAAGCATTTATAATAACCTCAGGAGAAAAATCATACTTTCAGTGGTCTGTATTTAAATGTCCAGCTAGCTGTTTTCATTGTGTATTTCTCCTTAATGGATTAAAGTATTCTATGCTAAATAGTATGCAGTAGAAATAGCTATCCTGACAAAACTTTTTTTACATCAAGGCTTCAAAATTTCAACAAAGTTTAAACATTATTTAGATACAACAATTATTTTACAAAGACTACTTTTAACATGAGCAGGCCACCCACAGTGTTGACTAGAGAAAATGGCATGCAAGCCACCCAGCGAGACTGATGTAATTTTTTTTCATCTTTGCTTAAAGTATAGTCACTAGACCAGATAATGTAGAAACTTCTACACGCAACGATCAAAAAGACTGAAACAGTTCCCCTCTTTTTTTTTTTTTTTAGTTACGTAAAAATAAGTAATGAGTTGAAAAATACAAATATTCATGTACGATGTAAAACTTCCCTGCTATAAATGAAATTCTATTATTCTGTGTTAGGGAATTATCTTTATTACAAAATAGAGTGCTTTTTAGTCTGGATAGAAAAGGCTTTAAGGCTATATTTAATGCATTTATTGAAAAATATTCACAGATTGTACAGAAACTTGTTGACCAAGGACTGATCCTGTATGCAGTGAAGCCACTGAGACTTTTAATGCAATGTGAAGACAATTTGTATTCATTCTGTTACAGCGACCAGCTAGTTATAGTTTTTTAGATGCCATTGTCTTTGACTTAATCATTGGTACTTTTGAGTGATTCACTTCAATATTAAATATTGTTAATAATTATTAAGTCTTAATTTGAAAACACAAAAAAGTTTGTTTGCAAAACCCAGTGATAACTCTTAAAGCCATTACATTAATTAACATAATCAAATTATGCTTTTCTGAAAAGAAAACTTTCTATGACTTTTTCCATATCCTGGGATGCATAATTTAGTTGTAAAATGTACATCTGGAGCCAAAGCAAACTATAAAATATCTGCAGCAAAGTTAAGCGTTTGAAATAGGAAAGAGTCATTGTTTTTAATTGCACAGGAGTCTTACCACATTAAAATGCTAAGTGGTTCACTTTGAAATAGTATTTCATCAGTTGTAAAATGTTAACACAGTTGAAGAAAAGAGTATAAAAATTGAGCAATAACTACTCATTTGCTCTAAAAAAACCTTGAATGACTCATTAAAATGAGGAAAATCTGTGTCATTTGAACTGATTACTTACTCTACTTTTTCTTATTTTGATTCCTTTTTAAAATAGGAGCCAGTAACACAGCAGATACCTTATTCCAAGAAGTGCTTGGACGCAAGGACAAAGCTGATTCAACGAGAAATGCGCTTAATGTTCTTCAGCGTTTTAAATTTCTTTTCAACCTTCCCTTGAATATTGAAAGAAATATCCAAAAGGTACAATTCTTTAAAAATACTTTTCTATGTGCTGAAATGTGTCTGTTACCTTTTTCTTGAGAAATATAAATTTTTTTTTTATTTGCTTCTGTTTGGTTTTTAAGGGTGATTATGATGTGGTTATTAATGACTACGAAAAAGCCAAGTCACTCTTTGGGAAGACAGAGGTTCAAGTATTCAAAAAATGTAAGATATGATTACTGTTATTTGTTTCTTTCTTTTTTTTTTTTTTTTTTAGCTTAAAGACTAAAAAGCACATAGTAGTCTAAGGAGCTTTATGTGGGTTTTATATGGATTTTAAGCCATAAAAATTATGAATTTATAGGAAACAATTACTCTAAGCAATGTTTCTGGCAAGTTTGAGTGAGGTATATATTATGTGAAATATAAAACGTTGAATCACAGACAATTTTATTTATTAAGGCTTGGTATTACTGGACATAAAAAAAAGGGTACAGTAATTAAAATGTGACTTTGGGTATCTCTCAGTGGCATGTTGTTGGATAGACTTCAAAGTCCAATTTTCTGTTTTTGTAGAACTGTCGTATACAAAATTTTCAGATGTGGCTTGTTATAAAATGAGTTATATTGATTTCCACATTAACTCCAGAAGTGTCTGATGTCCTAGAAAAATAACATAATTTTCAGTTCATACCACTGCTGAAGACACACATTGGATTTATTTCCTCTCCCTACTCCTAGATTATGCTGAAGTAACAACCAGAATTGAAGCTTTAAGAGAACTTCTGTTAGATAAGCTGCTTGAAACTCCATCAACACTGCATGATCAGAAACGTTACATAAGGTAATCATTTGGCTAGTGTCTTCATCAGACGTACAGTGTTAGATGTGTATTTAAAACTGTTTCCTGTATAGGGTAGTGACTGTTTTTACTGTGCTTTAAATACTAATTTTAAAGCTCTAAGTAGAGTATTTTGAGATTTTATGGTTATATAAAGAATGGCAGTGGATTGGTTCTTGGTTGTTTATTGGATGATTGAAAAACAGTTCTTGAATGAGAACAATTTAACGAAGGATAATTGCGATTAAATTAAATTTTTTAAATGTTCAAGCCATGTTTAGATTCTGTTGCTTCCTCTAAATCATCGTATTGCAAACTATGTCTGAAATGAGCACTCAAAGGTTGCAGATCTCAAAATAGATCCCTAATTAACTTGTCCTACACTTCAGCTTGATTTGGTGTTGCAATGGAATCATCCTGAGTCAGATAATAGGGAGTTTTTAATCCAGACTGCTATTTAAATTTGATTTTGGCTCTTTTATTACTCTGTGTAAATAAAGTAGTTCCTTTATATTTCATGAACATGAACCAGTTCCCCAGTTTTTATTGAAATTCCTAGATTTTCTCTCATTCACAAAGCTGATGCTGAAGTCTGCTATAGGCATACTGACGTGAGTTGGTTGGACCTGCTCTACTAGTAGATCTTAACCTGCTTTACAGTCTTTGGAGCCAAACTTTAGATTACCCTGGAACATTTAATGGCTTTGGAAAGCTTTTGAGGTTTGGACATAACTAGAGATCCTAGTGTGACTTGACATTCTTAGTGCTTTTTTCAATTATCTTAAAAGATGGAGACCAAATGTGCTGTGTTTTTAAAATTCTGACACCTGTGTGAGGTCTTCAGTGTTTTTGTGTGCTCACCAGGCCCAGTCACACAGAATAAAGTGTGGTATTGGTATCTTAGGTCAGTCCCTTTACATCATGTTAGTTTGAGGACAATAACTGGTGTACATTTATGTAGAGTGTTTCTCATTCTTCTGGGTGCTACATCAATATTGTCTATTTACTGGAATCACATTTTAAGGTAAGTAGTTAAGTGTTTCGTGTCTCTGAAGAAGGCACTGCTGTTTCCTTTTTGTCTCCAAAACCTTAAAGAGCAGCTTCTTTATCCACGCCAAGTCTTATGGCCTCACCTAAGGATTCTTTGGATGAATCAGAGTTGTATTTGTGTTTGATTTTTGGGATTTGGTGTTGGGTTTTTTTCCCCAGTTTTTCTCTAGTCCCTTAACTTGAAGTATTGAATCTTTAAAAATATCCTAGCCTAAGTTAAAGCCAACAGTGTTAATGTAACTACCAAATGTATTCCATGCGTAGAACACTATAACGAAGGAAAGCAGGGAGTGGACAAATGTGTAATAATTTAGTTCTAATGAATTATAACAGAATCCCAGCATACAAAATGATTAAATTATTTTCACTACTGTATATATGCTAATGTGGTTATACTAGTGTAAATTTTCTGGAAGCAAGCTGTGAAGAAAGTTTTCGTCAGAGCACTTCAGCTAAGAGGAACTTTAAAAAATCCTAATTGTAAAATTATTTGCATAAACATGGCTATTTTTATGAGGGTTTTTCTTCCTTGATATGTTTGTTTTCTATGTCTCCAATGGCTAAGGCTGAGCAAGACCCGAAATACTGTGGTTTTCCCCCCTCAGGTATTCAATATTTATCTTTATAATTAGGCTTCAATTCATATTTTCCCCTCATTTTATTATGGTATTTACACTGTTAATTATTTTATACTGTTCAGAAACAGTTTACCATATCACTTAACGGCCAAGTAGATACATTTTTTCCAAGATCAGCAGTAATTTTTTTTTATTTTGTGTCTAAGCAAAGGCTAAAGTCCCTTTTTAACACTAAGGAAGACTTGAGCTCATAATTTAGAAATGTCACCCTGTCAAAATGGTTGGTTTTGTAATGTTCTCATCCATCCAACCAATCCTACTTTGACAGTTTATTTTTTGTTCAAGTACTGCAGACAGTTCTCGAAGAAGGCAGAATTTTGCAACACAGTCCTAGTTAGCATTGGGTATTACTGTTTTTGCAAAGGAGTTAAACATCCCCCTGCATTGCTTAAGGTAATAAATCAGCATACTTCACCTTGAGCATCTGTCCCGGGTCTCATTAATGCACAACGTAATGGAGTGCATTAAAGAGTAGAGCAGCCACTGCTTTTTGGAAATATTCTTTTGATAGTACTGTTGTTAGATAGTCTTGAATACCATATGTTAGACTATATTACTTCTGTGTTCTCTTTGAAATCACTACAGCAGGCTTCTAATACTCCTCTCTCCCCGAAGACAAAGGGTATTTTGCCTCCGACTATTAGAAGCCCCAGTCTTTTCCAGTATCTCTTCCCCCACCCACCCTTTTTTCTTTTTTTTCCCCACACTGTGTGTGCACATCCTAATGCAAAAAAAAAACCCACCCAAACCCAACAACAAAACCTAAAACCAAACCAAAACAACCAGGAGCTTGGTTTACATTTATTTGTGCATGCGTGTGCTAAAATTAATGAGCTGCCAAAAATTAATTCATTCTGGACTTACTTGTTAAGGTTACATAGTGATACAATCAGGACATATAAAGTGGGAAGAAAAATACCATATTTTATGTGCTTGAGATGTCATCACTGATTCCAAGTGAAGCATAAAGTACTGAACTGCAATCTTGGCAGATAAAGAGCTTGGTTTCTCAAATGCTTTACTAGAGGCAGAACTGAAAATACATATTAATGTGATATTAAATTATATATGGTTTTGTTTATTTCTGTGAGCTTTTTTTAATGGAATTTTGCTTCATTAAATGAGGGAGAATGCAAAGCTTGTGTTTGCATTGGGTATGAATGTATCTTAACAACTATTCTTGAATTTCTAAGATTATGTGGAAAAAAAAGTATTTCTTAGTACATCTTTGGTCTGTTTTAATGAGGCCTTCAGTGTGTCAAGTCAGAGCTGTGATTTTTGGACTGGGTTTTACAGATATCTTTCTGATCTTCACGCGCCTGGGGACCCTGCTTGGCAGTGCATTGGTGCTCAACATCAGTGGATTCTGCAGCTCATGCACAACTGTAAGGAGAGCTATGTTAAAGAACAAAAAGGCAAGGATATATTTTTGGTTTATATGTATTTGACATTCAGGAATTTGGCATTGCCTTTTATTTGACAAGTTCTAGTGTACAAATGGTATTTGGGTTTTTTTCCCATCAATTCTGATAGCTTTTTACAAAGTTGAATACTGACTTGTATTTTTTTTCTTTATTCTATTATAAAAACAAAACAGCGGTTGGAGTTTTCTTTTTGTTTAACTTATAACTTTTAAGTTCTTTACATGGGAAAAGCATTAAATTTCAATAATTTATCTGAAGTTTATTGTCTTCTCAAAATACTTCTTTGAGGTCACATGAAGTTTGGATTGTTGTCTGAATCTGCCAGTTAGATTTCTTTGTCACAAGATGTGCCATTAATATATGTACATGCAGGGCATGGGGGCATAGTGGAATAATGTGTAATTTCTTGATATGCAGTGAATAATATGGTGTTCTCTTGTTCTTTGTTTGTGTGCAGTTTCAAAATTCAGAGTACACTGTTTGGGGACAAACCTGTGAGTTAGGCAAATAAGATATTTAGGCAATGTTATATTAAGACCAACATGAATACTTAATTGTGTTCCGTCTTTGCTCCTCAAAGAGGCGTGGGCTCATAGGTGTTGCATGATCTATCACAACAGCATTTATTCAAAAGGGAATAGGTGGGAGGCTATTGGCCTGGCATTTTTAGTAGTAAAATCTGAAAACTGGATTTTTAAATTAGAAAATGACAAGTAGTGCCTTGTTTCTCAAGAAGTCTTACTGAACTTGCTGCTGTTTCTGAAATGAGTAGGCATATTGGAATCTGACCTCTCTTGACTTATAGGTAGCTCCTGTGTTTAGTGTTAGTGCATGTGTATCCCAAACCAAATAACGTATTCTATTCTTGAGAATGTTTGGGAAACCACTGGCATTTTCCAGAGTTGAAACTGCTGCAGAAGTGTGCTGTAAAATTGCTACAGGAGGCTTGAACTCTTTAGTAGAGGTTACAACATCAGGTATAGATTTCACAGGGTGCATCACGTATGACAGTGATGTCAGTAAGCTTTAGCTTAAAGAATGCACAGACCATCTTTGTTCCACAGCACTGTGTGGAGTGCTGTGGGGACCAGCTGGAACACCAGGTTGGTTTCTTGGCCTTTTGATCAAAATTCAGAATATTTTTTTAGACCTCCCCATCTTCCCTCCTCATCAAAATCCTGAGACACCACCACCACCACGACCCCACCCCAACATGCAGCATTCAGGAGCAAAACTGACTTGCAAAACCAGCCTCAGTTAACGATTCTAAGCTTTCTTTTCCTCCACTCACTTGGAGAATGTTATATGGCCATCTCAGCTTCTTAGCAAGAAAAATAGGGACATGAAGATATGAAGTGCTTGAGACTTTTTTGTTATAGTAGTCTATATAATTGTGATACTCACGCTCCAGTAAGTGAATGGAAAATGTGTCTAAATTCCTAGACTTGTCTTGAAAATCTCAACCTGTTTGGTGTTTTTCTTGCAACAAATCTGCTTACCTCAGCCTTGATATCAAAGGGGCTATTATGTTAGCAACTTTATTCAGCTCACAGAAGAGGGAATTTAAATAATTAGAATGCCCAGTAAATGCAATAGTTAATACTTAGTGCATATATGAAACCAATGCTAATATATTATCACTTCTATTAAAGAGCTCGTCAGATTTAATTAGTTTTCTTACAGCCTTTTATGTGGTCTGTACTAAAGTAGTTTTTATACAGATTGTAAAATTATCAAGAATTGATCCTAGTTGATGTAATTTCTCGCTTAATATCTAGTAGGGCAAAGGAAGATTGCTAAATGTGATTTTTCCTTTCCATAAATGATTAATTTTCACATACATGAGACAGGAGAAGGAAAAAGAAAACTTGGAGGAATTGGTGTTAACTGCCAAGGAGAACAATGCTGATTGTGATCAGACATGGAATGTATTTTAATCTGCTTTAATAGATGTATGCTTTTCAAACAGGAAAACTGTGGGCTTTCACTTATAGATACCTACTTTGTTATGCAAGACTTTGAGGAATCTAATCAACTGAAATAAGTCAGAAATGTGGTTTATATGTTCATAAATTCACAGGCTATTTTTTCAGAAAAAAATAGTAATAAATTTTCAAATATTTAAGTCCTTCACTTAAAGCATGCTTAAAAAAATTATTTTGAGTATCAAGCATTTAGAGGAAGAGGTGGGTTCTAAGACTGATACTCAAATGAAAAGGACATTAAACCTTTTTCTAGGTTTCCCTTTTCAACAGGGATAATAGGCATCGTTTCTAGCAGATGATAGTCTTCATATTGCAGATGCTGGTATAAGCAGACAGCAAGTATAGTTCCTACCTTCAACAAACCAACAATGTCTTATGAGGAGTAGCTGGGGTCACTTGGTTTGTTCAGCCTGGAGAAGAGGAGGCTGAGGGGCGACCTCATTGCAGTCCATGGCTTCCTCACGAGGGGAAGAAAAGGGGGAGGTACTGATCTCTTCACGCCTATGACCAATGACAGGACTTGGGGTGACAGCAGGGAGCTGAATCAGGGGAGGTTTAGGTTGGATGTCAGGAAAAGGTTTTTCACCCAGAAGGTGGTTGAGCACTGGCACAGCTCCCCAGGGCAGTGGTCACAGCACCAACCCTGCCCGAGTTCAAGAAGCTTGAGTTTGGATGATGCTCTCAGGCACATGGTGTGACTGCTGGGGTGTCCTGCACAGGGACAGGAGTTGGACTCCATGATCCTGATGGGTCCTTTCCAACTCAGCACTATGGTTCTAACAATTTCTGCTATTCTTACCTGGACAAATCTTTGTTGAAAACTCTCTTAGGCATTCTGGACAGGACCCTTTAGTCATTACAACTGAAATAATTTAATTTTCTTATATTAAAACAGCATCTTCTCCTATATTTAAGAGATTTAGTGACATATCATCTCATACAGTCCACTCGTAAAGGCAGCCAGGACAAATCCCCAGTATTGGTAGAGGTAAATCTACTTTTTTATGTCCTCTGTGGGTTCCTTATCTTTGTCTGATGATTGCTTGCTGTTAATAACTGTATTTTCAAGGCTCTCCTAGGCATAGTTGAAGAGTGGAGTAAGTTAATACACATGCTGAGGTGGTTGAAAGTGCTATCAGAAAATTGCATATTAGAGATGTATTTAAGTACATGTTTACTTTGATTTTATATCAAAGTACACATTTTTCATCTAAATGTGAATCCCTCACTCTCTGTAGTACTATCACATGAAGAGTTTTTGCATAGAAAAAAACCCAAACAACTCTGTGCTTGGTTATTACTAGAGATTAACTCCATTTTGTAGAAATACTCTGCAGTTGTAAGCATGTCCTAGGGCTGTAAAGTACCATAGCGTAGTAAAATCTCTGACGCAGCCTGGAAGAAGGAACTGTGGGACATTTACAGGGCTGTAATGGTCTTTGAGTTCTCTCCTGGAATTTGTTTCAGGGCTTAGCAGAAGTCCTGTATGTTTCAAATACTGTCTGTTTTCAGTTATTCCAACTTGTGTTAATATTTTATTTCCAAAGACTGGAAGGTATATCAAGCTGTGCTAAACTTTTGTCAGATAATTTGGAAGTGTGGCTTAAAGGCTGACAAATGCCAACAGAAAATTATTCAATTGGATGTTTCCTTTGATTTTAATAGACAATTATTAATCGTAAAAGATGCAGAAGTGTGATCATTAGGTAATTGGATACATTTATTTCAACAGGTACAAGTAGGATGGGGAATTTTATCAAGTCCCATGTATGAAGTGTTTTACAGCAGCATTTTGGAGTGTGTTTCCATTGAGGAATATCTCTGTATGTGTATTAATGTACTGTTTCCCCTCAGGCTTAACCATATTGATTTGCTGATTAGTCTTGAATTGTGTAGATTAATGTCTTGTTCCACACTCAGATTTGGCTGTTGTTACTCACCCATCATTGCCTATCTATCTCTTGCTCTATACAGCAACAGCAGACCTTCCTCCTTTGTGAGGTTAAAAACAATGCAGGCAGATGATGTTCGTGTTATGAGAAACTGTTGTAATTCAAGCCCACATGTTTTAAGGAGTGAGTGAATATGTGTGTATGATAGCAGGTCAAAATTTCTCCTGCTGTAAAGTATGAACAGCCAGGACAAATTGATGAAACAGCATAGCTAAAGTCATAGAAGAAGCATGGAGCAGTACAGGGGATGAACAAATCATAAAGCTCCCGTGCCCATGACCTTACATTAAGCCATTCTTCTGCTTCTCTAATGGTCAGATTCTTGCATTAAAGGTGCAGCTGTAGATACAGAACCCACATGCAACTGGCTGGAGCTCTGACTCTGCCAACAAAGTAATGCTTGTAAATATATGGATTTATTAACTTTTTTAATTTGCTATGTAATGTTCATCTGCTTTACTAATGGAATAGGCAGTTGTGCTTTTTTTATTTTTTTTTTTTGAAACTTTTTTTATGATTATGAAGTTATTTCTTGAAGCATTGATGGATTCCTTTTATAAATCTGATTGCATCCCACTATTGCTGCCCACTGGAAGGACCTGAAGTAGGTAAAGCGAGTTTGCTGCTGTTACTTAGTATGTAAATATGTTAGAGGGAGGTACATGAGGCTGAATAGACATGAAAAAACATTTTTGAAGGCCATAAAATATAAAGCTTGACATGGAACAGCACTATGCTCACTCAAAACAGTGTTTCTTAAATCTTTAGCAAGAAATAGTTGAATGATAAACTGAATTGTGCTGATATTTTATGCCTTGTGTTAGCTAAAGTCTGAATTGCTTCTTCTGAACTCTGAATTTACGATTTGTACGAGTCTGGGGACTTTCAAACCTGGTACCTGGATAGTAAATGTGTTCCTTCAATTAAGATTTTACATATTTGTAATTTTTAGCTTTACTTGGCAATTCCATTATTAGGGCATATTTGTAGTTTTCCACTACGGTTTATGCTTCCCAGACTTATTGGAGTACAGGAAACATGGGGGATATAATGACGTAAAATGACACGAAAATAAATGTAAATAAATGAGGTTTAGTTTAAAATTTGCCTGGGGCACTGGGCAGATAGCCAAAACGAGTTAAAACGATGAGATTCTTAACGCAAGTATCAGGGAAAGAAGCTATGGAGGTTAAAACCGTTTTCTGTGTGGCCAGTGGTTATTTGCTTAGACTTTAAGAGTGGCTCAGTGGGTTTCACGATCCTTTGAGCTAAAATGGGTAGGGACTGTAATCCAGTTATTGTCAATCTGCCTAGAAAAGTCTTCCTTTCCTAACGGGTCTTCCTGAGATATTATGTAACATTATTGTAAATAAGCTGTATGTAAATACCCTTTTAGAAATTAAAACTGAAAATGGAAATGCTAACACAGTCCTAGTGTGATCTTTCTGCTGCCCTTTGCAAAAGGGTTGCAAAATATGTTGTATACAACTTATTAAAGCTCCCAACATGGAGACAGTTCTCAAAACCCAAGTATACTATTTTGGTCATGGTGATTTTAGTTGTAGTTCTTATTGCTGGAAAAGAAATACAATTTTTACAGCACTCGGAGTATAACACACAGCTCTTGAGATATTTTTAAAAACTATGCAGGGTTTTTCTGTGCCAGAGTAACAGCAGCTGCACGTGGTATGAAAGAGAGAGATGGATGCTTGAGCTTTCTTCTGTGCCACACTGAGATTCTATTCACCTTGCTATGAATGATCCATCTTTGTTAGATCAGACAGGCCGGCAAGGCTTGTGTCAAAAGGGCCTTTTCAATTTGTTATCCTAGCAGCTGGTTCTCTTCCATTGCCTTTGCTTACTGTACATCTGGAAGAAGACTTCTTGCAGCTGGGAGCCATTTCATGTCTAAACCACATCCCCTGTCCATAGCAGAAATACCCTTTTGACAGCAGATGTCAAGCAAATCCTTAATGGGTTATTAATTAAAAAAGAAGAAAAAAATTAATCAGTACAAAATTTGACACTGGATTTGTTTTCCTCTTTTACCACCTGTATCTGTAACTTTGCTGTTATTTAGAATTTTTAGTAGAATCTGACATGTTCAGAAATGCAGGGGCTTTCTTATTTCACATAATACTTTAAATAGTATTTAAAGTATTATAAAGGCAGTAAATATTGTTATTAAAAAGCAAGAGATAGTTTAAAACGAAAATGGAAAAAATTGGTACTTCTGAAGATAAAGTGAAACTTTTCTGTGGCCGGAGTTTTACCTTGGTGTCTGCTTTAGTCTTTTAAGTCCTTATTTGGGCAATTAAGTAAAAACGGGTTGTTTTCAAAGTTGCTGATGGTCTTAATGTCCACTGGAGCTAGTGCTAGTAAAATGACGTCATTTTTATTTATGTGCTGAACTTGAAGTGTTTGGCTCTCGCTTCAGTATTTTTTGGCCTGCAGGACTGACAATAAGGCTTACCCTGAGGCTGTGAAATACTTAAAACACCACTAGAAATAATGGGCCCAATTACCCTTTTTGTGGTAAACTGAAAAATAGATTCATTTATATGTATGAAGTATAATGAAGACTTGCCTTAAAATGTAAAAATCATTCATTTTTTACATCTATTCCAAAAAGATTTTTATCCATAAAGTACAGCAATTTTAATCTTCCACACTCATCTCTTTGCTAGAAATACAACCAGTTTTCTTCGTGATCATTTAAAAATGTCAGATTTTTAGCAAATGTAAGGTCAGAAAGAAAAAGTACTCAAGGAAAAGAATAAAATGCAGTCATTCATCTGTTGAGCAGGTTAATTTTTCAGTAATTTCTCCTGCTCGCCTAATTTCTTGCCTGGACAAATTGAAATTCTCAATGCGGTGTCCTTGAAAGGAATCTTATCCTGGTTGTGTCGGTGCGGGCTCCAGGCACTGTGTGTTTGGTCAACAAGCAACAGTGGGTGGTCAGGCTGTAGCACAGGACAAGGACCCGCTGTGCACAGGAAAAAATGTTCAAAGGTGTTTAAGGGCGGTAAGGAAGTCTGCCGCCCTTCAGAGAGTCCGGAGGCTATAGATCAGCCTCCCCTCACTATTGTAGCCTGTGAGAAAATTCACTGTAAAATACATAATGGATGAAAGAATACAGTAACTGTATTCACCTGGTTGCACATCTGTAGAGTCTTTTTTTATTATTATTATTTAATCTTGCTCATGTACGTGCTGTATATGAGCAAGTCTCTGTAATGACTGATGTTTGATTTACCATGGAAAATCGCACTGAAAAGCCACTCAGCCTGAGGTTGGTCACTTGTTAAGGATTTTCTTTGTGGCTGTAAAAAGTACTGGCACTGTATTTTCCCCTGACCAAGCAGTAGCTTTTGTAAAAAGCTTTAGCTGAATGTCACGTAAGTGATGCACCGGGCTGGCAGAAGTGCAGAATTGAGGCTGCATTACAGAAGGGAGGTGAGAGAAGTGTGACTCCCACGATGAACCTCTGCCTGTCGGACTGCAAGGGGAAAAAAAACAAGCAGAGTTGTGGGGCAATGGATATAGCAGAGCAATTTCTACACTCAGTTTGGTATCAGTTTTGAATAAGAAAGTAAAGCTGCTTTTAAAGATTTAAGTCATTGACTGGTTTGCAGATCATGGGAAAATCCATTTTAGGCAAACTTGGTGTTAGTCATCTCTTTTGCTGAGGCTGGAACGTGCTACGTGCAGGTAACATCTCAAAAAGTGGGGTCAAGGTAGGTACGTGAGCCATAGGTATTGTAGGCACGTAAGTACCCTGTAGCAACTCCAGCACTGATAAACTTGGAGTAAACTTGCAATTAGGGGTCAGCACAGGTGACTTTTTGATTTACAGAAAGTGAAAGCACAAATTAAATAAATGACCTCAAAAAGCATTGCCGTTTTTTTAGATCCTTATTTTGTTGAGATCAGAAGAGGGCTGAACAAAACCATTGAACTGTTTTTGTTTCACACAGTATCTGAAGGCTTTTATTTATTTTACAGACCTTGAAAATATCTGCGCACAAAGAATTGAAGCCCAATAAAATCCTTTTAAAAAAATTTAGTGCGATGTTAAGATGCTTAAAACTTCTTATTTGATCATCTTACGGTTTTTCAGTTGTAAATGTAATAAGGCTTTAATTTTACTTCTGTTTTGCCATGACTGGTAGAAGGAGAGAACGCAGTACATTTATTTTTCCTGTGTTTCCTTGGTTAAATATACACTTGGCGCTGGAGTCACTGACAGATATGCTCCATGTAAATGCTGTATTTTGGAAAAAAACACTTCTGTAACTTCAAAGAAGCAGTATATTTTTAAAAAATTATCAGCCAGGAATGTATTGTTCATGCTGTTTACACAACATCTTAAAACCTGTTAGCCCGGTAAAAAGTTAATTTCTTGAAACTTTAGATGGTTGCTGTCCTATATTCAAGATCCAGGAATGTAGAATAGTACACAAATCGAATAATGAGTAGGCAGTAAATTATTATTTGGGTAGTTTATTTAGGTTTATAAATATTATTGTCTACAGTCCACGCTAATATTAATTCATTGTATTACATTGTGCTGCTAAATTTAAGCTGCTGGCTCCAGAGAGGGAACGAGTTGGGGTAGGAGTAAAATTGTTTGTAAGTTAACTCTTACTTTTTTACAAGATACAAGCGTTAGTGTGCAGTCTTCAAGCGCTATCTTCTGGTAGGGTGGAAGCAAGATCAGCTTTGCTAATGTAGTCCAGATGTTTATTAGTCCTGAGGGTATATGTGCTGTTGTAGTTCCCCACTGCTGTGTTATACTTGCTTGTAATGCTAGACAACCAATTAAGAAATTAGTTCATGTTAAACTTTCTTTTCCTGGTACGGCTGCGAACTGATGTTGTGGTTTTTCTGGTGGAACAAGAGAGTATTCTTTACATGTTTTCTGTTACTGGTGTATATATAAACTATTTGGGCGGCATGGGGTTAGTGTATCAGCAGCAGTACAGAATTTTCAGGCTTTCAGCTACCTCAAGCAAGTGGTTTTAATTGAACTAATTCACATTAAGATGTTTGGGTAAGTGTGTCTGTTTTTCTTAATTCTGAGGTTTAATTGGCACTGTCATTTTTAGAGACCATCTGTTTACAAGAAATTCCTCGTATTAACAAGGTGTTTGAAAGGTGAGAACCTAAATTCTATGTGAAGACATCAAAGAGGGAGCTTTTGGTGTATCATGGCTTTTTCTAATTGTAGTTTTTGTGAAAACAGCATTGCTGCACTCAGGGTTGTTTTTTTTTAATATGTATTTTAACTAGTAATGCCAGTGACAATTCTGATTTGTCCTTCCTGGCATACATATTTTTTTTGGCCAAATAGAATGCAGATATGTTGAATCTGAGTCAATTTCTTATGAAAGCCCAAGAATTATGTAAGGCATTTTAAATTTGTCAGGGTCTCCTATATATTTTTCTTTTTATTCTGGGTAGAATCTCAGTGAGATACCGAGTGCGTGCTTTCTTTAATTTGGAGAAGAATCAATTCTTGTTTTCACTTTATTCAGTAAGGTTGCTGCAACTTTTTCTCAGAAGTTAGTTACTGCAAATTTACAACATTTAAGATATGTTTTAGAAGTCATAGGTGTTTAAATCATAAATGCCACTGATGTGTGGCCTTACACAAACCACTGCTCTGTGAGTAGTTGCACAGTACATGTCCATAATTAACCACTTGCACTTGCAGTGTACATACCTACTTTAAAAGCTTCTGAAAGCTTTGGTTTTTTTACTTTTTCATTATTTTATATTTTAGTTAGTCCAGAAGCGAAAGTCTTTCCTCAGATTCTTGTTCAAACACATTGTAGATCTTGTCTGTGGTGATGGTGGATAATACACTTCAATTACTGCAGCAGATTCCATATTGGTGAAAGCTCATCAGTTTTAAAGGTGTCGTAAAGATGAGTTGTTTTTAGTAGGTGATGTAGGAGTTGAATAGTGAACAGAATCATAGTATAGGCTAAAGATAGCATGGATGTGTTCACCAAGTCAGTTAATGCAGTGTATCCATCACAATTGTGACAGATGCAGCAAATTGGATCTATTTACTTAGGTGTTTTATAGTATGAACAGTTATAAGATGAATGGAGGAACCGACAGTTAGGTCAGTAGTAACAGTGCCACAGTGAAAGGCCACAGGAAATCTCTTTAAAAGCCCTGAAAAAATTGTGGAAGAACTTCTTTCAAAAGGAACTAAAACCCAATAGTGTCACCTATTGGAAGTTTGCAAGAATTTTCACAATATTTTCACTGCTCACTATTATGTGATTGTTTTCCAAAACATACATTAGACTCCCAAGTATCCACCTCCATCAGATTAGGTCATTGCTTAGGACTTGCTGACAGTGACCTACATATGGACAGTCACCCAAAGAAAAAGATAATTATTTGATACACTGGGAAATATTTAGTATGTTTATAGATATATATAACTATGGGGTGTTTTACAGACGTGGACAAGCAGCATACGGTGCCATTAGTTCATCTGCCTCATAATGAATGGATTCTTTCTACCTGAACACTGTAGAGGTCAAACAGCTAAGAAACAGTTGAACACTGCCCCTAACTGCTTCAGCTGGAGACACAAGAAACCTTTGCTATTGAAAAGTTATATTTAGGCATACACCAGAAAAAAATGTGTGTCATGTCACTAATGACATAAATACATATTTATCCATGGCTTTCAAGCAACTAATTGTAGGGCATTAATTAAAGTAACACCAGAGAGACATACAGACTAAAGAATGATATTTTCTACATGATACTTGTGGTTCTGGCTTTGCTACAGGAGTTAGTAGTGGTGTTATTGAATAGTGTGGATGCAGATGAACAGACAGTCTAAATAAGCAAGATTAAGAATGTTTTTGCTACATATCTTTTGTCTTGTATCATTTCTGAATTAAATTAGAATTTCACATGCAGCATACAGTTTCATGTCAATTGATGTGCAAAATCATTATAACTTTTTTTTCCCCTCTCCCTAGGCAACTCATTGCTGCACAGCCCCATGTTAGACCTGGACAGTGATGTGCGACCATCACCAATTGGCCATCTCAGTCAAACTGCTTCACTGAAAAGGGGCAGCAGCTTTCAGTCTGGCCGTGATGATGGTAAGCATCTGTTTTATTTGGAAAAACAAAGCTGTGCTTCCCTATCTATGTCCAGTGTGTAGTGTAGTAAAAAAATCCAAACAGAAACCCACACTCTGTGTGTTAGTTTTGGTTTGTTACCAAATAAAATTATTTCTTCCCATGCATTACCATTGCTTACTAAAGGGGTCCTCTGTGTTCTTGGCAAGCAAAGTGCAGTTCATAGCTGAAATCTGCTTCTTAAAATGTAGTCAATGTAATAAGAGCCTGGGTTTTTTTTTCTATAAAACCAGAATTATTATTTTTTTTTGCATGCATAACCACCTACTGCCTATCACCTTTTGCTGTTGTCGTATCCTTTGTGTGTGTTTGCTCTCCTTGTATTTGCTCCATCTGTAACTTCACGTCTGGTCCTCATTCTCCAATTCTGTAAACTCAGAAAGGGAAACAGTGTGTGACTAAGCTTAAGCAGTGTGTCCACAACCAGGTGAGTCTGAGTGTCTTCAACACCCTTGTCCAAACAACTTCATCTCAGGAGTCTTTCATCATGAGAGACAGAGAACATGTTTTTCACGGAATAGGTAATTTATTACCAAAGTACTTTTTTGCAGAAAGCAGGTTTTTATGAAGAACTTTCTGACTTTGGTCTGCTTTGATGTTACTCCTTGGAAAAACATCTATAAATATCTGATTTCTTTTCTGAGGAAGAAGAGGAACGAAGAGAATCTTTCAATAACATAGAATGAAGGATAATGAAAATTGTACATTCTCATGCTGCCACAGTTTATCTTAAAATGCAAGACAATTAAATTATGTTGCAGTTTGAGGTTGAATGTTTGCTTTTCAAAATGTAAATCAGAGAGACTCTTCAAAATACACATGTATACCAAGTAATTGCATTACTGTATTGCTGTTACTCTTGTCCTTTCTAACCCAAAGCCTTGCACGAAGTTGATTAACAAGTGTTACAGAGCAAAACAGTAAATTGCTGGTTGTTGTTGGATACCATCCACTAACAATACACATGCCACACTTAATGTAGCAAGCAACTGCCAAAATAGAGTTTATGTTTTCCTTGTATGAATTCTTTTGCATGTGTCTCTGCTTAAATAGTTGCATCTAAGGAAGGCAATTCCAATTCAATCAGTTATCTTTGCTCTTAGAGTCTTAGTTACAGATCTATAACCTTTTACAAAGGTTAAAAGTCTCTTACCACTTTTATATTATCTGTATACCCTGTTTTGTTAAAACATCATAATCAGGAAAGTTTCAATGGAGAAGGCAGATGCTTATAGGAAAGTATTTCACAAAGTTTCCTTTGTTTTCTGTATTAGTCAGCACCTTTTTTCTGCCCTTCTCTGCTTTCTCTTTACCTCCCCCCCATTAACTTCCCTTTGCCCCTAATGATAAGAAACTGAGAAAAGTAATCTGCTGCCAAAATACAAGATATTTTCCTGATGTGTTTTAATAGCTGGTGTACCAGGAGTGTAATCAGGTTTCTGAAATGAGATGCTGCAGTATTATACATCGTGATTGCGTTCTTCATTCAAGAATCTCAATATATACTTAGTGATATGTTTATTGAGTTTTAACAAAAATGTTGGAATCTCCCCTGTTTTTCAGACAAAAGATTTACCAAACAAATGGAAATGAAGATGAGAGGTTGGCAACTTGCCCGAGGCCACAATGGAAACTTTTTTGAGCTTTAAATAAAGCAGATCTTCTAGTTCCCATTGTTTGCCTTAATCACTAGCATATTCTAGCAGCCCTGTTTCTTCAGCATCACCACCTCATCATTTGAAACTTCTAAGGTCTTGACTGCTTTCATGTTACCTTACCTTTCAGAGTGGTTTGAAGGCAGAAGACTGGCTGAATGGATTGTTAGGTGGATTGCATTAATACTCCTACAAAGGGGGCTATTCTTTATATACTAAATTTTTCCACTTCTACCTGAAAGGTTTTATATATACACTACATAGTCACTTGTGTAATACAAAACAGTAGCAGGCTAGTAGTAAGTTTTCTATTATTAATTCAAAGGTTTTTGCTTTTTCCATCCCCTCTCTCCCCTTTTAGCTTGGCGATACAAAGCTCCTCAGCAAGTTGTATTTGTTGAAAAATTGACAAAACTTGTTGTAAGTCAGCTGCCAAACTTCTGGAAGCTCTGGATTTCTTATGTGAATGGAAGTTTATTCAGTGAGGTATGGATTCTTCTATACAAATTACTTTTAAGTAACAAAGCTCCATAATAATTATGTCTGAAGAATGATATTTCACTGGAAGAAGTGACTGGGCTTATTTTAATCAAGGAGGTTTATAAAACAATATGTAGACTCTTACACATTTGAGAGATGCTACCTTGACTAATAACCTGTCTTGCAATACTAACCTATAGAAACAAGACTCTTAATTTTTTTTTTAAAGAATAAAAGCATACAATGGAATTACTTCAAATTCTGCCAGTGGTGTGTCTGTGTGTGTTCCAGATGCTGGAGTCGGTAACTGTGTAGTTTCACTTCTTACTCATAGCTGGCCAGCTGCCATTCATTGGTGATCCGAAGAAATTGCAAATTGTGTGAAGGATAGAGATAGGTAAAAGACAGAGTCATAAAGAAAAAAGTTATTTCCTTTCTTTGGAATAAGAGTACTCATTTCTTGAGCTTTAAGTATTTGGAATTGAGGATATGTTCAAGATCAGAGTTGCAAAATGACCAAGGCTTACAGTGGTGTACACAGACATACTATAGGGAGTCTAGTCTGGAAGAGCAGTCAGCTGCAATCACCTGTGCACAGTCCTCCTTGCTTAGATGGTCTGTTTTTTACAAATTATGTAAATATAATGTTGATAAGCCAAGAAGCACAAAAAAAAAAGAGGAGGAGGTAGTTTTCCTGTTAGTCTTTAAGGAACATCTACTCTTCTCTTGGGCCAGATTCTGAGCTTGTAAGAAATTAGTCCACATGCATTTGATTTCTTCTGTTCCTTTGGTTCTTATGGAAGGGCCCCAACCAAGCTCTGGGAGAGAGAGGAGGGATGGTGCCTTTGCTTCCTTTTGTGTGTTCTGCATGCCACAGTCAACTGAGGAAGAGCGGGAGGAGGGGGTGGCATAAACTAGAAGACTTCTTCTGAGAACCTAAGAATATCTGCCACCACATCACTTTCAAGACTGAATGTTTATATGTCTTTCTATGAGAAACCATACAGATTTTAATTGTCCAAGAATTTTTTTTAACATGTTGCTTCTTATTTATTGTCATTCAGGAAGCAAGGTGATTGCTATGGCATTTTTAAGAAAAGTCCAGTGAAAATGATATAGAGGGTCATTTCAGTTAGCTTATTCAAGTCTTTAAAAATGTGGAAAGAAAATCCCCTTATAGGAATAACAAGCTATATTTGTTTTCTGTTTAATTTGTAGATTTCTGAGGGGCTGTTCTTTTTAGTTTTGAAGGGTTAGCTATATGCCTTAAAATATTGTCAGTTAAAGATTTAAGTGGTATTTTCAACAGTTTAAAAAGTGGAGTTCTTTGAATCACTTGAGGTGAAGTAGCGTATGAGTAGTAACCGTTGGTGTTACCACAAAATAGTTTTGGTCTGTCTGTGCAGGAAAGGTTTAAGATTGGTCTTCGGCAAAACCACTAAGAACAAAAAAAAAAGATATTGAAGATCTGTGGATTTTTTAGTTGTTCTTTAATCTGGCTCCAAAACAGTATGAATTTTAAGTTGATACCTGAGGTTTGAAAGAATACAGCATATTTTCTCTTTAAGGCGTCCGAAGAGAGAAATGGATATTATATGCAGCATTAGCTCAAGTGTTGTTCTTGTCTGAAACTGTGTAATTCAGGGCTTTAAAGTACAGGAGTTTCATAGCTATGTATTTTCCAAAACTGTTAAGCAGGGGTGTTTTTTTCTCTAATTTTTGCTCACTTCAAATTACTTTTTTTACCTTCAAAATCTGAATTGCTTTAGCTAAAAAGGAAATTTGAAAAATGCAGCATTTCAAGTTAACAACTTGAAAGTAAACTTTTTGAGAACACTCTGGTCATGTTATTGCACGTTTTGTCCAGTAGATGTTGCTGTACATACATAAAATAGGAGATTTTTCTAACTATAAAATTCTCCATCGGCACTTAAGCCAGTATTTGAAACAACTTTTTCGGTATAATTTACTCTGCTGTGTTCTCAGTAGACTCCACAGAAGGCTAGAACTACAAACAGGAAGACTATTACTCAAACCATGTTTTTCTTCAACTGTAACTGTCTCGTGCAAAGTGTATTTGCTTTCCTCCATTTTCAAAGAAGTGAACTGTCCATAAATGTGCTGATTATTTTACGGAGTCTCTTTTACAGTTACTTGAATTATTTAAAGAGCATCGTCAACAAAATGCTGTTGCTAAAAACAAACAAAAAACCCTCAACCTTCCCCCTCACACGTTACAGTTCCAAGTTGCCCTCACTCCAAGAAGTGTCTCCCACTTCACATCAATGTCCTTCTCTGGGCAGCTTCCATGCTGAGAAAATACAGTTTCTTCATCTAAACTTGATGCACAATTGGCCTGTATGTGTTTTGACTCTCAATAACATTGCAGTGAGAATACTTTGACCTCATGAAGTTTGTATTACTGGAGCCACTCTTTTATGCTTGTCTCTGGCTTGTGTCTTAAATACACATTGTTCCTCAGAATTAGACATTAACACACTGACCTACAATGAGTTTATTTTCATTTATATACATATATAGTCTTTGCTTATTGAGATGCCGTGATTTAGTTTTTATAATTGCATCATAAACTCATCGGTTTTCACTTCTTCACTCTGAAACCCTCTTTTTCAGAATTATTTTAACAGTAGTTATGAGATACTTACACTTTTCAATTTTCTCATTTTCACAAGACTGCTGAAAAATCTGGCCAAATGGAAAGATCGAAGAAAAACGCTAGGCAGAGACAAAATGATTTCAAGGTAAGTTATGGGGGGATAGCCTTGCTTTCTTTCAGTTGTCCTTCACAGCAAGCTACTTCAGTGTCACCACCTTGAAAAATCAGATTTCTGAAATCATCTGTATGCCCTCGTACCTCCTTTTCATCTACTTTTTACTGTGTGGAGCCACCTGTAAATCACACATTCCAAGCTGTTGTGTATAGCAAGTACAGGGCTGCTTAAGTACATTAATAGAGCTTTTTTGTATGATTTTTCTTTCCCTCCTGCTGCAGAAAATGATTCAGGAAGTGATGCACTCTCTGGTAAAACTTATCCGTGGAGCTTTGCTTCCATTCAGCCTCAGAGAAGGAGAATCAAGACAGTATGGTGGCTGGGAGATGAAATCTGAACTTTCTGGCCAGTGGCTAACACATGTTATCCAGACTGTAAGGTAAATGGATCTGTGCACCTACAAGATGATGCTGTTCCTGGAATCTGTGTGTTTTAGGACGAATTGTTTTATTTATTGCATTAAACTCCCTGAGTTAACATTTTCAAAAATTGGATTACAAAAAAATGCTTGTGGCAGATTTAAGATTTTATGTGCAAGTGTAATTAGTAATGTCTCATGATATAGCCTTATTACATAGTGATATATTCATCCTTTTCCGTGACATCTTAGCTAAAAGTTTGAGTAACATATTTGCCTAGACACTCCGTGAACGAAACAGGATTCAATTCTCTAGAGTAGAATGCAATTATCTGCTTCATTTGCTACACACCTTCCCATCTCTGCCAAAACGGGTGAAAATAACGTGCTTCTCACTACAGTATTATTCTTAAGTTATAATGTACTTCTACAATTGTTTTATGGAAGATGATACTCCTGCTTATAATGTTATTCTGCTTATAATTATTTTATAAACTTAGTAATGTGTACACCATTAATTACAAAATGACTCATTAATGCACAGAATTTGCTTCCATTTGTCTGTGGAGAACAGAACTGCCATTGTGTTTTGGAAACTTGAGTAATACCTGGATATGATACTGTACTTTTTATCTTCAGCTTTCAAAGCAGTTAACAAGCCAAGCACAGAGGAAGAAAGGAAAGGGGTATGATCATGTATACATGTTCTTACTGCAGATGGAATTAACAATGATACATACCTGTTGTCAAGTTATGGGACTTCCCTGAAGTCTGTGTCAGTTACATTACCTGTACTTTACCCATTCAGAAAAAAAAATCCCATGTGAATTTTCTTATTCTGGCTGAATTTTATGAAAAGCTTCCAATTTTAGGAAGGAACTGACTAATGAAAAGATGTAAAGCAGTAAGGGAACTGCTTTGGCATCACTGTTTCCCTTTTATGAGAAGCAATCCATTTTCACTCAAATTATAAAATTAGAGAATTTAACACATATTACATCTGTAATATTGACTTGGAATTTTAACCAACAGATTCTCTAAAGGTTAGTTGTGCTTCAGACTCCTGCCACCCGAGGTGTGATCCAGGCTGAAGTGATAGGATATGTGAAGGGTCTTTTTCAGAGAAGCTTCTCTTGCTTTCTGGCCACTGTCCTGGTAATGAGCAACTGAACTGAGAGAGGGGGAAATTCTCTCTCCCTCCCACTCTTTTGCACACCTCATGACCTTACTGGTGCCTGTGCTGACACTTCAGAAAAGTAAGCTAGACTTTAATGTAAAGTGGTCAAAAGTAGAGAAGAAAAGGGGTGATCTAGAGAAGAGAAACTGAACATATAGTGATGGGGTACTGACCAGTGGTGACCAGGTCAGAAGTTTTTGCAAGTGCTGCAAGTACTTTTTGAGCCCTCACATGCTGACAATCTAATAAAGTCTTGTGACTCATACCAGTGATGAAGGTGGACCCTTCTCATGAGGGGTCTACACGTTGCATAAAAACCTCATTTGTTGCAGAAGCTAAAGTCTTATTTTCAATAGTTCTTAGAAAATTTATTATGAAGCACATGGTAGAATTTTATTCTTTTCAGTCATCTCGCAAATGGTTTACCATTTTCTCTTGTATTTAAGAATGCTAAACCTTACAAAATTAAATAACAAGGAGTTGGCATTACATCTGTGTGATCTTAATTTTTCTGCTTGTTTACGTGTATCACGCAACTAAAAGTGGGGTGATTGCACAGTCTTTCTCTTGTAACCCATTCTGTCATTGGCCAGTATGAATAGGTTCTAGAAGATAAGTTAGAGCTGTGCAATAAAGTGAAGCTGTTGTCAGCAAGACTTTGGTCTTATTTTAAGGTTAGAAAGGTGAGTATTTGTTAGGGTGAGTTATATGAGGAAAAGACGGTCTTAGGAATGTGACAGCTCTGGACTCCCTTAGAAATGGAATCAACTCTAAGTACAGGACTTTTGTGAAGTCTAAAGTCCTTTAAACTCCTCGCAGATGGGTATTTACATCCTGTGTTTCCTGGATGGCTAAGATATACTGCAGATTTATGTAATCTACTAATTCAGTAGTTATGCTGAGCAGATAGCAGTGTGGTTAATGGCAGGGTTTTGATGGTTTATGCCATTGGGTAAGGAACTGGTAACACCACGGGTAAGCAACCGGAGCCTACAGGTGGATGACTGGAAATGTTCCACTTATTACTCCAACTTGTTTGTTTGTGCCTTCCTACTGTTCTTTGGCATTTTCTAGTTACCTGTGCTTTGCTCAGTATTAGCAGCAGGGCAAACAGCAATGACTACTTTTGAATTGTCCTTGCTTTAAGTATCCAAGAGTTGGATAAAAGCAGTGGACCTCACTTTGTGCCCCTAACTAAAGTTTGAGCACAACTGCAGCCTTTTAGTTAAAAGCTGGAATGTTACTATTTCTAAAGGAAAAAATGGAAATGAGTGTTTTCATCCTCAGCTATAGTAGCTGGTGACTTGTGCCCAGTCAGAGCTGGGAGCAAAACAGTGAATTGATTCACTCTTCACTCTGCAGGTGATGCAGTAGCTGTATTTTTGGCTCCTTAAATGTGTGTACTCTTGGCAATCTGCTGCACAGCCACATCACCATTTATGGCAGCTTGATGGCTGTTACTGGGTATATGGGTAAACAGTATCTCAGAAACCATGCTGTGGACCTACGATTTGATCTAGGTATTGACATAAGAACAGCAGAAAAAGCTGCTTCTGCTCCAAAAGGATTATTTTTGAATCATAAGACAAGAGATGGATGCAGAAAGGCAGGGCAGAAGTGCAAGAGGACGGTGGGAAAAGTTGGCATATTGCTGTGATGACGTTACTGTAATGTTACAGAAAAATCTATTTACAAGCTTCTGAATTGAGCAAACAATCTTCTCTGAATGGGATAATCAGTTTTCAAAGACTTGCTGCAGATGGAGGTACTGTATTCATAAACACAGAAAACATTAAAAAAAAAAATCAATGAAGTTATATCAGCTAAAAAAACCCCTGCAGATTTACACTTCAGTCTAACTTTATTTGCTTTCCAGGCTTAGTTCTGAATCTCTTACTGCACTCGAGATACCCAATGATATGCTTCAGATCATCCAGGATCTTATTTTGGACCTTCGTGTACGTTGCATTATAGTGACCTTACAACACACAGCTGAAGGTAATAAAAGGCTGCAGGTCTCTCTGCCTACTACTGTTTGGGGTTTTTTTGCCTCTGATTAGGCCAGACCATGTTCTGGCAGATAACTGTGTTTGTTACAGATACTGTAATGGCCGTGGACTTCTCAGAGTTCTGTAATCTCACAAGAGTTACTCTAGTATTTCACTTTTCTGACAGAAACGTGTTATGAGTCTCTTCTTTCCTTAGTCTAATGAATACTGTAGTCTACATCTGTTTCCTTTGGGTTGAGACAATTTTACAATTGTAGGGTGATTTATCTCACGGTGCAGCTTTTCCATATTGGAAATATTGTTTATTTTCTTTTTTGAATTCTTCTATAAAATGAAAAATAAAATAAGCAATGTATCACCCCCAAGAAAAAAAAATCCACGGCCCTTTGTGAAGTATTTTAGTTGTGTGCTTTCCAAGGCCTTTTTACTAACATTATAATACCCAGGCTTCCTACTGTGTACACAGCTTTTGACATAAATGTCTGGATTGTCGAGGCCAGTAACACATTCTCTAAATCTAATGTGACTCTGTGTGCATCAGAGACCATTCATCTTACCATCTCATATTCAGATCTGAAACTTGAATGTGAATGAAGTAAATCTTCCAGAAATAAATGTCTCAAAAACAGGGCAGATTGATCTACTTATTCACTTAGCAGTGTTTCTTCCTAAAAGACTAGTTACCCTCAATTATTTTTTTTTAAAAGGGCTTTTTAATCTTACAATTTATTCAGTTTTTAATCTTTAATATATGATACATCATTATTTTGTAGGCTCACATGAAGCTAAGTAGTTTCATTCAAGCCTCAAGTGTACTAAGCACAGGCGACTATATTAAGCAAATTTTAAACTTTTGGTGACAACAAATCATAAAGCTTCTATAGTTTATTTGATACAGTATTGATATGGATTTTATTCTTGGCTTTTAATTCTTTTATTAAATCCCATTTCAGCATTAACATTATTTTTCTGTATTATTATCAAGCTAGTTGGCCATACAAGTGCAGAGGTTGTCTTGTCCCTTTAGAACTCTATAGGGGAAGTACTACCACTATTTCAGATTTCACTTAAAGTATGAGGAAGTCTCTTTTGCTTTTCTTCACTTAGCACAATTGAGATTTATTTATTTTTTTAATGATAGGTGAAAAATATTTTTTTAATTTTGTTTTCTTCAAATTGTGACGTGAGGATGTCCTGTTGGACTGACTGCCCTCTGTCTAGGAATTCAGTGATTCCTTGGATTTCCTGACTGTTTCAAAGGAAGGAATTGCCTCGCTCTGAGCTGTTTTGCTGACAATCCTTAGCTTTATCAAATCTCTGAGCTGTGCACCTTAGCTCCTCCAGTGCAGTCCAGGTTAAAGAGGAAACTCTCAGCCAAAAATAAGCTGTATTACTGCTGTACTGCTTACAAGTAGGTTTGCCTACTTGTTCCATCATAACAATAATCCAGTTATTTATTCAGATCCAGAGTTCCTGCTTCTTATGTTCTCATTGATGGTCACATCTGTTTTGTGGTGGAAAAACTCTCATGATAGTCTGTACCTTAGATTTTTATTAAAGCAAATTTTCCAGGCTGTGTGTGAATGATTCTCCATTTGGTCTGAACATCTTTATTCATGCTTTTCTTCCTTGTATCAAAAGAGATCACATCCCTTAAGATAGGTTACATTGGCTGGTTAATATATCTCTCTTTCATCCAATGAATATCAGCAGCCTTCCCTCACTGCTTCTTCCATCCCCTGCGAGTGAAGCAGTTGCATGTATCCATAGCATAAACCAGAAGAAGAGGAAAAAAAAGCCTGCCTCTATGATGACTCTCATTCCGTATTGTTGCACTGCATGCCTTATCTGTGGGCCCCTTTTTTTTGCTTTTTACCAGGTAAAGCAAAATTGTGTATGTTGAATGCATTTAGATGTTTTTTCTGAGGAGGATGAGGTTAATTGGGCTCTTGGAGAATGAGTGAAACAACAGTTAATGGATATTCTCGTGGAGCTATGTAAATGGGTCTCAGAGAAAGTTGTATCTGTAATATATAAGGTCCAAAAGACTCTTCTTGGACTTGAACCTCACCTCTGTAGTCTTATATGATCTGTGCAGACTGCTGGTACAGAGTTCAGCCTCATGTCTTGCTGCATGTTTTAGGTTGGTAAGGGCATTCAGATCAGTTCAGATTTTTAATAGAGCACTTTACCATTAGCTACTTAAATAGAACAAATCTGCCTACGCACAGAGTTTTCTTGTTGTCTTATGGTAAGCACTCTATACTCATGCTGGCTCTGAGAAGCAATCTGTGTTCTTTCCCTCTCATATGTGATCACTGGTCATAAAGGTCATGAAAGCCAAATTATGTGAATGCCAGACTAGACGGGGGGTTTACATGAATGTATTTGACTGGAATTTGGCAAGCAGTGAAATATGAAAAATAAATTTATTTCTTTTGTATTTTATTATCTCAGAACAGAATGTAAAAGTAAAAAAGGCTGACCAGTACAATCTAGTGAATATCAGTTGAATTAAGAGGTTTACTAAATAGGGAAATGAACAGAGTGATTATTCTGCACAATCCCTTAATACTTTTTATCCTCACTAAGCCTATACTTCCACGAGATGTAGAATTGCAGAGTATCACACCATAACCAAGCTTCTTAATTTAGCTAATTAAAGCACCAAGATAGTGAAGATACCTTCCAGCATGCATTAATTTTTGTCTTTTCTTTGGTTTTGGGGAGAGATTGCAACTCACGGAAATTTTCGCTCTTTTAAGAGAATTTCATGATGTACAGGCAGTTCTGATGAGCAATTTGTGTGTGAGAAACTGTATGTCAAAGCCCCCACAAACTGTTTATAAGTCAATTAAGCTCAAAAAAAAGCAGTGGTGCAAAACACATGTATCCATAGAGGAATTCTGTTTACAGCTTTGGATTCACATCCTAACTTTGCTTCTGTTAGCTTCAGTAAGCCTATAGAAGTTGGCAGCTTCTGGGTAGCAGAAAATTGCTTTTTGCATACACCTTCATGTATTTTTGAACAAAGTCTACCACCATAGGTCCTTGACCCTGAGTGGGAACTCTGAGTCTCTTTTATAGTTATTAAATATGAATTATATGCTATCCTTTCTGTTTTTGCTAAAATGCTATTTTTTTGTTCTTTCATTTTAAATTAAGAGCTGGAGGATAATAGACTAGAGACTTGGCTTCTTAAAGGAGGTGTTTTATGTTGTGATTAAAAATTTACAAAATAAAAATAAACCCAAAGCCTTCACAATATTCCTTTAATTTTAAGCTTTCCAGTAAAAGATGTGCTTCATGCAACTCTTGGCATGTATCACAGATACGCTTCTCTATGTGGTGTCACCAGCATACCATGTACGAGTTCCATTCTTAGTCATTTGAGAATGATGAAAGCTTTGAAGCTTTTAGTGCTATTTGGTTGTGTGCCTAGTCATTGCAGTCCAAATGTCTGTGGTTTATCTTTTCAAGTTCAAGGAGTTTTTAATAATGAAAATTAATACCTCCTATCCTCCTTCCCCCGCTCCCCCTTTGCTCTGTCTTCCAGATATAAAGAGGTTAGCTGAAAAGGAAGACTGGGTTGTTGACAATGAAGGTTTGACATCGTTGGTGGGTATACTCGTGTGTCTTGTAGGCACTTTGTTTGGATTTTTTATTTTTTTTTTTGCAATTGTAATGAAACTGGTTTCTATATTCTCCAAAAGTTTAGTTATTTTGGACTTCAACTACAAGTGTGCATACATGGTTGTCTGTAGCTTTATTAAAATATGGATATATAGGAAGATAAAAATGACAGTTCTTTTTGTCTGGATGGTTACTCATTTACAGTACTCTGAATAGATCCTATCACCAAAGTTTTGGGGTTTTTTCCTTTTCTTCCCTTTCCAAAATTTTTTATTTGTACTTCTTAAACTATTACGTCTGAAGTAACTTGAAGTGATAATGGTACTTCTAGACAGTAATATTTTTGAAGTTGCAAAAGAGAATGTAAAGTTAGGAATACAATAAAGTAACTTGTTAAGTGCGCTAGGCTAATCACAGAGAAAGTTATTTTCATATTTTATAAGGAATAGTACTCATTAAAAAAAAAGAAGCATAAATAAAATCTTCACACATTTGTGCCATGTATTGACAGACAAAAATATCTAAAATTGGACATCAAGTTATGTAGCATGACTTTCCACCTTAAGTAGTGTTATTTAAATTTATCAGTGTAATTACTGCTGACCTCTAGTATGATTTCACTGAGATAATAAATAACTTTCATAGTTAAGCATCATATTTTAGGGATGGTTTACTGAAGTAAAAAAAAAAATGTTGAGGTCACAAGTTCAGTTCACATCAAAATGCTTCATAGCTTAGTAGGCACACTACCATGGAATTGGCCTGTAGCTAAACAAATAGGTCACCTATATGTTATAATGAGAAATTGAACTGAAAACCAACTAATTTAGGAGATTGCCTACACACAAACAACAAGTGGCTTGAAACCAAATTCAGATAAATTAGCGAGATGCTTTCTGGAAATAAACAGTAATGAGTAATGCATGTTGTAGGTGTGACTTAAAAACAATCTGCGAAAGCAGAAAGGGCCTGTGGGAGGGAGAGTCTCTTGGTGTGGAGCACTCTCTTAGATAATACACAGGCTTTTTTAGTTTTTCTCATTTGTTTCTATAAATATGTGTTTGAAGTTGAGTAGGAGGGCGTTCAGCAATCACAATACACACATTGTAGGAAGGAGTGTTGTTGGGCAATTGTAGTATTATAACCAGATTTACAGCTTCTGGTCTTGGCTTCAGTTGCCGCTGACTTGGGCAAGTCCCTTAGCTTTTTCTGTTTTTCACAGTATTCATCTGTAAAATGGAGAGAGGAGGAAGGATCTTCCATGAAAGCTTCTGTTTCTTTACGCTTTTGCGTAAACCCCATCTTTGGTTAAAAATGCTAAAAATGTTAAAAAATCTTTTTTTGTATTTAGAAATCAGCCATGAATGAATTCCTCTGCTTCCCTAGATACCTTTTGAGGTCATAGTTGAGACATGCCAAATTCTAATGGTGACAGTTGTCTATGTTATGTCATAGCAAGGTTATTTATCTACTAAAATAGAGTTCACGTGACAATATTATAGCAAAAATTGTTGCAAAAATTAACCAGTATAAACAAAGGCCAGACAGTCTCCTTGGCTACATTTTAGGCTTAAAACAGAAAGTGTATTTTAAGTTTGTAGGAAATACTGGTTGATAACCCCTTTAACGTTTATATTCCAGGTGAGAGATACAGTTAGACACAGAATCAACTTTCTTCAGTTTCATAATATCCAAGGAATAATCTGAACAGCTTTCTTCTGAGGTGTGATGTTTTGTTATGTAGAAACAAACAAAAAAAACCACAAAGAGCATCACTTTACTGATGTTTTTTTTTATTTTAAGCTGGTCCAAAACCAATAAATTCAGGTTGTCTTAGTGGCTTTTTTCATGATTTTGAGGTTGCCATGCAGGCATCACTTTCGTGACCCACCTCCACGCCAGCATTTACAGAAATAAAAGTTACTCCTAAGCATAAAGTTGGTGACGTGCTATAAATTCTCTGCTGGATGAAAAGCACATTTACATGGCTTAGAAACTTTTTTTAATCCATCTTTTTGGCCCAAATCCAACAGGATGATGTCCCTTTTTTCAAGACAGTGACACTGCTTTGCTTCACGTTGCCCTGTGCAACAACCTCCTGCCTAATATCAGCAGGTGGCCATATTAAAAAGAAGGTGTGACTTAACAAGGGAGAGGGAAAGACAAGGAAAAACTGACTAATGACTCTGATGCTGTGAACTCATTTGCACTTTCAGAGTGAAATTGATACACACATCAAGACATTCGTACTTCAGGATTGGAAAGCTGAAAGTAAAAAAAGCCCCCTAAGCTAGTGGGTTATTTTCTTCCATGTGAAAGCAATTTCAATCCATTTTTCTTAGAAAGCTTTTGCTGAAATAAAATGCAGAAATATCAGAAATCCCAGGTGAAATTCTATCCCAATTTAGATCAAGGAGAGGGAAGGAGGGAGGGTGTCACAGGTTTCTGTAGTGTGATTGCCAATACATGCTACCACAAACAAGCTATAAAAATCTTTCATGACCCTTTTAGAGGAGGCTGTTTAGTGTAGAAGTCTCTCATTCAGATAAAAAAAAAAGTACATTGATCTATGGTAATAATTCTGTAGCTATCTTGAGTACAAAATTGTATCACTGCAGAAGGGTCCTCTGGTAATATATGGGATAGTATTTGGGATAATTTTGACATAGCAAGCTTACCATATGGCGTGGAAATTATTATGTATTTGAGTAGCATATATTTGACCTGCTCATCTAAAGCTAACAAGTTGTATGCCTTTCAGCCATCCCAGTTTGAACAGTGCATTATCCATTCTTTGCAATCTCTTAAGACTGTGCTGGACTGCAAACCTGGAGAGGCCAGCGTAAGTTTTGATTTATGCTTTTATTTTCATTCTTCTAATGTAAATTACACTTGGATTTTAGAACAAAAACTTTCAGGGAATGATACAGGGGTTAAACTTTCCTCTTTATTTTTTTCTATGTACACCCATTTCACTGCTGCTAGCTTTTAGAATTCTGTTTGTGTTTCTTTTGTTATGGGTAACTGGGGGGTCGAGGGGCAAATTGGACCTATATTTAAATCTTTAAAGCTGTTCTTTTGCAAAAATGCTAGTAATGTAATTTTCAGATAAACAGTAGACGTGGCTTTACATTTAACAAAAGGGGGGACACTCCTAGGAGTTACTCTTTACTCTGTGTTGTGTCCAGACTACTTTCAGAATTTACATTCAGCCTTTTACTTCTGTAAACTTTATTCTAAATCAGGAGTCCTGATTGTCCCCATCCAGTTAGTACCTTGAGGCCCTGAGGGACTGTGATACTGATGTTTCCTTTAAGGTTTCATTGATGTAAGGAAGTTCAACACTTTTCTAAAGTCCCTTAGGCGTCTCTGCATGGCTATTGTTTCTCTCTCCTTCTTATTTTAATTTTTATGGCTAGCTTGTCTAGTTCCTTAATGAACATTATTCAAAAGAATCTGCAGTGCATGGTGAATCCTTCTTGTTAGGGTGCAAAGGTCTTTGAATGTCCTGGGAGCTCTTGCTGCAATTCCATTAGCCAACAATGACATGTATCACGTGTACTAGGACTTCTTTCCTTTTAGTGTGTTATCTCCTCGTGCTTGCCAAACTATTTACTGGGACTTGTATTCTCTCTCCCTGTTCTTAGGGTGGGGAAAACTTGAACTCGGTTCATGAGAAAACAGTGCCCCAGCAATCATTCCTAGAATTGTGTCATCTCTTTAGGGATAGGTTACTCAGGCCTTCCTAGAGAATAAGGCCACGTGAAGCTGTTCTGCTCAAATAATATGCTTGCATCTTCAGGTTTTCCAGCAGCAGAAAACACAGGAGGATGTGTGCCAGTTAAGCATTGGGATTATGCAGGTAACTTGAGCACTTATAAGTATGAAATTATGAACACAAGTGATCAACAAAAAAGTGTGCTTTGTACCCTGCCCACCTCCCAAAAGGCAGCTGAAGTTGATGACTGGGTTATTCCTTTGATACACTCTGGGATGCTGAGAAATGTATGACTTTAAAAGTACATAGAGCTGTGTCTGAGTACTAGCTGTGTCTGATTATATCAAATCCTCAGAGGATGAGTAAGTGACATATTCAAGTATTTTACAGATTGTGACTGTTCGAGATTTTACTGATGATTGAGAGACACTTGCTGAGTTGATGTCTTCTAGTATTGATATACTACAGTAAAAGGAGCAATGCTGATTTCTGAATTTTTATATCAGAAACCAGTATTCTTTGTAACAAAATCTGTTGGGTTTTTTTTTAATATATTTTAATTAGGTAATAGCATGCTTTAGGCTTTTGAACAACTTTTATGGTTTTCTCAAATAAGAAATCATGAACCAAAGCAAAAAATAGATTTTAGTGATCCTTCTGTGATGTTTACTTGGATTGAACAGTTGAAACAGTTGAAAACCATTAACAATGGCTTCTTTGCAAATCAGCAGTTTATCACTGCAGAATTTCAGCCATGCATGATGAGAATAAATTAGCAGGATTAACAACTCCTGTATTTTGCTACAATTAAACAGTGAGGCATATAAAATTAAAAATATGCATTCAGAAGGTATAACTGAAATGTTACTATATTAATGTATGTAAGGTTTAAGACAAAAAAGGTGATGATGATTGTTCTCCTTTTATTGACTATAGTAAAAGTGAATTTAAGAATATTTTTTAGCTCTGGCAGAAAATGTAGATTTTGCATTATTGTTTCCTAGGTCTTTATAGACTGTTTGGAACAACTGAGCACCAAACCTGATGGTGACATAGATACAGCACAGTAAGTGAAATTAATAGGACCTAAGTGTAGTATTCTGAAATTGCAGGTGCAAGTCTCAAATTTCAGTGGTGGTGTGGTTTTATCCTCTCTGGTATTTCATATTGCTTGTGAATACTTTTGCCTCTGGTTAGTGATGCTTTGAAATAAAAGTAGATTCTTTTTAGGCCAAACAATTGAGTGACATCGTGTAATAAATATTGTACAACATAATGAATATGGTATTATTTACACAATTTTATTCAGTGGCAGGAGTTGCAGTGGGCTTAGAAGCAGGCATGTTGTTTTTGACATGACCTTACATGGAATGAGTTGTCCTTGTCACTAAGTAATGTCTCTACTCATGGAGAAACAGCCCCTGCCTTTCTTTTCTTCCGTTCTATTTTGACTGGTTCTATTGGAATTACTGCTAAATTCTTGATAGTTTGTCTGTTCCATAATTGCTCATGAGCCACTTGTTTTAGAGACCAAAACAAGTCAGAATAGCCTGAGTTTCCAAGAGTACCGATCATTTCTTTGTGAAAAGCCAGAGACTTGGCAAATTAATTATGTTCCTACTGCCCCTTTCTTTCTGGCTATTTGGGTGACTCTGTTGGCCAGATAGGTGTAAAAACAAACCAGACTGTGACAAACCAGAGAAGTTATAGGAAATGGAAATGCATTATGAAGGAAAGGTCTGTAGCTAGAATAGAACTCTGTCCATAAAGCTCCTGCAGGCTTTGTGGACATCTTAGAAAATCTGAGCAGTGTGGGCTTCTTTATGTTCTGGGGTGATGGGGCTTGAAACAAGATTCCAGTCTCCTTTTCCAACTGTTCATTTGAATCTACCATGTATCACTCAAAATCACTATGATACTCACTTTTTAAACAATATTCCTAGCCTTTCAGTTGATGTTTCATCTCCAGACTTGTTTGGAAGCATTCATGAAGACTCAAGTCTTTCTTCAGTAAGTTTGACTTCTATTTCTAAAAGCTGATGTGAAACTTAATGCTTCTCAAAGTTACAGGAATGTGTTTAAAAAAAAAACAACAAAAACCTCACAGTTTGTTTATGATATCTTAGTATATTATCTTAAAGTAACTAATTAAAATATTTTTTAAAGCCACGTCCTCCTCAGAAACTAAAACAGTTGAAATCAGTGAAAATAGCACTGATGTTGAAACAGCTGAGGATTTGACTTTTGATTTATCACCTTCTTTTAACTAAGAATTGATCTGGTCATTAGTTGCTTTTTAAAACCCATAAAGATAAAAAGATTCAGTAATGTAGGTTTTTTTTTTAAATAAATACTGAGAGCAAGTATTTATTATCTGTGTGACTTGTTTGGATCTGGTTTTGGTTTTTAGGAAGTTGGAAAAAAAAGTTTTTCATATTCTTGACACTTGAATTTTGGTTAATAGACTTTCTAGTCTGGTGGCTGGTGGAAAAAATGTAGTTGTTACCTGCAAGAAACCTGATGAGAATCTCTTATGAGGTTAATATTCCTTAGTATAGGTTTTAAATGTTGTCAGAAGCCCAGCTTTTCCTCGTTCACAGGAGCAATAAATGTTCCTGCTACAATAAAGAATCACAGATTGCCAAATCAGGCCAAGTTTCTGAATTGCAGACTATAATAATTAGTTCATTATATCATTTTATGCTTGCAACACATAGATTTTGATATTAATTGTTCCAGCTGTTCCAGACTCCTCCTGTATGGCAGAGGTATGAATGTTTAAATAAAAAAAGAAGAAATCAATGATTTTTGAATACCATGGAAACCAAACATTGTCGTGCTGATTTTTTTTTCTGTAAATCACAGAACACTTTCTCTTCTCTTTCCTGACTGAGTAATGAGAACAGAGAAAATTAGTGACCAGAGTAAGATTTGTCACTGCATTTTTTAAATGCTTATTTTTTGAATAGTCTGTATACCAACTGGTTTTGGTGTGAGGTAGTAAGACACTGCACGTCTCAACACTAGTCATCATATTACTGGAATACAAAACTGTGAGAAGTTCATCTGTGTTTGAAAACCAACACCATTTTTAATCACACCTGCAGTATTATGATGATTTCATTGCCAAATAATTTTGTTTTCAAAATATTTGCTGCTGTTGATTTTTAGCATCCATCTGAGGTGGCAAAATGTTTTCCCACAGAGGGAAGGAGAGGGGAGGAGGGAAAGCCAAATCTATTTGAAGAGTATTTGTCATGTTTGGTTCTTTCTCTCTTTGGAAACTACACCTTGTTGCAAGGTCAGGGAAAGGAATCCTGGTATCTCAACTTCAGAATGTATTTGACCTTTTGTATTTAATAAAAATAACAATTGAAGAACAGAGATAAGTTATAACCACTTTTTTTTTTTTCAAATTGACTGCTGAAGTTATATTATGTACTTCTGAACTTTGTAGTATTTTAGAATGGGTGAGTGCATTCGTTCAGTACCTGTTTTGCTTCCCTTGTTGTATCCAGTTTCACGTGAAAGCGAAGATGATCTTCAGTTATATTTTTATCATGTTCATAATTCATAACATATTTCTTGAAACAAAGTAAAAGCAAGAAACAGCTTCCTGGAAAGCTGTCCAAACACAATTTTTGTAAAAAAAGTCTTAACCATGGTTCTATATTAGTCACAGCTATTCCAGTGAATGCTCCAGATGCTATATGAAATAGCATACGTGTTCAATCATCATATCTGATATTCACTCAGTTCTTGGTGTTTTATTGACAAAAATATTTATAAACACTGCTTTATTTATCAGCATGTTTATCACGCATAGAGAGTCAATAAAATACAATACATTTACAATATTGTTCATGCTGATATTTCGTTTTTCTAACTATTCTACTCTTTCTTCTCAAAACAAATATTTAGGAACAGAGGCTTTTAATTGCACTCAGCAACTGCCGCTATCTGGAACGTCATACCTTCCTGAATATAGCTGAACATTTTGAGAAACATGGTTTTCAAGGTGTTGAAAAAATAACCCAAGTAAGTGAGAGCACTGGAATGAAGTGTCATTGTTTGAAGGATACAGTTTTTATTTGGTTTACTTTCTGTGGAAATTTTAAGTGCATGTATTCATATGGCTAAATGGACTCTCGTACAGATGAGTAGGACTCCAAGCATCAGTTGACATGGGTCATGACAGGGTTGTATGTGTTCCTATGAAGCTTAAATAGCTGGTATAGAAAATGTGACCTCTTATTCCGGACTTTTGTGTTCAATGGCAAAGCTTATCAGATTTCTTAGTAAAGCTGTTTAATGTCACTGTTTTCTTAATGCAGATAATAAAAGATCATTATCTCAGAAATACATTTGATAAATTATTTCATCTGGCAATATGTGTTACTGATAGCTGTTGTTGATAAACTAGTTCAGGATTTTTTTGTTGTGTTTTTTGGGGGTTGGTTTTGGTTTGTTGTTTTTTTTTTTTCAAAGAACGAAAATGTCAAAGTGGGCGGCAGTAGCTGTCTCATTTTCCTGCCTTTTTGTAAAGATTAATCATTTTTTATGAGAAATGTTGTGACTTAATCCTTGGGACCATAAAGCTTAGTTTATTTCCAGAAACATTTGTTGGCTGGAAGTAAAATGTTATCATTTCCAGTACAGAGTACAATATTTCACTTGAACTTTCTACTATACATCCTTACAACCTTGGTCTCATTCTGCCTGAATGTTGGGGGGTTTTTTTAATTTCTGTGGCTGAAGTAATTTTGAATAGTATTTAAATGGGGTTGGTTGGTATGATTTGTATGGTTAGTACAGTATAAAAAATTACTCTGGATATAGCCAGTCTTTGCTGCTGAGACAACTGAGAGTTGGGCTAGCTACAGTTAGTGTTGTCTGTATAGGCTATGTTGTCTATATCATGTTGATGTTGTCTATATGTCTATAAAGACATCTTTAATGTCTTGTACAGCCACATCAAGGTATTGCCATGAGAAGTCTTGTAGGTTTATAAATGACAAAATTTGAGTGTTTAAGTTACAAGTTAATTTCAAATCTACGTTAACCTTTTGAAAGCACTGACTGGTGCAGTACAGCATATATGGGACACATCAATCAATAATGCTAACTGGGAAGATTTGGATAATTAGTCATCTTAAGATGACTTTTTGAACCCTTCATTATTTTTAAGAAAGGCTAGAATCCCACAGAGGTTTAAGGGGGTTGGTTCATTGTTTCCATTTCTTAATTTATTGAACTATTTATTAGATTAAAAATTTGCAATAAAGAATTGACAAAATTTTTGAAAAATATTATTTATTTTTATCTGAAAAAACTGAAACAAAACTATACTTTTAAATTCTGTTAGCTTTATAAATTGAATTTTAAAGTGAATTTTGTAGTGTATATTGGTAAAAACTATCTATTGTTTTGTTGGAGGATTTTTAAAGTTGCTTTTGTTAGAAGGGAAATCATAAAATGGCAACCAGGAAAATTTCCTTACATTCTGCATCATTGTTATTTCCATTTTTCTCTTAGTGTGAAAATACAAAGTTACATAAAATGGCCAAATTTTACACTCTTTAACACATGCTATCTTGGCACATACTTGTGATACTCAATTACTAGTAATTATATCTAATTTCTACATAACTTTTAAGTGCTTCTTTAACTTTTTATCATCAGTTCAGTCAATTAGCAAGTGGGGAAAAAAAGTATGCATCACATAATGTTCGTCCATAGCTTCATTAAGCTTCTGAATAAAATTGTTTCCGCAGTTCTGATACTTAGATAAGGCAGAGGGTTACTAAGATAGAGACTCAAAATGGTTTTAATACAAAAATTGAAAACTCTAGTTACAGAGAAGTTCACAGAAGAAAGATAACAGTGGGAGACTGTGTATTTTTATGAGTGCTTACTCCACTTGAGAGTTGGGAAAATGGGTATACACAACATTCTTGAGGACTTCTACTCTGCTTCACTCCCCATCCTGGGCTCAAAATAGCATTCAGATGAATTGTTCATTCTTTCTTGTAACCTTTCCACCAGCTGAAAAACAAGGTTACCCACCACTATCTGAATTGTGCATTGAACTTGAAACAGGTTGAAGAGGACTTGCATAAAACAAAGAACATGTACTGAATGTGCAGGTGATCTTTTGTACTGTATGATCGCAGAAGTGCAAGGTGGAGTTAATTCTAAAACACTTTGTTAAGGACCACTGAAGCAGTTGTTTCACAGATTCTTCGAATGGGTCCAAACTCCCAGGGATTTCCTGCTGGAACTTGTCCTTCATTATTCCCACTGGTTCAATAGGAATGATAGGAATGGTCTAAGGATAGTTATGCTTCATAATCATAAGAAATAGAAGTGGAAAATGTCTTGAAATCTGTTCTGGATTTACATTTCTGTAATCCTGTGTAAGAGGAAAAAGAGGACTTAGTGAGATTTTTGTACATTTTTTTAATGTGTTCTTTTTCAAGTCTGGAGTGTCAGCAGGCTTTCAGGTAGAAGGGAAAGAGGAGAATAGCCTTGATCTTCTGCTGGGACCAAATTCTCAATGCCTCATGAAAATCCTCTCTTTAGGATATCGATCCTCTTGTGACAAATTAAAGGAGGTTCATCAGGTAGAAAAGCAGGAAAGCGGTAGTGTCTCTTATTTCAGCTTCACCATCCCAACTTCTCTGAATCTGGCAGCAATTTTGACCTCAGTAATACCTCTGTTTTCCCTTGCACTTAGGATACCATTCCTGAAGGCTTATCTCTTTATTCCTGACTCAAATATTGCAGTTCCCTTTTCTCTTCACTTAACAATAGATGCATGCCAGAGGAGAACCAGTTTAGGGATATCCTTGCAGTGAATAAGCTTCATCCCTTATTCTGCAGCTTGCAGCATTAAATCTTTTGTCTTTCACAGAGACAAGAATGGTAAGGAGCTGATAGTATTTTCTTTTTTTCTTCTGAACTCCCAGTTTGGTTGAGAGCCTTGCCTTCTTCCTCACTTTTAAACCCCTTTGCTTCTGGAAATTATCATGTATACTTACATATATGCACTTTTGTCACTAATTGTTGAGGAAAATGAGTAATAGTTTAAAAGCTTTACTTTGCTCTCTCTTAAGCTCTTACTTCTAAATATAAATACATTTAAGCAGAAGTCACATGATATTTTCAGTGTATTTTATTTGCATTTAGCATCCATTATCATGCTAAAATACTTCAACATTTTATGATGCGCATTGTGTTCCGGAAGTGTTTTAGAAGCTACAATTACAGGGGGTACCTATGTTTAATTGAAAAGTCTTGTATAAAATTTAAACATGCTCAGATACAATGAGAATATTGGACATACCCCTTTAGCTTTCAGTGGGGCTGAGTTGTGTGAATTACTAAAAATTGCATAAAGAGCTGTTAGAAAAATTCTGCAGATGTTTGTGAGCTGCAACTTATTGTGCAGCAGTGCCTTGAAGTAGAGGGGGGAAGTTCACATGTACGGCTTCAGAAGGCAGAAGCTCCTAAATAAATTGATGTATTTTTCAAGTATTGAACAGATAGTGAGAAATTATAATATTACAATTGGTATATTTCAAGTATGATAAAAATTTCTATCCTGAAACATGAAGATTTTATGGGCATATTTTAAAGCATTGATGAATTTCAGTTGTTTACTTGGTGCAAGATCAAGACATCCTGACATGCAGGAAAAAAGCCATCCATTAGACAATTACAGAGTGATCTGCCTTCTTTGGCATTTATTGGACTTTTCCCCCAAATATCTGATGCTGAGCACAATCAGAAAAAAACCCACTATAGTGAGTAGGATGAACGTACAATATGGAAGTTTCTGGTCTTCTATATATGTAATTATGAATTGAAATGTGTGAGTAATTGCTACTCTTTACTGAAAATTAAAGAAGACTTGTTGTAAGTTTTTGGGGTATGTGATTTAATTTGTGTGATTAATGACTATTATTTTCTTTATCTTTTTATTTTTTGTTGTGTTTTTTAGGTTAGTATGGAATCCTTGAAAGAGCTGGATCAAAGACTATTTGAAATGTACATTGAATTCAAGGCAGATCCAATAGTTGGGTCATTAGAACCTGGCATTTATGCAGGATATTTTGATTGGAAAGATTGTCTTGTTCCAGCAGGTAAATATCTGCTTATTAAACTCCGAAATTTTATTAACAGTGACTGACGGGAGCTAAAATATACGGTACAATTAAAAACTTTTTTCTAGTCCGTGTTTTTAACTTTTGACAAGTTCTCATTATAAGTTATTTCTCACAGACTTAATTTCTAAATCATTTTTCAAATAACCCCAAATGATTAAAGCAGCTTTTATCATTGGTAATCTTTTTAATACTTGTTTTTTGTGATTATTTTGCTTCATTGATTATATATAATGGAAAGAATTATAAAAGACATCTTTGTGATTTTCTTATGAAATTCATTGAGATTGTTTGGGATTTTTTCCAAAGAATCTGGCCACTTTTGTAATAGATGTAATTACAGTTCTGAAAAGCTAAAATTATGAGAAAATACATACTGTAACAGTAGTTCAGCAAAGAATGTTAAATCATCGAAGAAGGGCAGGTATAAGGTATTTAGAATGACTGGGATGTTAGTCATTAATTAGGTGCTTTAAGAGCCTCCATTTTAAGCAAGCATAATGTAAATTAGTCTGTCTTTATTTTAAGTAGTGAATACAGTGCATAACATCTTAACATCTAGGTCCTTTGAAGGTCTAATTTGTCTAATAATAAGTAATACTAATAATACATATAAAACACTTACCACATGAATGCCTGGTTAATGCCAAGTAGAAATTAGTTGCAGTAACATAGTACATGGCATTTTGAAGGCTATCTTGTATTAATTTTCAGTAAATCAATGATTGACATAACAATTTGTATGCTCTTGTTTTGATTGTTTTGTAGAGTTGTATATGGCAAGCTTAGAAATTTTGTGGTACTTTGAGGAGGTAATTACAAGAAGCAAATGCTGCAGTGAATCAAAAGCTGCTGTGCTTGCTCACTGGGCCTTAACACAAAGATCTTAGGGTTTTTTTCTGGAAAGAGGAGTCTCTTCTATCTTTTGTTGCTACTTTTGTGCTCAGAATATATGCTCTAATAGAGTTTATAGCAGAAATAACTCAGATTTTAATATTGCACATTCAAATTTGTATCTGAATAATACATAACTACTCATATGTTTAAAGTATGTTTTTGCTTGGCCAATTTGCATTCCCACCAGCTAACACAGATAATGAGAAAGAAGTTCTGTCAGATTTTATATGCTCATTTCTTGATCTAGTGCATTGGGATCTACTTACTAGACTCATTTTGCCTTTAGGATTATTGTGTAGTATTTTTTCCATTTAAAGATAACACTGAATTTCTATTAGAGGTGTGCTTTAGTCTGCTTGTTTTCCACTTTATTGTTGGTTTAAAGTACTTTCTATGCAACTTCTTGGTAAAAATCAAAGTGAAGATTGTGATTACTAGAGACTCCTCTTCAGGGTTCCATACCATAGTGTTGGCCAAGGGTTACCAATTTTAAGTAATAAAAAAGTTGTTTGGGTTTTGTTTGTTAATTCTCAAGCCAGACATGCTAAGAAGGAACACATAGTCACTACTTCCATGCTTCTCCACCTTGATGATCTGTCTTTCTGGTGGATAAATTCTGTCAAATGTACCCTGTTGACTCTTGGTATAAAAGTTTACCTTTGAGTACTTTCAGTTCACAGAATCACAGTTGGTCTGCTTATAGAAGTGGTTAGTTGACCTTGAAAATATTTGGGGCTCTGAAGATAAAATTAATAAGTGACTGGGAAAGCCTCCCTCTTCAAGGATGTAGGTGAACTTCAATATTGAAAAGGACTGGAAAAAACCCCACCACCTCTTCATAGGGCATATGAGAATCTGTCTTTTTCCAGTATTCATTAAAAAAATCATTTAAAAAAAAAGCCCAGCATGCATATAATTTGATTTTTTTCTTATAAACTAGTATTCACAAGCGAATTAAACTGAACAAGATTATAGTTGAGAAAATATACTATTATGTAATCTAAAATGCAGTTAGTACTGCAGTAGATATACTATCTTCATTTTTCTCTTAGAAAAACCCAAAACAAATGAACAAACCTCTACTTTACGGTTCCTCTCCAAGTACAGCATGACAAATATCTACTTTATTAAACTAAAATAGCATCCAGATGACTGGGAGTGGGTCTCACTGAGTCAAACACACAATCCACTGAAGGATTTGCTAAAGATAGACATGGTGATTTGTTGAGGAAAAAAATTATTTGCATGGTAGAAATTATTATCTCTTCTTCAGTAATCTTTATGACTGCAAAATACAAAGATTATATTTGAGTCATTTGGTTGGTTTAGATCTTGACTTGTGTAGCCTTAATTTTAAAAAAGAAAAAAGTTGGTGGTGTTGGCAAGGCAAAACGTTTAGGCCTCAGTTGTGTTCTTGCATGGCACTGTCAGTGATGTGTAGTGTTACAAAAGACATTTTGGGAAAATATGAGTATGAAAATACTCTGGAATTGATTGGGAATAACTTTAAGAATTTTTTGATGATGAATTTCCATGTTGTGGGTTCAGCCCAGAGCTTCAGGACTGCAGCTGTGTTTGAATTGTGCCAGTCGAGCAAGTATTCCTTTCTTGATGCTCCCCCTGCTGTCACCCAGCAGAATTAAGAAGCTGAAAGCTTGGATAAAATGCAGAGAGTGCCTGATCTGAACTATT